>OY747711.1:36003913-36471413 GCA_963556495.2 Valencia hispanica
GAAAACTGCTCAGCTTAACCCTCTGGAAGTTGCTGTAAAAATGCATGATGGATTCATGAAGATCTGATGCCTTCTGGATAGCATTGATTGTTCAATAGAAGTCTTTCTTTTATGTAGACTTTTGTTTATTTTAATCGTGCATAGTGGGACATAGTTCATGGTTCACTGTAGTGGCTTTTTGTATATGTAGGCAGTTGCCCAGGGCAGCAGCAGACAGAGGGGGTGAGCATAATCATAGCAAAAGAACAATATTATCTGTCAGTTACACTGTGAGCAAGTTTTCTGCAGTGGAATTACGACCCCTTGCCTGCGACTGAGGATATGTTATGTGCTTCATGCAGGACTGCACTGCTTCTAATCCTGAACAAGAATTTTGATAATTTGCTTTATTTTGTTTGTTTGTGTGGTGCCAGATGGAGGGGCTTGGCACACGGCTCCATTCATGCCATGTCATTTCTCTTATGAACTACTATTTGCATGTTTTTCACAGGTGGGATTTTTATTCAATTTTCCAAGCAAATTCTCTTCAAATTTGGAAGGTTCTGGATGTCCTTTTCTATGCTTTCTGATCCTCCGATTTTATCATAGATTGGCAAAAAGTTAGGTGATTGGCTAGACCATTCTCACAATTTTTACTTTCTTAATCTTAAACAACTCAAGAGTTTCCTTGGCTGTGTGTTTGGTTCTATTGTAATACTTGTGTTCATATTCTATTCAGGAATATCCTGGTACAGTTTACTTTTTATCTTGCCTTCACTGATATGAAGTCTGCCAGTACCATAAACTGCTAGATGCCCAGTATCATGATGTTCCCACCAGAAAACTTCCATTTGGCAGGGTGTTTTTGGGGTAATTTGCAAATTAATTGTTCCTCCGGACATGGTGTGACCAATGATGTTCAAAGAGATCAGCTTTGGAATTCAACAGGAGATTTTATGATGGAAAGCAACAAGTCATGTATTTTGAGAGACTGCTTGAAAGTTATCCAAACAAAAGTTACCCTTTTAGGTTGGTTGAGTTCAGGCTAAAGTTGGTTTGAATTCCTTCTGTGGCTGAGACCACAAACTGTTTTTAGATAAGAAATGCGGGGACACTATAATCATTAGGAAGTAGATTATTATTTTAAATAAATCAAACTATCATGATGAGCTTTGTAAGGGACTCAGGCACAGAGAATGTCTTGTAGAAAGAAAAAATATTTAACTAAAAAGTAAAAAAAAAACAGGGTGACTTACAGCACTTATATGGGGTGAACTCAAGGAACAAACAGGAGGATCTGGCATAGAATGACTCAATGAGAGGAGTATAAGTTCCGGGAGAGCTGATTGCAGGATAAGAAACAAATGTCTGATTGGAACAGGTTGCAGATGTAAAGGAGAGCAGGGAGAAGAGAGAGAGCCTTGTATCATCACCGGTTTCAAGCCATTTCTTCTATGGCTTCAGCAACATTCAAGGAAACTGGTCAGATAGAGATTTGCCGGTATCGACCGGTGTATCAACTAAAGGTTGTTGCGACTTTGGTGGAGGCGGCTAGGCACACCTGTATTGTGAATGAACCAGAGTGGGGAGAGGGTGAATCTAGTGCTAGTGAAGAAGTTTAGGATCATGGTCAGAGTAGTTGCCAGGTGGTGCAGGGAAGAGCAGTGAGCAGTGTAGGACATAGCACAAAGAGAGCTAGAATGGTTGATACACAGTGGAGAGAGGGTAGGTAGTGATGCTATGGGAACTGAATTTAAGGTTATTTTGAGGTTTGCAGAGCAAGGAGGGATTACCACAATTCATCCTGTTAGATTGACTACAATATTGAAGAAAGAAGTAGGAGATATACTGTTGACAAAAGTGTTAAGGAACAGGCGACTGTTGGTTGTGTTTAAAGATACAGAGCAGAGGGAGCATGCATATTGTCTGAAAATGACAGAGCAGCGCCAGGTTGTCAGCGCTTTCTGTGTTGGATTGAGCAGTAGGTGGACTAAAGGAGTGATATGGGGGGTCTCAGAATTGTCAATGGAAGAGGTCAAAGCAAAATTACGGGGGCAAAGATGAAGGAAGCTAAGCGGTTGCAAGTGATCTTAAATGGACAGAGGAAGGAAAGTGAAATAGTGCTTTTGGAGTTTGATGAATTAATGCTGCCAAAGAAGGTATTGGTGGGTTTCCTAAATTATAACGTTTGAGAATATGTGCCAGGGCCGGTTAGGTGCTATAAGTGCCAGAGGTTTGGTCACACAGCTAAGGTATGTAAAGGGAAGCACAGATGTGCTCGATGTGGTGAGGATCATGAATATTCTGAATGTAGCCAGGATAAGCCTCTGTGCTGCAATTGCGGTGGGGATCACAGTGTTGCTTAAAGGGGATGTGAGGTGTTTGTTGGGAGTCCATTTTCCACAAATGAACTGAAGACTGTTGGACGGCTGGAAGCCATTTTCCATAGATGGACTGAGCAGACCACATTTCCCAGCAATCCTAGCAGTGACCCCCAACACACTCCTATTGGTCCGTGACCA
This sequence comes from Valencia hispanica, assembly GCA_963556495.2. NCBI lineage: Eukaryota > Metazoa > Chordata > Actinopteri > Cyprinodontiformes > Valenciidae > Valencia > Valencia hispanica. The sequence goes on from OY747711.1 coordinate 36,006,415, forward strand.
CCAATGGTGACATCAACGATTACATCACGGCCAAAGGGCTATAAGAAAGTGGTGGCGGCCATTTCGAATTGTTCTCAGCAGAGGATCTCTGCAGAAACTCCTGCTACACAGAGGACATCTCACCGGTGAAGATTCTCTTTTGTTCTGACCTGCTCGACCATGGAGAACTCTCATTTCAACGCTTCGAAGTGCTCATCCTGTTTCTGTATCTAAGTTGGGCTATATCAGGACTGTTCCAAGACAGTTCGTTACGACGTCGACCTGCAATCCGTTTGGCCTGCAGTTGGGACACACAGTCCTAAAAATCCTGCACAGGTTTTCTAACTCGTCCTTTTTTTGCTCATCTACGGACACATTTTGCTCTCCTCTTTATGGACTGGACCTCCCTCAAAGCAAAGTAGGACTGAACCGGTTCATTTATGCTAATCTTGTGTCTGGGCAGATAAATAGGGAAAATAGAGTTTTTAACGAGTTAGATCTCGTTCATTGTTGGCTGAACCTGTTGGCTCATTTAGCGTCATCGCACGCATAAGTTTGAGCTGTATTTGCTGTGTTTGAAACTGGTTTTTATCCGGAGCAGATCCCACTCTTTCGTTCTTTTTTCCTTTTTCTCTTTTCCTTGCTCTTTCTTGCTCTCTGATAACCTGGTTAGCAGCGTTGGGCTCGGTCCAACCTGCTATAGCTGGTCTGTTGGCTGAAAGGTTAACTCTATTGTTCCTTTGTCTGTTAGTTAAAGCTGTGGCCTCCATTTAGCCAAAGATAGTTTTATGGCCCTTTGTCTCCGGATACCCCATGTGCTGTTATCCATCTTGGCACAGAACTAGGTTTATGGTCCTTTGTCCCACAAGCTATCTTAGTTGAGCCCCTGGAGTGAGAGCCACCTCCCTTTTTGAACACACCTCACTTCCCCTCCCCTGCGAAAGGGGGAGGTGTCTGTTTGTCCCTGATCCACTTTGTGTTAATTGTGTTTAATTTTTACATATTATTGTTTTCTAAGTTCTGTAGTAATTAGTGGCATGCTTTAGAATAGATGGGAATTGTTGACGAAATGTTTTTGCTCTAAAGTTGATCTGTTTTCTTAATAAATTCCCCTGAGCTTAAATAGAAGTGGTCTGTTTTTAAATTGTTTATGTATACAATTATTGTCTACAGCGTGTGAATTTACACCTTCAAGAAGAGACTGGATGTCAGGGTCTTCTAAGACAGAAGTGGTGCCCCTAATATTAATAAATTAAACTTGAACCTCATCAATAATTATATTAATATTAAATTTTTGATCAAAATTATTGATGTTTATGTAAACCAGACAAATTTCGCTCACTCTGTGTCACATGTTGAAAAAGCAGAAAGAAGTTCAGCCGATAAGAGCCCAAAAGAAAAGCTCATATGCAGAGGCAGTCAAAATTTTAAATGAGGACAAAGAAAGAATCAAAGAGAATGAAAATTTAAATCAAAGGGTGGAACAGTCTGCATCAAATAGGAAAGAGTGGTGAAGGTGGGTCTAAAGAAGTTCATCTCCTTTAATGCAACTGTGATAAATTCAACTATGAATATAAAATCAAAGTCAGAAAGAACCCAAATTATTGTTAAAGCTGCAGAGTGTAATCTCGGCGTGTAATCTCCTCCTACGACGGAGGAGGTAAGCAAAGATTTGTACTATCAAGCAAGACTGGAGAAGCCATGTACCTGAGACTAGGTTTTTTTATGATTTTATTGTTGCAATGGAATGCTCTGCATTTATTGGCTAATGGCTTATGAAGTATATTGATGTTTCGCCCAGTAAACCAGAGGTTGTGTGCGTTCAGGAAACATGGCAACAAGCTTCTTTGGATTTTGTAATTCGTGGATATTTTGCTATAAGATGTGATAAGGCTGATGGTACAGGTGGGGGTTGTGCAACATTTGTAAGAGAGGATGTTCCTTTTAGAGAGTTGGCCGTTGGAAAGGATCAGGAGTATGTGTCTGTTGAAATGACGGTGAGTTTGTTGTGGTTAATTATTACAACCCTTGTAAAAGGCTGGACCTAAATAAGTTTTTGCAAATGGAAGGAATGAATAGTGAAAAGATTATGCTATGTTGAAATTTTCTTGCCCACAGTACTTTGTGGTGGGGTGAGTTAATGTGATGGAAGAGTTGTTGGAAGACAAAAATATGGTTTGTTTAAATTATGGTAGAGTGACCCGTATTAATGTACACACAGAGAATACCTCTGTCTTTGATTTGACTTTGGTCACTTGGACTATGGCAGATGTTTGTGAGTGGGACATAATGGATGATACAACTGTAGGTATTGATCGTTTCGCCACAATGAGTAATATTTTGTTTCATGGAATAGTAATGCAAAGCGATTTAGCAGGACGATGGATCTTTTTTCCAAAGCTAACTGGACCCTTTTAGATATATAAGGATGCTAATAAATGTTGATAATCTGACAGAGATGGCTAAAAAAAGAAAGAGAGGAGACCAAAGCAGTGCATCCAGATGTTCTCAGGAGGAGGGAGGACTGTGGAAGTGTCATTGATGCTCCATTTATGTTGGATGAAATCAAGAGTGCACTGGCTAGATCTGCAAATACCTCACCTGGTAGGGACAATATTTGCTACAGTATGCTTAAGCACCTGGGTCCAAATGCTCTCGGTAAGATTGTGGAGTTCTATAATAAAGTATGGGAGGCAGGCTCTCTGCCGAAAAATTCGAAAGAGGCAATTATTGTTCCTATTAGAAAACAAGTCAAGGATCTTTCTTATCCAATGAATTACAGGCCAATAGCTTTGACATCACATGGGTAAGGTAATGGAAAGGATGATTACGGAGTGGTTGGTGTATTATGTTGAAAGTAAAGGACTTCTGTCCCTGTATCGGAGTGGATTTAGAAAGGGGCGGGCAACTATGGATCCTGTAATATGTTTGGAAACAGAAATTCGGAAAGCACAGGTAATAAAGAATTAATTCTAGCAGTATTTTACGATGTGGAAAAGGCCTGTGATATGGTCTGGCGGGAGGGACTTATGATTAAATTACATACCATGGGTATTTCAGGTCGAACCTTTAATTGGACTAAAACTTCCTTGTTTGATAGACATATTCAGGTAAGAATTGGATCTGCAATGTCGGAACAATATTTAGTTGAGAGTGGGATGCTTCAAGGCAGTGTGATAAGTACTATCCTCTTTTTATAATGATGGATGACGTGTTTGCACAGGTTGATGCTACTATTGGGCGGATGCTGTTCGCTGATGATGAAGCAATGTGGAAAAGGAGGACAAATGTTTATTGTGTATACATATTAACAAAAATGCAAGAGGCAGTGGATAGTGTGGAAAAATGGTCATATTAATGGGGATTTAGATTTTTTGTGACAAAATCGAAAGCAATATTTCTTTAAAAGAAAGTTGATGCAACTATTCCAGATGTATGGACAAATAATTGAACAAGTTAAAAAATGTAGGTTTTTTGGAATGTGGATGGACCCGAGACTAACATTTACAGTACATGTCAATTATATTGTGTCAAAGTGTAAGAAGATTCTAAATGTAATGAGGTGTCTTTCTGGAGAAGAATGGGGGGCCATTAGATAGATCAGCAATGAGAAGGATTTATGTGGGACTGATTAGATCGTTGTTAGACTATGGAAGTGTTGTCTATGGGTCAGCAGCTGCAACAGTTTTGAAGCAACTTGAGGTATTGCAATAATGTGCACTGAGAATCTGTTGTGGGGCGTAAGTCTTCTCCTGTGTCTTCTCTTCTAGTTGAGATGGGGGAAATGCCTTTTGTATAGCGGTGAAAGCAATTGGTAATACATTACTGGGTAGAGTAAGCAAATTGCAGAGAATATCATGTTGATTCAGAAACAAATTTCTTTAACAGTACCTTTAACTGTTACCCATCCCCCCGACCCCTACCCCACATAGTTGTTTCAGTGGATCTAAGTTTTCTGGACAAAATGAAGTTAATAAAACGTCTTGGGGATGTAGCCCTGCTGGCTGAGGAATGGCTAAATCCAATATATAGTTTGTATACACCAGTATACAGTGATTGCTCAAAAGACCCTAACACAGGGCATGCAGCTTTCGCTTTTGTGATTCCAGCACTTCAAGTTCCCACTAAAAGGAAAACTGAGGATAATTTGGGAGTTTTTACAGTTGAGCTATTGGCAATTTTATCAGCTTTGCAGTGGATAGAACTCTTGCAGGTAAAGATTGTCATAAACTGCTCTGACACGAGTTCAGCTCTTGTGGCAATTAAAAATTCTAGTCTAACAGCAGGCAAGATTTGGTCAATGAAATGTATGAAACCTTACATAGACTTCATAGAAGATATTTTGGGAGCTCTGGACTTCTAACTGTGTTTGCTTTATTCCTGTTTTCTACCCCAGCATGTTTGAAAAAGGTAATGGTAAGAAAAAGTGGTTCCCCTATTAGACTGTAACTGTAGTGCATCTTCTCTGCATTTTAATATATACTATACTAATAATTAAGTTCAGTATCGGCATTTTAATAATTAAAAACTTAAAGGCTTTTGCTCACCTTCACAAGCTCATTTCTCCTGAATGCCTCTCAGACCTGTCATTTTGTCAGTTGTTGATAAAATATTAAAACCCATTTGAATTCTACTCTGATGTTCACATCGACATGTATCTTCCATATCTGTTTAGCCACCACTTCTGTTTGAGAAGCACTCAGACACCAGTCATTTTCACAACTAAATAATTTATCTTTTCTCCAGCAAGCTGTGCCTAGAATTCATTTCTCTTGGACTCAACCAAGAGGCACTTCAGCAATGGTTTTCTCATTAAATGAGGCTCCCTGCCATCTCATGAATTAATTGTTTGGAAGAAAATAAGCCTCATTTGTCTTTCTTGAATTCAGTATAAGCAGTTTTTTTAAAGCTTCAGCAATACATTCAAGAACAAACTAAATATATTCCCTCTCTTTTAATCCTATTGTGTTTCTCTCCCTTTATTTCTCAGCTTGATATGTTTGGAATCTGAAAGGCTCCTTAAAGCAACACTAAGTAAATTTTGCTCTCTGGGTCCCCCTACAGTTGGGAAAAATGTATTGTTTTCTACTACTGTCGTAAAATCTGTTATGGTTACACCAGGGGATTCACATTTACAAGCGATACCCTCTAACGTTTCACATTTTCACGTCTTGGGCAGCGTTTGTGTCAAATGTCTTCATCCCAGGTACATTTTCTATATTTGAGCATGTCATATGTACGGCGGCGTAGAGCTGTCAGCCATATAATAAAGAAATTAGACCGTATCACGTTATAACGTTATTGTAAAAACATGAAAACCACTTGAAACTAAAACGTTATAACATGATAGTTTCACGTTTTTACAATAAACTATCACGTTATAACGTGATACGGTCTAATTTCTTTATTATATGGCTGACAGCACTGTTCTGACGATCTGTGCTACCTCATCAGAATGTCTTGCCGTAGCGCGCATCTGTCAGTGCTAACCCTTGAAAAGTATGTTTACATGCCGAAAACAACAACTGTTAGCTTTGATGTTAAACATAATTATCGGAAAATATTTTTCAAGTGACGGGATTGAAGTGGCAGTTTAGCAGTATGAATACGAAAACTTTTCTCTCAATCCACAGAACATGCTACCCGTTTGATATAAAGCTAAAACTAGCACATAAAGATGCAATAAAAACCATGATCAGAATATCCTACCTGTTAAATAGGCCTATAGATGAATAGCACACTCTGGAAATCTGTTAGTTTGTAAAGCAGCTAATGAATATATACCAAGCCAGTAAGACGTAGAGCAGATGGCAGTATTATTACTCCAAAATATTAAAATGTAGTAGCCTATGATTATAATCACAAATAGCCCGCAAAATACACCGCATTTACTGTACGACTCTAATTAATGGGACTTGTTTACATGTAGTGTAACGACATCACAGAAGTTAAACTAACATACAAGGGCTGTCATGTAAACTTGAAACTAGTAGCTTAAGGAAAACAAAAATATTTTGAAAAAAAATTAGCCAGTAATAAAATAAGTTGAATAAAATTCACCGTAAACTTCAAAGAAATAAAACAGACGAAATGGATCTTCCAGGTAGGAATTCTTGATGACAGATTTGCTGAGTAAGCAAATTGTGACATAACATCGAAATGGGCATGCGGGTAGCATAGATAGTTGGAACACCTGTGTACAGATGAATACAATTTCGTCTCCGTCATGATGACAATTCTTCAACCTACCTGCTGCTAGTTATTTTCCATTTATATGTACCTACCGAGTATGCTCCACCCAGAGAGCCTTGCAGGACGCTGCACCTACCGGCTTTTGTGAAGCCTGCTGTAAAGCAAGTCGCATTTGAACTACAAAACCGCTACCCGACGACCCAAAGTTACATAGTGCTTTTATGGCCGATAGAGGGTCGCAAAGCGAATGCAGAAGTGCCGTTTCACCCTGTTATGAGTTGATCAATCACTGACACGAGTTCGGAAACATTATTTTAAGGTAAAAAAAACTCTTTAGTGTTGCTTTAAATCGTTTCTAATAATAATATGAGCATTAAGTGTTTCATAACATAAACTGTTCGCTGTAAACTCGGATAATAGAAAATTACTCGAGAGATTGATTTACCAAATAAAGGACAAATATTCCCTTTAAAATTAGCTGTTCTGTCAATGATTCTAGACATTATGAAGGTTTTAAAAAAACTGGATTATCCAAAAGACTTGTGATTTTAAAATCAGAAACTCTCTAAAAACCTTAAATGTTTGCTAGAGCATTTATCTGTTGTTACAAAAGTCTTGTACTGTGCATCATAAATCATACTCCAGGATCCAATATCTGTGTGAGAAATATAGATGAGGCTGTGAGTTTTTGTTTCACAATAGAGAGACACAATGTTAAGATTCAGGCAGAACCTACACAGATAATTTGAGGAAAGGAATCTCTCAAATATTTTGTAACAGTACACATAACTTTTCCTATTTACATCCACCTTCAGATAATGATTAAAATGACAAGGAAAGTGATCTCAAAGTCTTATAGGTTTATGTTTGATTTGTAGATTAGGGCCCAGACCTCAGAGCCCCATAGATGGTTTATGTTAGGTTAATTAAAAATAATAATTCCAGAGTCCTCCACTTAGCTCATCAAATATTACACTGGCATTAAAATATAATGTAAAAATCCAGCTTAAACGTCATAATATTTGTTACACCAGTGATCAAAACAGATTGAAACAATAACTGCAGTAAGAAATGTAATGCATCTTGCAAAACTGTCATGCAAGAAGTGTCACATTTGTTAGTATGTATTTCGGTTTTCAGGGTGTGGTGGTTTTAGGCTATTGTAGTAAATTTTCCTCCAACACTTACACTTATCTCAGTGCCATGGAGGTGCCACTTGATGAATCTTTTTCATATACTAAAAAGATAACACCAGAAGCACTTTGTCGCAATATTGTCCCGAGGTGAGTGTGAACTACATCCAGATGCAATGTTACAGTATTAAGGTGTATTTGAAATACTGTAATGAGGATCTACATCGATTGTACAGAATCTTATTCTTTACTATTCATTTAAAGCCATGTTTAGCAACAGTAGCATCAATAAAATTATTATTCATATGTGAGAGTGGAAATTTGTTTGGGTACTAATGTAGAAACCAGTATGAGGCAACTCAATGCTGGCAGATTGTAAACATTTGTACTCTTGTATTTTAGCATTGCATTGTTTAAAGGGAAGTTCAAGGTGTTACTAGTCAAAATTACATTTTGCCTCCCCCCTGGTGGACCATTAGAAAGTCCATCAGAGGACCGCCCATCATCCCTGGAAAGAGGAGGTGCCTGCTGTGGCTACCGGCACATCTGATTTCCATGGTCATCAAGCTACTTTATAAGGAGCTGGCTAACAGACCTTCAGCACTATGCGGCGACGCCAAATGAGCAAAAAGATACAGCGCTGAAAAACACTTTAAACCAACAATGAACAAGATCAAACTTGTTAAAACTCTATTTTCTCTATTTATCTCCACCCAGACACAATATTAGTATAAATGAAGCAGTTCAGTCCTACTTTGCTTTGAAGGAGGTCCAGTCCACTAGGAGGAGAGCAAATTGTGTCTTTAGTTGAGCAAGAAAGAGAGTTAGGACCTGCGCAGGATTTTCTTTTTTTTTTTTTTACGTGTCCTGTTTGGCAGTGTGGAGGTCAGAATTGGTGTCTGAGTACCAAGTAGAAGCCCAACAGATTTACTTTCACAAGCGGAGCAGTACAGCTTTTGCTAGTACTCCACTTGATTTATGTGTGAAAAATCTTTATTATGAATTGTTGGGGTTTTTATTTCCTGATGTTATGGACACGGAGACGGAAAATTAAGGAGAAGAAAGAAGGAAGATGAAGAAGAGAGGTAGGAAACAAAATGTCATGAGAGAGGGTGAGTTGAAAATACAAGAGAGGAAGGGGAACAAAGAAAACACAGGAAAACATTGAAGTCTGCCTCCATACCCACAGGACGGCAGAGAGAGGGGGAAAAACAAAACGCGAAAAAGGAACATCGACAAAACCAACCAAACATTGTGAACTTAAGAAGTACACAACCACATCACACAAAAATAGATATGAAAATACAACAACAATGTCACAGAAAAACTCATGGTACCGATTAATCAAGCTCTAGTAATGATAACCTCAGCCCAAGAATATATCCTTAAACACCAGAGACCCCACATCTATGTGTGTGTTAGCATGCTGGTGCATATAAGGTTTCTCCATAAGAGTGTTCGATAGTTGGTGTGAGAAGACATCAATCCGTCCCCCAGGAATCGATGTAGACATGAAGGAGATCGGAGCAAAGACATCCAAAGGACCGCCAGAGCCCCAGACGGACAGCATCCCCAGGCCGGGCTCAGTCAGCATCTGGACACCAAGTTGTACCAGCTCCCGGGTCCTGATCCCGCGCAACGCAGGGCGCCGAGACCAGGCTTCAAACGAGGGCCAGGGCCGGTCAAACCCGCCAATGAACCGGCCACGCACAGTGCGCACAGAACAGGTGATCAAACGAGCAGAGACGCCGGATCCGCATCCCGCCGAGCCACCGAGCAGGCACCACCCAACAATCCCAAACCTGGCACCTCTAAAAGAGGTGCCCCAACCAACCAAAGGAAGATATCGGCCCAGCGCATCGGCCGACCGACACACCGGCCCCCCCAGGCCCGGCCAGGCACGCACCAGGCCCGAACCGGATTGACCACCGGCGCACCGGCAGGCAGGGGCCCCCGTCACCGGCGGGGACTGCTGGAGGGGAAATAGGCCCCCCATTAAGTGTAAGGCCTGAGGTGCGCCAGGCGAGGGGGCAGACCAAGATCCAACCTGACAGGTAGACAAAGACATACAGACACAGTCATACGTTCCCTCCCTCTTAAACACATACATTCTCACTGACTCACCAAGACACCCAAAAAAATGACGCTGTACCCTCACTCACACACCCCATGCACACTTTATGCTCCCAGGTCCAGGTACTGATGCCCCAGTAGAGCCACCAGCCCCCGGACCCGGGAGGTGGACCCCCTAACTTCTAGGATGGAGACAAGCAGACCGCCAAGGGCCCCACAGTGGCAAAGCAGCCCGACAGCCCAGGACCCCGACCAGACCGCCTGTCCCCCTCCGCGCAGGATTTTCAAGGGCCGTGTCGCCCAACTGCAGGCTGGATGGCCTGGAGATTGACGTCGTAACGAACTGTCTTGGAACAGTCCTTATATCGCTCAACCTGGTTACGCGAACAGGATGAGCACTTTGAAGCTTTGAAATGAGTTCTTCCCGGTCCAGCGGGTCAGAACAAAAGAGAATCTTCACCGGTGAGATGTCCTTTGTTTAGTACAATGCTTGTCCTTGTTAAGAAACATTTTCTAAAATTATTCTTGCCAAAGTTTAGTTTTATTTCTACAGCTAAGGAGTTCCCCACAGTGATCCCTGTCACATATATGTGTCCCAAAAAGATGTTACATAAAGCCACCTAATAGTTTCCATTGGATACTCCAGAAAGAGCACCTCTTAAAGATAAAAGGGTCACTGAGCACCTAAAATGCAAGAAAATGTTTGCAGCATGATCTGGTACTCAGCTCAGTCTGAACATATGCATGATTGCGTTTGAACCGCTACCGTATTGCAACCTTGCAACCATCAATAACACAGAAACAGAAGAGGACGAGTCACATTGGGCTAGAGAGAGGCAATCACTGACTAGTTGATTTGATAAACAGGAATATTTAGAGATAAATCATGAATCTTGGGCAGGACTTTTGTTGAGTGGAGTTGTAATCAAACCCAAAAAGTGTGTTTACATGCTGTAAGAGAAAACCAAATTATTGCCCCAGTTCGACTGAATTTGGACTGAACTGGCCTACTCATAACTGAGCTAACACACTCAGTTAATGCGTTTAAAAAAGGAATTTCTCTGCATGTAAATTACATCCTAAATAAGTCAAGCTGTTACTGGCCTGGGTACCCACCCCCTTCCGGAAGTCACAAGACCAGGGAAGCGGGAATAAGACAACAACACAGCTACAACAACACATGTAACACAATCAAACCGTACAGCACTTATGAAATGTACTGTGCTGCAGCATGTTGTCATCCATTTCTTCGCTCATTGTGCTTATCCTGCTTTTACTCCATTTGCTTCACTGCTGTCAGCATTTGTTTACTATCTGTGTCACGCTCTAGGCCAACCAGAAGAATGCCAATATGAAAGGGTGCATGTCGCCACCTACCGTCGTGGAGTCGAATGTACTTCACTCAGTAAATAGATTTTCTGAGTCACATGTAAACTGGGATAAAGGCTCCTATTCTGATTAAGCTATGAGCTCGATTATTGTCATAGCTCAATTTAGATGTGCATGTAAACATGCTGTTTCAGTATAGAGGAAATTAGAACATTTCAACACCCAGAATTAGATATCAGATAAAAGAGCAGGGGAAATTGAAAGCTATGCTTCTGCAGCAAATACACCTTCTACTAAAAAAGTTGGACATCTCATACATTCCATCAATCAAAAGTAGGCATGGTGATGAGGATCTAATATTCAGGGTGGTAATTTATCTAGCCATAAAACAAAAAGTAATAAAACCTTTCTTCAGGAAAGACATCAATTCACTCCTTTGGCCATTAGACAGTACAGATGTGAATCTGACTGAAAATTTATGGAGAAAATAAAAAGCGGGAACGACGAGGTTCAATCCATCAGAACTGATCTCTAAGCCTGTTAAGGAGATAACAGGAACTATCTTCATCTGTAACGTCCAGCCCTCAAAGAATTTAAGATGTTATGATATATATATATATATATCTATATATATATATATATATATATATATATATATATATATATATATATATATATATATATATATATATATATATATATATATATATATATATATATATATATATATATATGGCTTTTTAAAAATGATTATTCTAGCTGTGAATTATGAATAAATGTATCTTTTAGTAAACGTTTTACAATGATAAATGTTCCTCTATTAAATTAAATGTGAGATTTTCTTTCTCAACAACAACAGCACAACTACGTAAGTACAAATAGAAAGCAGTGATTTCATAGTTTTTTCTGGGGTGGTATAGTGCTGAAGTTTTGTTCTTCCTACCCAAGCTGTGAGGTTAATTACACAAACACTGTTTCCTGCTGTTGGAATACAGCCGTGTTTACTGGACCAAAACACAGACCTCCAGTCAGTAGGAGTGCTAAATCACACAATGTACTCTTAGTTTCAACAGAAAGAGAGGGAGTTATGAAAGCCCAAACCCCAAATAAAGTAGTTGCTGCCCGGAACTCCGGCCTCTATGTCCGTGGGCATCCACAAAGGAGAGGCGCGCGTTTCAAACTTCTAGCCTTTGCTGGCGAGGGCAGGAGGCGAGTTTCTTAAAGAAACTAATTGAATCCAAAAGACTTTTATAGCCTGCCAATTGATCAGGTAAACTGTATCCGGCCGATGGAATAAGTCCTAAATCTGACTCGTTCAACACTCAGCAGAAGGAATCTTTTGAATTACAGATTACACAAGGAGAGAGAGCCTCTCTTTGCTGATGCTCTGCGGCCCTGCTGCCCTGCCGCCCTGCTGCCCTGCCTCTGAACTGAGGGCTGCTCACCCGAACCAGCTGAGCTGAGGGCTGCTTGTGAAAAGGGACCGGTCCGTGGGAGAAGATTGCTGAGCTGAACAGAACCGAGCTGAGGGGACAAAGAAATGACTGCTGGTGGTGCCACACGCAGTTACTGCTAACTGCTCAGTCAAGTGCTGGTTTCTCTGCCGGCCTTTTTAGACCAGCAACCCTTCAAAGGAGATCTAAGAATCGTTCAAGTGAGATTATGTCTGGGCAGAGCTGAATTATTTTAGGATTAAAAAAAGGTTTGTTTTGATTGTCTATCTCGGTGTGGTTTTGCTGCATTTGTAAGAATTCATTCTTCAATTGTTTGGGTATAAATTGTGTTTTCAAAGGTTTCTAAAGGACAGAAAGAGTTGTTTTAAATCATGCAACATGAGTTACTCCGTCCAACCGAAGTTTTCCTTTGTTCTTTGGTGCCAAGCTAAACATAGTGACTATGAGCTCTGCATGTTTTGTTTCTGATTAGTGTGGCCTGCATTTGCAGAACCCCAGCGCTCATTAACAATAAATATTGCTACCTATGGTATTCAAAATAGAGATCAGCTTTAAAATAGAAATGAATCACCGAAAACTTTTTGAACTCTACTACCTCAGCTGTCTGTCCACCCTCGAGACACCTGTACTGTCAGTCTAACCTGCAGAGAAAAGGGAAAAGGATCAGAAACCCATCACTCAATCAGTCTACCAGTCACATCTGCACAGGACTCACTTACCTCTCCAAGCTCTCCTTATACCGGATCAGAGTAAACACCTCAACTCTGTTTTCCTAAGAAACATATTCAAAATCCTGCTGCCTAATACTCACCTGCCATACTTACCCTTCCTCCAGTGCCACTGCTTCCTGAAACTCTCCTTCATTGACCCCAGAGCAGCATTCCTTTTTGAAAAAGAGTAAAATCCTTACTGATTACTGATTTTTCCTGTGTTACGTTTTTGCACTAGAGTTTTCCTGAGAAATCAGGATAAAATAAATTGATGGAACATTACTTCCTCCAAAGAATGTTTTGGTCTTCGCATCTGCTTTACATTGTGAATTGGTTGTTTGAACACATACCATAAGTTGCTAGTAAGTCTTAAACTAATTACAATTAGTTTAAGACTAACTTAGCTTCACTCCCAAAACTCTTCAATACAAGCCATATATATTCATACTGAACTGTGACATCACGATTGATTTATTGGTTATTGTTTCTACTTTTTTGCATCTTTGTCCATTTTACTGTCTTACTTTTGGTAGTTAGTTTTATTATTCATTCTTCTTTTGCTTAGTAGTTTAGTTGTGTGTTACTAGCTTAATGAGTTTGTTGTTTAAAATATTTTGAGTAAAAGTTGACTTCTTTTTGTAATAAACTGTTGTAATTTAGAAAGTTGTTTGTGATTATTCCACATACATGTTTACTAACTTCCTGTTCAAAGAACGCCAAAGGACTTATTCCTTCATCTATTGTTTAATTACCTTGGGCGACTGTGGCTCAGGAGTGAGGAGTTTGTCTCGTAGGAGTTCGGTTGCCGGTTTGAGCCCCTGCTCTGTCTCAGCCGTTGTGTCCTTGGGCACTTCACCTGTCTGTCTACTGGTGGTGTCAGTGTTCGGCAGCCTCGCTTCTTTCAGTGTCCCCCAGGTGTCTCGAGGGCAGCTGTGGTTACAATGTAGCTTACCACCACCAGTGTGTGTGAATGGGTGAATTTCTGAATGTATAGTGTGAACCACTTTGGGGTCCTCAAGGACTAAATAAAGCATGTACAGGCCATTTGCCATTTAACTCAGCCTTATTAGGCAGGTAATCTGAGTATTCTGAGTAACTATTTGGCTATTCATAATTTCCTGAATCCCAGGATTGTACCCCAAACTTGATCATTTAAGCATAACATTATGAATCCCTAAGCAATTATTCATAATTATTCATAGCCAAAACATACCTATCTGTGCCCCAACACTGCATGCTCATGACACTTGCCCCTCAGATTTCCTCTGAAAGGATTGCCTTGCGCATCCTTGTCTGTGTAACCGAGATAAAGGAAAACAACAGAAGAAATCAACTAGCTTTTCAACCTCATAGTCCATCTGTACTGTTGTTGGTGTAATTGTTTGTACACCCTGACAGTCAAATTTATTGATATCCTTTTATCCTTTTTTTTCCATCTTTGGGAGATTCATGTGTACCAGCAGTAAGTTGCAAAGGGCAAATTTACAACAAAGGAGAACTAATACTGTACACTGTTCAGTTATTAATAATGTTCAGATCCAAAGAAATGTGCTGACTAAGGCTTTTTTTAAATTACACCAAGTGTTTATTTGTGCACAGACAGCAGCAGACCATTTACAAGAATGTTTTAAAAATACTGGGCTAATATCAACTTGGATGTACAAATAACAGCAGAAATTTGAAATGGGAAAAACGTCCAAATGTTTGTTGGCTTGTTGCTATCATCAAAGTCTGCTGGAAAGAAGGATCTACGATAACGTCCCTTTGTGCATGCAGAATGCAGCAGTCTTACACTGAACGAGCTCTCCAGTTCAGCTGCACACGTGGGATGGAAGGCATTTGTCAGGAAGTCATCTGGCTCAACTTAGAGCAGCTGTGCCTGATGAGCTCCTCACTGTTCATTGGCTGGATCCTTTCTCTCCACAACTACAAAAGACATGTTTAATCACCTCACTTTGCTCAGTCATCATCTTATCCATGACATGAAGCTCATGATCCTCCTGTGCTTCATATTCAAAGCTCCAAGCTCCCCCATCTCAGCCTGAAGTTCCAGGCTCGTCCAGCTCAACCTAGCTCTGAAAGCCTGGATCGGATCACCGCCAGTCACCCGAGATCATCTACCGACTGCGTTTGAGTCCTTCCATCACGCCGCACTTCCTGACAGCATTGTCCAAGAATTATGTCATGTCACCTATTGTTCTTCTGTCTCCCGCCACCCACGCTGGGTCAAAATGGCATAATTTCGAAAAATCAGATCCGTAATTTGACAACATCAATTCAATGGGAAAAAGTCCAATGCTTTAAAATATTTTTTTAAGCAAAATGATTGTTGCTGTCAATGCATTGTTCAACCATCAATGTCTTAGTCCTTTCACGACGCTGCAGCAGAGAGAAAAATGTTGGACCATTTCCCAAGGAAGCTATTTTTTTCTTCTCTTGCATTCTCTTTTTTTCTGCTCACCACCATGATCTTCTATAAGACTTGAAATAGCCATGGAAAAAATGTTGATTTTTTTTTCTTTGGTGAAGCATTTCAGTTGTTTTATCCATATGTTTATGATTATTATCCTGAAAGACCACATGGCAATCCATTTTTTATTTACTGGTACATCATGCAGTGGATCAAGATTCCCATTTTATATTCAGAGGGTGTATTAAAGTCATCATAAATTTGTTCTTTTTTTTCAAATCTCCACTTAAAACACGGCTTTCATTCATTTGTATTCACCACCCATTCTCCTATCTCCTTCATCTGTCCGTGTGAATCTTTTGTCTCACATAATATGTTGTTGGCTTTTTCTTTAGAGCCTTTCTCTCCAACTTTACCTTTCACTGTACATCAGAAGACATTTTACAGCTGGCCCCTATAGCTTATTTTTCTTAACTTTTCTACAAGGGCTCAATAGCAAGACTTAGCAAACATATCAACTTCTGATTCTCCTTTATGTTGTCTTTTTTTCATCCATTTTATCTCACAAAGCATCATGTTACAAAAGCTCTGACAAGGGAATTGTAAAAAAAAAAAAAAACCTTCATTCCTTTTTCCATCTCGCTCTATGTGGTTAATTTCTTTTAATCCGTCCATTAGTAGTCATTCCAGGAAACACAGCAAAGGTAAAATAAGGACATATTCTTGTCCTGGAAATTACACATATTTTTTGTTAACACTGAGGTAGTTTTAAAGGCATTTTGTTAAAACTTCTATTTTGGAATATTGTGAAATGAATACTGGAACAAAATGATCTCCCATTCTCATTGAAATAGAGAACAATGGATTGTTGTTAGTCACAAAACTAAGTTTAAGTCCAACAGTTTGCCTTTAAATACTGTGCTTGTGGCAATGTACTCTGGATCTTTGCTGGTTTGTGTGACATGTGTATCATACTGTCATACTGTGTTTGTAATAAATTTCTTCAGAACAAGTCAATATTTCTTTAATGGAACAACATCAATTCCAGTAGCATCCATAGAATGCTTCTCATCTGCATCACAAAAAAATCCATACATTCTGTAAATGTATGCCATATAAGTTATAGCTATGCAACTTGTCTAAGTTTAAAAAGTTAGACATTGTCGCTGTTACTCACAGGAGTAACATGCACCTCACATGATAACACATATTACAGTTTAGGATTAACAAAATAATAAGGTAAGATTAGCAGCTAGAATCATGAGTCGTACCTGAAATATTTGGAAAAGGCTGACAGTTTGAACTTGTAGGCAACTCCATAAACTACAGTGGGGCAAACTTTATGCCAAAAGTATATGGCAGCCCCTGATTTGTGAAGGTAGTCCGACTTAAAAAGATGAGAGAGGTCTGTAATTTTCATCATAGGTACACTTCAACTTTGAGAGACAGAATATAAAAAACATCATGAAAAATCACACTGAATGACTTTTAAAGAATGTATTTGTATAATGGTGCAGAAAATAAGTATTGAGCACCTACAAACAATTCTGGCCTTCACAGACCTGTTACTTCTTTTTAAAGAAGCTTATCCATGCTCTACTCATTAACTGTATTAATGGTAAATGTTTGAATTTGTTATCTGCATAAAAGACACCTAACCACACCTTCAAACAGTCAGACTCCAACCTTCACAATAGCAACGACCAGAGAGATGTCCAAGGATACCAGGGACAAGACTGGGATGAATCAATCTACAATAGGCAAGGAGTTTGGTGAGAAGAGATCCCAAGAACACCATGCCCACTGTGAAGCATGGCGGTGGAAAGAGATGTAGCAAACTCAAAGATGATGTAAGGAATAAGTATGCTTTGTTTTTATCAGTAGTATTGTTACAGTGTGGAAAATACTGGAGCTGAAGCAACTTCTGCTTATTGTTCCTTTCTGCATACCATCTGACATTAGCAATAGAACACAGCACAGGAAGCTAGCAGCGTAGCCGCAGAAACAAGGCTGATAAAGTCTCATGCTTTTCCTTACTTGCTCACTTGGTTCAGACACACAAATCTCGCTCCAGTTAAGAAAGGTGGTTGCAAAACACCATAAAACACCAGTTTTCATGGGTCTTCTTGAGGAAATGACTGACCCCTCCTCTTCTACAGAGATAGAATAACTGATGGATTTTCCTCCTTCACACCAAGGCTGAAATTGGTGGTTGTACAGGTGTAGAAACCTCATTTATGTAGGGAAACAGCCCAGAGTGTGAGGAAATAATGCATGTGATGAACTTGGTTTTCAAGTGAAATTTACCTCTTACACACACTAGTAAAATGTCTCTAATATAGTAGAATGGCTCTCACACATATTAGTGAAATTTGACCTGAAATTTTAGTATAGTATGTGAATGATTTCAGTATATTAAATGAGAGGTTTTACTATGTTATATGAGAGGTTTTACAATGTTATATGAGAGGTTTCACTATGTTATATGAGAGGTTTCACTATGTTATGAGAGGTTTCACTATGTTATATGAGAGGTTTTCACTTTGTTATATGAGAGGTTTTACTATGTTATATGAGAGGTTTTCACTTTGTTATATGAGAGGTTTCACTATGTTATATGAGAGGTTTCACTATGTTATATGAGAGGTTTTACTATGTTATATGAGAGGTTTCACTATGTTATATGAGAGGTTTCACTATGTTATATGAGAGGGTTTCACTTTGTTATATGAGAGGTTTTACTATGTTATATGAGAGGTTTTACTATGTTATATGAGAGGTTTCACTATGTTATATGAGAGGGTTTCACTTTGTTATATGAGAGGTTTTACTATGTTATATGAGAGGTTTTCACTTTGTTATATGAGAGGTTTCACTATGTTATGAGAGGTTTCACTATGTTATATGAGAGGTTTTCACTTTGTTATATGAGAGGTTTCACTATGTTATATGAGAGGTTTCACTATGTTATGAGAGGTTTCACTATGTTATATGAGAGGTTTTCACTTTGTTATATGAGAGGTTTCACTATGTTATATGAGAGGTTTCACTATGTTATATGAGAGGTTTCACTATGTTATATGAGAGGTTTCACTATGTTATATGAGAGGTTTTATTATGTTATATGAGAGGTTTTACTATGTTATATGAGAGGGTTTTACTATGTTATATGAGAGGTTTCACTATATTGTGTGAATGATTTCTGTAGGATATATGAGAGATTTCACTATAGTATGAGTGATTTCAGTATGCTATATGAGAGGTTTCACTATAGTGTTTGAATGATTTCAATTTTATATATGTGTGTGAGAAGCTAATTCTGAATAGTGTCTCAAACGGCCCCTCATATATACTTCTGCATTAGATGAAGAATATTATTAAATGAGTCTCCAATTTTGAGTAGATTTAAAAGTTTACAGCTCTGTTGCCGACTACACCGCAAAAATGTGACTTTTTTTTTCCTTATTTTTTAAATTTCCAGCTATAGTGTCTGGTGTCTCATAGTGGTTCTCTTTCTTCCTCACATCTCCAAATCTCTGCTTGAATGCAGTCTGTAGTAGATATCTCTCAGGTTCATTGGAACTGAAATTACAGCAGTTAAAGAAGAGCTGTGTTCGTTGGTGTAGATTCTCAGTTATCCTGGACATTATATTCTTGAGAGTTTAAATGAAGGCAACTGGACTTTTTTTGTTGTCTTGAATGCGTTTCGTCTCTCATCGAAGAGGCTTCTTCAGTTCTGAAAACTGGATTGGTAGTATCAGATTTATAAGTCTATGGTTAAGGCTCACTAATGGGGCTATCATTATATCTAACGAGGCTATCAGGGTTGCATAAGCTTCTAAGCACTAAGCAGTCTTGGTGATGTTAAGTGTCGTTAACGGTGAAATGATCCAGGTTATGTAACAACGCGCTGTTTTAGTCACATGCCTCAATGTGTAAGTTTTGGTGAAACTACTTGGATAGGCAACTCAAGGGTGCTTTGTATGTGTTTGAAAGGGGGAATCTCAAACCACCTCCCCTGTTCAAGGTTGGTTTCGTATGTTACATAGATGGCTTCTTTCGCTCTTCTCTCAAACCATCTGTCTTCTAAAATGTGTACATTATTGTCTTCAAAAGAGTGACCTTTGTCCTTTAGATGTAGATGGACTGCTGAGTCTTAGCCTAATGAGTTTGGTCTTCGGTGTTGAGCCATCCATTAGTAAAGTTGTTGTTTCGTTTCTCCAATGTACAGCTCTGACCATTCCTCACTGCACTGGACTGCATAAATATGCATATATAAATATGCATATATAAATATCTGCATATATATGCATATATATGCAGTCCAGTGCAGTGAGGAATGTGAGGAAGAAGGGGCTGTGTTCTATACATCTAGCACTATTCTACAATGTATGCCATTAGGGTAAATGGCTCTTATGATTAAACTAATTGAATAGTTGATTTTCTATTCAAATATTATTTGCTTAGTGTCGTAGCTACATTACCAGCTTAAATCGGTTCTAAAGTTTGATATACGGAGCACTGTGTCATCACCATGTAACCCCTACAACTCAGCACAGTAAAAGCAATCATCTTTAAAACAGCGCATATGAACATTAACTGAACAATATCCATGTTTTACTACTCTTCCAATAGAAAACTTCTCCGATCGTACTTCTTCCATTTTACAAAACTTTCGTTGTGGCTTTTGTTGTCATATTTCGTTGTGGCTTTTGTTATCGTGTTGTGGCTTTTGTTTGTTGTGTTGCGTTTTGGCTTTTGTTGTCGTGTTGCCTTGTGGGTTTTGTTGTCATGTTGTGTTGTGGCTTTTGTTGTTGTGTTGTGTTGTGGCTTTTGTTGTCGTGTTGTGTTGTGGCTTTTGTTGTCATGTTGTGTTGGGGCTTTTGTTGTGTTGTGGCTTTTGCTGTGTTGTGGCTTTTATTGTGTTGTGTTATGGATTTTGTTGTCGTTTGTTGTGGGGTGTTTTGTGTTGTGTTGTGGCTTTTGTTGTGTTGTATTGTGTTGTGTTGTGTCGACCCTTTTGGGCCACCATTATGCAAATTAATTCTTTAAAAATTATACAACAATTTCTTTTTACATTCTGACTCACAGTTGAAGTTGTTAAATGTTAATAGTTTGCTAGAGTCATTTGCATGATGTGGCAACCATTTGGTAACTGATACCCACAGTGTCGTAAAGGGGCTATCAGGAAGTATAGGAGCTCCTATGCTTTGAAGCCACCACTCATTAGCCGATGTGAGGGCTTATCGACACACTCCATTTTCTCTCCATTGTGAACAACATACCTCCAAACATTGCTTCAGCTTTTGTCTTTTCAATTTAACATGGTCACAAAGACTGCTCTCCTCTGCATTTCATCTCTCAGACATACTTGCCATGTTTCAGGAGTTTTATACTTGAAGCAGAAGTTCGCTGTTTACATCGTCAGTCATGATTATTCAGGTAAGCCGCTGCAATGAAGGGTCTGAGCATCTGTTGTCTGCAAAGATGCTGTGCGAAATCATGTGACTCCACCCTTGAAAATAAAATGAAATGAAAACTGAAATTTGTTCTTGGCATCAATTATATAGAGAAATGTATTATTTTGCCAAACCTCCACAAATCCAGCTGTATAGCATTACAGCGGAAACAGCAAGAAAAACTTATATTAGAATATTTCGATTGACATGAAATTCACTCCAGATGCCAGTACTGACCCAAGTCATTCAAATAGGAAAAATAAATATTTTTAAAGTGAAAATGATCAGTTACTATCAAGACAGAAAAATACTTTAAAAGTGATGTTTTGGTCCTTTATTATGGAAAGTTTTCTGAAAGTATTGAAGCTTTTTGTTAGTTGGCACTGTCAGTGACACATTTACCGTCCTCTCACCATCCTCTCCTCTCAAGTGTAACATCAGAGTCAGTCTCTGTGCAAAGCTTTACTGCTCTGTAATTAAAAAGCTTAATTAAAAACAGAGGAATGAGACTTGTCTTAGTCCCCATCACCATGCACCCACTCAGAGGCAGCAAGATACAGCCTTGCGGAGTCTCGCATGGCGAGGCTTTCAACAGAACCATGCGATTTAAACTTTGAATCTGTGGTAAATGCCTTTTTTTTTTTATAATGACCAGTTACTACATTAAGCCCCTTGTCGGCAGTAATGACACCCAGCTATGCCGATTGTAGGTCACTACAATTAGTGCTACTTCGGTGTGTAAGTTTGCCAAAAAAATGTCGGACTCTGTAGTTTTTTCTGGTACCCTGCCCGATCTGACCAGCGATGACATGTTTAGCTGCATTCTATCATTCAATCAATGGTTGCCTAGGTGGTGTCCTGAAAACGATGTGGGCTACATTGATAATTGACAAACATTTTGGGGAAAACCTGGTCTGATCTGGAAACACTGCATCCATCTCACTTTGGGGTAGCTCTTCTTTCTAGGAAAGTGGACAGATTTATTAGTTACCCAAAACACCGACAACCCACGATCTAGACCAGGAAGCAGAGTTGTAGTTTTACCCACCTCTCTGCAGCTTCTGTACTGTTACCTACCCAATACCCCATTGCAACAATATCTTGCACACAGCCAAAACCAAAATGGATTAAAGGTTAATCTAACAAGAATAAACCAGGAAAATCTCATATAGATAAGTATGACTTTGACTGAACAGAAAAATAAAACAATTAAATGGGGTTTATTAAACATAAGATCTCTCTCTTCAAAGAGTGTTAGGTAATGACTTGATTTGTGATTATCAAACTGATTTGATTTGTCTCATAGAAACCTGACAGCAGCAGGAGGATTATGTTAGTATAAATGAGTCAACTCTTTCCAATTATTTAAATGTTTCACATTCCTCAAAGTACTGTGCGAGAAGGAGGAGTAGCAACCATTTTTTCATTCAGATTTATTAATTAATTCCAGACCAATTACTACCTACAGTTCTTTTGAACATCTAACCCTTAGTTTTCCTCATGCAGGTTGCAAAGCACTATAACCACTTTTGTTTGTGGTTTATCGTCCACAAGGCCCTTACTCTCAATTTTTAGATCAGATCCCAGATTTTCTTTCGAATTTTGTGTTAAATATTTTTAAGATCATTATAGTGGGGGATTTCGATATTTATGTTGACACTGAAAGTGATAGCCTAAATCCAGCCTTTAATTCTATCTTAGACTCAATTGGCTTTCATTAAAAAGTACAGGGACCCACCTACTCCTGTGATTATACTTTAGACCTTGTACTGATATGTGGTATGAGTGTGAAGAATTAACAATCCTTCCACATAACCCTGTCCTGTCTGATCATTTCATTTTTTGATAACCTTTGAATTTTTTTTAACTGAGCACTCCGAACCTGAAAGAAAAAATATTATAGTATAATAATTATTATTGGGTCAACAAATCTGTTCCATTTTTATTTTCCTCAGCATCTTAGAGTAATACAGTGGAGGGCAGCAATTTAATATCTAGCCCTTCACAAATTGATGGTCTGGTTCATAGCATTACTTCCTCATTGCCTCTGGCGTTAGACAATGTAGCCCCCTTTAAAAAAAGAAGGTAATTAGCCAAAGGAGGTTGGCTCCCTGGTTTAATTCAGAGATGCGTACTTTAAAGTGGAACGCTAGGAAATTGGAGAGAACATGACAATCTACACACCTAGAGGATTCCAATTTAACCTGGAAAAATAGTCTACTGCTGTATACAAAGACCCTTTGACAAGCTACAACAGCATATGTTTTATCATTAATAGAGGACAATAAGAACAATTCTAGGCTGTTTCAGTACTGTTGCCAAACTTGCACAGAGTCATAGCTCTGTTGAGCCAACTATTCCCCCAGCTCTCAGTAGTGATGACTTTATGGGGTTCTTCATAAATAAAAATTAATTCAATTAAAAAGTGTTTGGACTGTTTTGATTCATTCGAGCTTTTGAGATTCTAAAAAATATTAGCTGCATCTAAAACTTCAACTTACATGTTGGACCGAATCCCAACCAAATTATTTAAACCCTTCCATTTCGATAAACCTTACATTGAGAGTGGCTTGGGTCATCCTAAGCTATTTCTGTAGATATGCTGCTATAGGCTTAGACTGCTGCCTCTAGCATGTATATATATATATATATATATATATATATATATATATATATATATATATATATATATATATATATATATATATATATATATATATATACAGTGGATTGCAAAAGTATTCGGCCCCCTTGAACTTATTTATTTGTAAAAATGTTTGGAATCATGTATGATTTTCGTTCCACTTCTCACGTGTACACCACTTTGTATTGGTCTTTCATGTGGAATTCCAATAAAATTGATTCATGTTTGTGGCTGTAATGTGACAAAATGTGGAAAAGTTCAAGGGGGCCAAATACTTTTGCAAGCCACTGTGTGTATATATATATATATATATATATATATATATATATATATATATATATATATATATATATATATATATATATGCTATGTTATAACAACTGTTAACTTTGTTGTCTCTCAATGTTTTCCCTGCGTTGGAGCTGCCCTTGATCTGGCATCCTGCTCAGCTGTGATGCCTTGTTTTCTGGGGGGCATCAGCTGGGAAGATGTTCCCAGTAACTGAACTTTCTCCATGTCCTGTTATCAACTTGTTACTGTCTTTAAGATAGAAAGTACTCTTGCATCAATTCTTTTGTTCTTTTTGTGTCTCTGCATTGTCTTCTCGAACTCTCAGTCCGTTGTGGCAGATGGCCGCTCCTACTGAGCCTGGTTCTACTGGAGGTTTCTTCCTGTTAAAGGGGAGTTTTTCCTCTCCACCGTCGCTACATGCTTGCTCAGTATGAGGGATTGCTGAAGGATTGTTGTGGTTGTAAAGTCTGCATCAACGGGGCCCAACCTCACGCCAATGACTGAAAACTGATTGGAATGTTTGTATAAATGTATTGAAATGACTTCTTGTTAAGTGCCTTGAGATGACATCTGTTGTGAATCGGCGCTATATAAATAAACTGAACTTCATTGAATTGAAATTGAATTGGTGGGGCAGAAAGTGTGGTTATCAATTAAGGACCTTCCCATCAAGGTAGAGAATCGTAAAATCTTATCAAATCTTGGATAAGACCTCATCAAGGGGTTCCATCGAAGTCACTGACCTGGATTTAAGCCCTAGGATTCCGGACCTTATTGCTGGAAACTTTGTCCACCCATGTATAACCCCGGACTGATTGTGGATATCCTTACTGGATCCTGGGCACTCATCTTAGTGTTCCTCTGTCCGAGATAACCCCCAATGTCAAATAGCCACATCTTTGGTCCATTTATCATTGGATACATACATGTGGCTTACTGCCTCTGGGTAATCACTGCATTTCCTGTTTTGATTTCCTGGGTTGTTATTGTCAAATCACTTACCTATGTCTGTCTTCCAGACCAGCCAACTGACCCAGTCTATTGTCAAGCCTCATCTGCCTGCACCATTACCTTTCTTAAACCTAATGAATCTTTTGTTTGTGTTTTGGCTGAGTTTTGGGATCTGGCTTTTGTCCATACGATTATTCATAATCGTTTCAGACTCAGTTCCATGAAAAGCCTGCAGATAATCTAAATTACTATCTACAGCAAGTAATTGAAGGAATAGCAAGTTACAGCAGACTAGATGAAAATCTCAGTTGCTCTTCATGATGACTCTTGTTTGCTTTAGCGATTTGAAAAGCCTAACAGGAATGCTGAGAGTTAGTTACAGCCATCAGGAGTTTGAGACTTTACTTAATAGTGTGCTGGTTTTGTTTGTTTGATCTGCACAGAAGCACTGCTATAAGCACCAAAGTTTGATTGATGCATTAATCCTGAAACTGTGGATTCGTAGGAGCTCCAAGTAAATGTATTTTCTCATCAGAAAGCACAAACATGAGTTTAATTAGGATAAATATAATGCTAATGAATTTTCAACCCTAGAGCTTTTAATGAGCAGAAACACCACAGCAAGAAGCACTAATGCTGAGCAAGTCTAAACTTCGTCATTCTGACAAATGGCATGTTTACTGAACCCTCCACAATTTCTGGTGCCCCTTATAAAAAAAAGAGGGAAAAGACTTAAAGTATATTCCTCATTTATAGCAGTAACATAATCATAGACACACCCTTTAAGTTTAATCATTTATTTAGTTGGGGGGGGGGGGACAAAATGTATTTATTTTTTAGAAAATCACCAGTGGCACAGTTGTGGGAACCCCTAACAACCCTTGTAAAATAAATTAGTGTCTATGATTTGTTTTTTGTAGAAATCCATGACTTCTTGTTTCCATCTCCAGGATGACGACAATGGAGGAATTTCAGATCACATTTAAACCCCATGCTAAAAGACCCTGACTGAATTTGAAACCAGGGCCTTCTTGCAATGCAACAGTGCTAACCAACTGATGGACTGGTTGGTAGGACTGAGAGACCTTTTTTAGTCTAACTGTTAGAATGGACTTTAGAATGAACAGGGTGCTTAAGGCAGAAAAATGATCCAGACCAACCAGGTGTTTATTTCCAACGTTGAACAGGTGAAAGGACATACAAAAAATGGTCTCAGTAGCAGCTCACATGAGGGTTCAGAAAGAAGCAAACAGTGATCTAGACTGGCAGCCCTTTATAACTACCCCTCATTTAACTTAACAGACATAACAACACAAGGGTAGCAAGAAAATATATGTTCTAATAAATATTTTGTAATTTCCTAAAAGAAATATCTAAAAATTCCAATTTACTAACATAGAAATAAATAAAAACGCATTTCAGATTCCGGAGTTAAAACTACCTTACTATATAAAGTGCGATCTTCACTCCACCCTCCTATTCAATCATGGCATGGTCCTTTAAAAGGTGTTCAGTTTCCCCAGGAAATCTTTTAGCCTGTACACACTAAGAAAAGAAGAAACAAAAGTAAGTGTTCTACACCTCACATTCAATACACTTTAAAACATCAATCTACTACAACTAAATTTAAAGATTTGTTAGCTATTCACGACAATCAAGTCACAACATTAATAGTTTGTTTTGTTTTGCCCACAGGAAAAGTCTTCAACATTAAAAGATGAGAAGAAGCTGCCACAGCACAACCACAAACAGTAAACAATAAAATGCTTAAACCTTTGACTCTTTGTGTCAATTTTAATTCCATGAAATATTTAAACCAATATGTCACACAAATACAAGTAATGAATACCTTCATTACACACACCATCACAAGTAAATATATGGAGCTTGATAAACTATTATAAGGATTTTAGTGTGAACTGTATGCTTTGGTCAGATTAAATCCACTTTTCAGCTACAAGGTGAGTCTGATGTGAAACAAAAGATGAATATGTGGAAAAGGATCCCATGTCCACTGTTACGTATGGTGGTGGACAGTGACGGTAGTATTGGACTGCATGGGCAGTTGCCCAGCACAGTATTACAAAGGGGTGAACCAGATATTGAAATATAACCAAAGTCAGTTGTGGCATGAACAAGTTTTCTATTTATTTATTTTTTTGTTTGTAGGGGCAAAAGCCTGTTGGCACTATTTTATGTCCACCATTGGCAGAAGGGGATAGTTTAGAAATCACTTATGAGAAAAACATCACTGGTGAAGGATCTATATTGCTGTGGGCCTGTTAATGTTTCAATGGGCCTGGGTTCCAAATTAAAATGCATGGAAATGTTAAGTAGCAATCAATGGGTTTCCGTCAGAAAACTAAAAATAAGTCATCATTGGGTCAAGACACAAATTACCTTTCCTCCAAAAGACATCCTTTTCAACAGATCTAAATCCTCCAGAAAACCTGTGAGATGTGCTGAAGATAAGAAAATATAAACAGTGACCCAGGGCGATCTAGTGAAATTGTGCAAAGAGGATTGTCAAAGATCCCTCTCCCTGTATACTTCCACCTTGGAATATGTTAAGGTGCTAAGCCATACTATGGAAACAGCAATATATTTATATTAATTTACATACGTAATGTACTGCTCCACTCACACTGAACAATTAAACTCACGATAAAGGTTGGACTTTTCCACAATGCTTATTGTGAGATTATGCTACTGCAGTAAAAGAGAAACCTTTTGTTAAGCTTTTTATACATCTTGACAAAAGGAGCCAACAATTTTTGTGGGTGCTGTTTATGAACAGGTAGCAAAAACACTTTACATTTACATAAATGCTACTTTTTTATGTTATACGTGACCTATTCATGGTGACAGAAATCAGTCAAAGGGGCAGACTGCCATACACTGTCGTGGAAGAGGAATGGGGCAGTCATGGCATCCAACAATGCCATCAACAATTATGATTTCTGTTGTTTTTGTCAGAAAAACATGAGAATATCTGACAACAGATCATTCCTGAGCCGCTGCCATCTTTGTTGTTTTGCAGCTCTGCCGTCATTGTAAAAAAAGAAAAGCTCTGTTGTAATGGTGATAAGCCTGCCCAACTTCTCTCTACATACATAGAGAGCTATAATTGGCCAGGCCTACACTTAGCCGAGCCAATGTTAGACCTGCTGAGGCTACAATGGAACGAGGATAGACCAACCTGCAGAGAAAAAACTTCTGCTACTGCTTGAGGTTTGTCTAGATTTCTAGGCTACTTTTTATTATCTAGATGTATTCTTATCTCCTTTGTGAAATGCAGATCAGTTTACATTTTCAACAGTCCAATCTCTCATTTTACGAAGAATAACTAATCATCCTGGCAGCTGCATACATGAACGAGCACACTTTGATTCTGATTGCTTTTTAAACACAAGCGTCCTCTAAATCCATCATGTGGGAGGAAAATGCATGCATCATATTTTCCTCTGCAAATACAATTATCGCAGTAGATGGTAATTAGAAAATAAAAGGGGTTAAAAGTTTTATATAAGAATGTGACAAGCCTTTAGGAAGATGAAAAAATGCTTTAGTGATTAGCAAAAATATAAATACAGAGCATGAAAGTCTGTAAAACTCCACAAAGTCCATCAGATCTGTCCTTACTTGCTTATTACTCTGGACTTAAAGATGTGTTGAGGACCAACGTCCTCTACTGCTTCACAATGTTTCAGCCCAGTTTTTTGTAGGTTTTTAAACCAAACTAATCTTCCATCTAAACAAGCACTTGCTTTTTTAACCCAATGAACACTGAATTATACTTTGAATCTCATAATGAAAAAAATTATTTTCTTTTAAACCTTTATGAGGCTCTCGGAAATTACAATTTTCTAGGATTCAGTCGTGTTAAAGGGAATGAGGTTAGAAAAGTGGTTTTAAATCGAATTTATCATTAAAGAACATATTTTTCAGATGAAAAGGCACATTAAAAAGCACTGGAGCCTGAAAAAGAATGACTTGAGGTCGTTTTTCACTGAGTAGATCCTGTCTATGTGAATTATTTTTTTTAATTAGGAACGGTTTCCTTGTTGAAAAGTAACTAAATCCTGCCTATATTTTTTTTAATCATGAAATAATGATGAGGTGCTGCTGAGCAGATTTTGGTAGTTCTTTTCAATTTCTCAGGTCTTTTTCTAAGCTTATCTTATTGGCTGCAGTAATTCATGGGTGATTCTTGACCCTGTTTAATTACTACATGTGTTTGCAAAGTCTGAAAATAAATGGACTAACAACTCTTTGACCATTCTACTTCCTCATTACAAGTCTGAATCATGATGCAGACAAAATATTTATTTAACCTCAGAAGCATGTAAACTGATTCTCTTAAATGAATGCTGTTGGTTATTATCATAATTGTGGGAAGCTTTGAATTCGTTTGTTTGATTGCTACAAAGATAAAAGTGTTTAATGTAGACACGCTTAAACCCAAGAACTCTCATTTTATGTCACTAAAAATAAAGAGCCACCAAGGGTGGACTAATTTCCCCATGAGATACTTTTCATTTGACATTAATGAGATTTCACATGGTTGTGTAAGAGCAACAACATGAATCTGATTCATGTAAGCGTATACCTAGGGGGATTGGGATTTATAAAGTGAACACACACATGTGCAATGATTACAAGGATTGTGGGATGTTTTTATATTTCATCAGCAGCAAACGACAGTCATGACATTATATGTTTCTAGCTAAACTGTTCCTTACCAATGTTCTTTATTGAACATAATCCACATTATGATGTTTTTCCCCAAACATTGTGTGGTATCAAACCAACCTGCCTTTGTTTTCTTTCCTGTTCTCCACAGTTTGTGACCCACAACGCTAAAATGTACACTTTCATGAAAAAAGCATTCACACTCCTTGAATGTTTTAATGTTTTGTCACGATAACACCAAAATCCTTAATAGATTTTTGTGGGATTTATATGTGATGTAGCAGTCAAAGAAGCCACAGTGCCATATTTAATGTGTCGCATGTAGGCCAAAAAAATTCAGTTTTGGTCTCATCAGAGATCACTTTTCTTCCACTTGTTTGTGTCCTCTACATAGCTTGTGGCACAGAGTGGGACTTGTCTTAGCTTACTTTCAATCACATATTTCTTCTTCTTGACACTCTCTTACACATAAGTGTCAAATAAATGTGTATTGCAATTTCTGTAAAAATGACTTTTAAACACTGAAAACCTCAAAATCGGGGTCTCACAAAATTGGGAAATTCTGTTAAAACAAGTTAAAACTCATAGCGTCTCACACCCTAATCAGCTAATTAACACCAAACACCTGCAAAGGTTTCCTGAGCTCTAATGGTCTCTCAGTCTGGGTCAGGAGGCCACACTATCATGGGGAAGACTGCTGACTTGACAGATGTCAAGAAGACAGTCCTTGACACTCTCCACAAGAAAGGTTAGCCACAAAAGGTCATTGCAAAAGAGGCTGGTTGTTCACAGAGTGCTGTATCCAAGCACTGTCAAAGAAGACTGAGGGATGAAAAACGGTGGTAGATAAAGGTGCACCAGCAACACGAATAACCACAGCCTTGAGACGACTGTCAAGCAAAAGCCATTCGATAAGCTTCACAAGGAGTGGACTGAGCCTGGAGTCAGTGCATCAAGAGCTGTTATGCACAAACACTGAATTTTGGGTTCTCATTTTCTGTAAGCCACATTAATCAAAATTATAAGAAATAAATGCTTGAAATATTTCACTCTATGTGTAATGAATTTGATTTAATATCATAGTTATACATTCTGAAATTAGTGAAGGAACATATTCAACTTTTTCCTGATATTCTCGTTTTTGAGATGCCCCCGTATAAAGGAGAGATTTGTGGAGTGCACAGCTAATAATTGTCCTGTCAACAGTTTATTTGGGAAAGCATGTCTGTGCTTGACTTCTTCCCTTTTCAGATAATAGACTGAACAGTGCATAGTCAGAACTTGGGATGTTGTTTTATAAGCCAATCCAGGTTTAGACTTCCACACAACTTTATCCCTAATCTGTCTGGTGTGTTCCTTGGTCTTTGGTGAACAACCAGCAAGAAACCTCTGAGGCCTTCACACAACACCGATGTGGTATCAGGCTATCATGTTAAATACAGCGAGGGGAAAAAACATATCGGCTTTCTCAGTAGATATATTTCTAATATTTCTATCGACATGATGTCAGAAATAACCAAAGTAATCCACATAAAAAAAGAAATCAAACCAAATTAGTCAACAAATAAAATTACGAGTAAAACTTTTCAATAACTAAGGGGGAAAAGCAGAAATGTATCAAATACTTTGTGGAAAAGCCTTATTTTGGCATTAACAACCTTAAGATGTCTCCTGTATGGAGAAACTTGTCATACATTTAAGAAATGTTTACATGTAACTGTAACTATTCCCATTTGTAGCAAGGGATTCAGAGCTGAAATCTGGGATTGGATCAGGACATCCCAATGAGAGATCAATCAAAATTAAACTGATCATCATTTCTTATAAATTAAAGTGTAAATTTAATTTATCTTTACACGTAAAAAAGACAAGACATGAAGCTAATCCCAGACAGATTAGGGAAAACCTGCCTGGGATTAGAAGAGATAGACTGTCTCTGTTTATTTGTTGCAAAGCCAGTCTGTGGTCCTACATGTACATCAATAGAAAGCAAAAACTGATGTACCATGTGGTAGAAAATCTATAAGAAGGCAGTGATGTTGCGTCTGATGCCTGCCGCGCTTTGATAAATACATTTTGACAGTTAGGTCTCCAGACAGGACCATTTAAAAAGGCCATATTAAATCTGTGACATTGCCTCAAATAAAATAGGATCTAGTATCACAACAGTCCTGAGTTAGAATCCACCCTGGAGCCAAGTGCTGCTTTTCCACAAATCTACCTACCCGCAGAGAGAGAAAGATGGAAAAACCATGGAAACCATTCTTAAAGGGACTTACAGTTACTTTTCTATTTCTTCTTGCAGAAACTCATTAAATTGATGGGCTGACAGTTAGGAAGGAGACATAATGGGATCCAGCTGAACACTGCAAAGTGACTTAAATCCAATTTCCCGACATATGGATATGTTTTCTTTCAGCAGCGTATACGTGTGAATCCATGTTTTTCAAACAGCATATTAAGCCGGAGCTACAGTTGACATCTCATTTCTCCAAGTATTTATTTCTCTGCTTGTCTCTGCATTACATACTTAGAAATCAGCAGATACCAAGGATTGGTTCACAGAGTTCCATCTTAAACTCTGGCTCGACTGAGATAATCCTAAATTATCCTGGTAACCAGAGGTCAGTTTGTTAAAACCACAAATGGAAATCAGGTGTTAACAGTACCGAAGTAATGCTAGATCCAGCGAGATCCAACGCATTGTGAAATAAAGGATCATTGCATTGGTGAATTTACAAGGAACAAAAAACTGTTATGATCCTGGAAGGTCCCAAGTTGTTTGAAAATATGGTTGGGTTGGGGGGGGGGGGGGGGGTTAATTAAAAAGGGGGCAAAAGTGTGAAGATGAGTGTTTAAGAGGTTAGATTAAGTATCTAATAGTCTATATTACTGAAAAACTTACAAAAAATACAAGTGGGTAATGGGGAGAGTGGTTATTAAGCTTTAGATCATCAATGTTGTTTTTTATGATACAATTACATACTGTTCTCACTTACCTTGCCAGGCTCAATTACTGAGAGAAGAGAGCTGTTGTGAGGAGGCTTCGAACGTATTAGCTTTGAGAGTATTATCACATCTATGAAAGAGACCATCTTAGTCCACCTCTTCTTTTTTAGTTCTGTGTGCTTAAAATCCACTGTAGAATATGGTTAGGAGCTACAGATGGCTAACAACAAACGTACACACTTTGCATAGAATAGAGTTAGATTATATTTTAGGCTTGCAGTCAGCAAGTTGAATTGAATTCCTCTTCGTGTCACTGCAGGCTCCTGCTACTCAGTCTGCATCACCTTCTTCTTATTTCTTAGTCTTCTTTCTTTTATCTCCCTGACACATACACACATGTATATATACATGAGCAGCAGTGAAACAAATTAACCACAGAAAAGCCTCAGGAGTCTGTCTGGACTAAAACTGATAAATCAAACACAATGACCACAAGGGAAAAGATAACAACAGACATGTCTTAGAGCTAGAACAGTATGAGGTCTGAGGGATATTTTATGTTGTTATCCTTAGATCCATGCTAGCAGCACTTATCCAAAGATAACTGGGTTTCTCTATCAGTAAATCTACCTTTTAGTCTGAGTTTAAATTGCATTAGATATTACTTTTTTGTTATTTCATCATGTATAGTGAGACGTCAACAGAGTCAGGCACAATAGGACAAAAAGGTCCATGTGACACCATGGAGAAAAAACACATTACAAACAAAGAAGGTTATGACCATAGAAAAAATGTTGCAACGTGATAAATAATGTAGAGGTAAAAATCTACCTCCACAAACAATTGGTTTTGCTTAAAACATGTTTAAATCAGCTTTAAACTGAGTAAAAAATTTAAAACCCTTTAAAGTAAAACTGATGTGCAATAAAATCTTCAGCTAAAAAAGCTGATACATATATTATGTGCATTCATTTAATAGCCACTGTTCAGGAGTCTGGTTGAAGCAGGATTCAAACTGTGTCTGATCCATAAGCTTTAGACATTAAGTAGACAATCTATACAGCCTAGATCTCTTTCTGCTGAAACAACCTGCCTTGATCCCAACACCTCTGGGATGCCTTGCAGTTTTTGGTGAAAGGATGCTTCTTATCTGTGTTAGGACTTGTAAAGTTACTTTTCAAGGATCCTGCAAATGCCCTACCAGACTGCAGGAGCAATTAGCAGGCTGCTTAAAAGGGAAGTGGTTACCTGAAGCAGATGCCAGATGGTTATACTCTTCCAAGTGTTCTTCCAGAGTTTCTGATCCTTCTGTGGCTTACAAGCTATTGAAGTCCTTAATACCAGCGTTGCCTTACAATGGAGTTCCCACTACCACCAGAATCCTCCTCGCTGTGGATTTGGCGTCTGCTTCTGGATAACTATTCCTCCAGTCCCACGCTCCGCTCCCTGACTATCACACTGCTCTCACCAGGCCAACCTCTTCCACTCACCTGTCTGTCCACTCTCAAAGCCTATCCTCCTCCGACCCCCATCCACAATCAAAGAGAAGAGTATTATTCCTTCATTCCATCCTCTGCCGACCGCTCACTCACAGGATCCACGTACCTTCTCCAAACATCTCCATCTCCGCAGCCTCCTTAATAAACATCCTTTTACTGAGAATTCTGTTGTCTGTGGGTTGCGTTCGCTCAACAGTCTCCTAAAAATCATGACATGATGATTTGACCAAAAACGCTGTGCTAAAACGAGATGATTAGTGCTATTCTCCTGTTTAATTCAGAGGTGCATTTGTGGATACAGCCTGTGGAACAGATGCTTGTTATCCCTCGATTAACCCAAATATGGAAGTTTTCACCAAATCATGGAGGCTGTCCAATTGTCTCAATAACGTGACAGATCGTTTTAACACTTTATTAATGGACAATGCAAATACTTTATTTGCTGTTTGGTTCCTTTTTTGCTGGTCCTAGATCTTTTTAGTAATGATTTTATATGTATATATACATATATATATATATATATATATATATTTATTTATTTTCTTTTATCTTTTTTTTTTTTTGCTGTAGATTCTAGGCTTGGATTTAGGTCTGGACTTTGATAGTACCATTCTACACCCTTAGTTTGCTTTTCTATAAACCTTTAAATCTAGCTCTGGCTGCATGTTGTCCTGCTGAAGGGTGAACTTCATTGCAAGTCTCAAGTCTTTAGCCATCTTTTACACCCTTTCTTGCAGAACTGCCAAATATTTAGCTCCGTCCATCATTCCAATTACTAAGATCTGCTTCCCTGTCCTCAAGATATGTCTCTCTACAACATAAGGCTTTGTTTTAAAGTAGTTATTGTGTGCTCAGTGTGATATTTAGTGTTTCTTTTCTTCCATGCATGCTGTTTTGCATGCAATATTAACTTTTTATGGTTTTCTTTAAGCAGTGTCTTTTTTTTATTCCTTCAAGGTCAGATTTGGAGAGATTCTGTCGACAGACTCTCCCACATAAGCTGTTGGTCTCTGTAGCTCCTCCAGACTTACCATGGGTCTCTTGCCGGCTTCTCTGATCAGTTTTTTACATGCTGTTAACTTGCTAAAAGGAAAAAAGTTTCTCATTGAAACGAGACAAGGCTAATATCTCACTCTGTTTCTTCTAGATGACGTTCAAACATCAGATAAGGTCTTGCTGTTTTACTGTTGCAACCTTTCTCGTTTATAGATATCGTGTATAGAAATGTACAGAACACTTTTTGGTTGTAGTTTGATGAAAGATGAAAGACATTGTAAATACTTCTGCAAGGTACTTTGATTGCGAATTAAAAACATGTCCCTATACTTAGAAAAGTGCTTTAGTTGGAGCATGGTGAGCTCCTTTTTTTTGTAGGGTCATGTTTGTACTAAAGTGTTCGTCTTGTAAAACATCTGCTCTGAATTGACAGCCTTGTGTTTAAAGTCAGAGTAGTCCTTCTATAGCTTTTTACCGTATCACTTCCAAGTCAGCACAGCTGTCTTCATGTGGAAGAGGAAGATAGAAAATGATCCTGTTAATAATCCACTAGTGACCTGCACTTGTAAAAATAAGCAAGGGAGGCATTAAACCTTTCTATAAATGTCCAAGAGACTCACCCTTATGCAAAACAATAAGTCAATTCATATGTGCCTGCACATTTCCTATAAGCCAGTAATCTGCCTCTAACTGTCTCCATAGTGGCAATTGTTTTGTAATTTTCTGACCAAATACAGTTTGTAAGTGGGCACAATGTTGCATCAGAAGCAGGTAAATGGACAAGCATCTGGAAGACTGTGTGGACAGAGTTATGGTGCCCCCTTGTGTAAACAATATGAATTGGTTTTGTTTGGTTTTTTTTTGTTTGTATTTTTTTTTTTCCTTTTTTAACAATAGCACTCATTTCAAGCCTTTCAAAGCAGATTCACTAGAAATGAATAACGCATTTTGGCACAAAACAAAGGAAAGCTAAATCAACAGCAGCAAAACAGAGACACCAACTAGCGTATTATTTTCTCGAAAAAGCAAAGGACAACAAGAAAAAAGAATGAAACCATAAATAAAGTATTTGATGCTAAATAATGAATAGGTGGTTAAATTGACAAAGACTATGCTTTTATGTGTTTAAATGATGCATGAAATACATATGAAACACTGTCTGTGTCATTTCTCACAGTTTCTTAGTGAATTGTACAGTATGTTCCCACAGTCAGACATTATAAGCAGGCCTTACTCTATGAGTACAAACATAAAAAAATATGCTATTCAAATCCATTACTAACCAGTACAATGTGATTAAAACATAATCTGCTGACAAATATTATGAGAAATCTGACTACCAAGGTTTTCCCCAGACCTGTGTTGTGTTGAAACTGATTAGAAATCGGCTCTAAATGGTTCTTCGTTCAAATAGGTAATATTGCTTATCCAAAGCCAAAAGAGAGTGGATTATTAATTGATAATGATTTTGTGCGCTTTGTAAACATTATACAGAAAAATGAAGATTAATTTAACATTCATGCTTATAGAGTAGGATACATTTACTTAAAATATAATAAATGCCATGACTTATTGGTAGTACTAAAAGTGACAAAGGGATTATTTTTTATTAACTTGACATTATTCATTTTGAGTCAGAAGAACTATCTTTGTTTTAAAAAGTTGCTATGGAAAGATAATAAAATAATAACATTATTAATAATAACAATTAATAATTTGTTGTTTAGAATTTTCACCTAACTATTGTCATGGGTAGTTCGAGAAGAATGGTTTATATTTTCATCTAACTTGACAATAATTGATTGGTGATTACCTAATCATATTTGCACTTTCTCACTTCTGTTTTCTAAAGGTTCTTTAGCGTTATTATTTTAAAAATAAAACCATTTTCAAACATTTTTGCTTCTAAGTGTCTTTCATAGCCTTGCAACAAGAATTTGCATGTAAGGCTCTTTTTCATGTATATATACATGAATATATATATATATATATCATAAATGTAAAAATTTTTATTGCATAAAAATGTTCTTAACCTGAGGATGCATTTCTTCCAGAATATATATATATATATATATATATATATATATATATATATATATATATATATATATATTATTTGTTTTTATTTATTTTTTAAATTTATTTTAATTGCATAAAAATGTTCTTAACCGGAGGATGCATTTCTTCCAGAATAAATAGTTACCTTCTACATTCAGTAGACTGACTAGGACTGTCCCTGCAGTGGGATGTAGGGAAATAAACGCAGCATTGCTTTCAAACCAGGTTGTGTGTGTTGTGGGGTAGTAGTAGTGCGGATGTCTTGGAGCTCGCAGATGTAATGACCCTGTGCGTGTGTGTGTGTGTGTGTGTGTGTGTGTGTGTGTGTGTGTGTGTGTGTGTGTGTGTGTGTGTGTGTTGCAGACAGTGTGTGGAGCCCA
This sequence comes from Valencia hispanica, assembly GCA_963556495.2. NCBI lineage: Eukaryota > Metazoa > Chordata > Actinopteri > Cyprinodontiformes > Valenciidae > Valencia > Valencia hispanica. The sequence continues at coordinate 36,043,614 of OY747711.1, forward strand.
AGCGGTGCATCCTCTCGCAGACTGCAGCCACAGAGCAGCGGCGGCAGCACGCCTGCGCAGTGCATCCAGGGGAGCTCGGGGGAGATCGGTGCTGAAGCGGGGCGGATGGCAGGAAAAACAGCGGCGATGGACACGATTACACCGCGGGATTCCCATCCACGATGTCTCTGAACAGGCGTCGCGACGCCGCGTTTTCGCACCCGTCACTGTAGGACGGTGACATGCCAGCGTAAAGGGGTAAGATTCCGCTTCTTCTGGCTAACTGGGGTTAGCCGCTGCCGCCGCCTCCTCTCGCTGTCAGAGATAGCGGCTCTCGTGCTAAAGCTAGCCAGCGAGAAAGTGGGTGGTATTTGATTTCTGGAGAGCCTCTGCGCGACAGTCGGCTCCGAGCAGCTCTCTCTTTGGCTGGTGTACGACTCGACGGTGTCAGCTGGTAGGGCTTCCCCTCTCTTAGCGCTGTTCCGACCCGCAGCGGCGGTGGGGCTCGGATGTTTCGAGCAGCCGCAAACGCCTCAGACCAGCAGGCTAGCCAGCGCAGCTAGTGCATTGAGAAGCGTGTCTACTTCATATCTGGAGATATGCACAGGCCCTTTCAGGCTGAAACCGGGTTGTGACAGCTCAACCAGGGTGTCTAAAATAAAGCATCCTGACAAGTTTCTGTTTTGAAGGAGGATTTGGTCTGTGTCTGACTATTCTCCCCCCCCCCCCCGTCTTACATCTACTGGAACAGAGAGATCCTGCGGTGCACAGCTGAAGGAACACCCACACTGCAGTTTCCCATGGGTGTGTTGAGTCAGAGCAACACAGGTTATGTTGCAACTGCATCCTGGGACACTTCCTTATAAATCCCATTAACTTGCACCTGTCCCTTAAACACGGCAGACACAGGGAGATCTCTCTTATCAACATACTTCATTCAGACTGTTATTTAACTTCAGGATGTTTACATGAAACAGTAAAACATTATAGAACATGTGATTACTCAGCCTGCTGGCTGATGTTTGGTCCCATAGCAACAATTATGCTGGGCATTGCTATAAAAGCCTGTTTTTATTAGTATATTTCTTGGTTTTGTGAGGATTATTGATTTGTGGCTAATCATTTTCTGTGTGACCATTTGAGGATGTTTAGGTGGGCAACCTACTGGTGGCAAACAATCACTAACCCAATTTAGGCATATGCTGGTATGATGAACTTGGGTAAAAATATTGATTATAACAGTTTTCAGTTGCTTTTTTGCTTAGTATTATCCCATTTTGGCTATGATTCTCTTTATGCTCGAACAGGACTATATCAAGGTGCAACCGGAAAACTCTTGTCATTGCAGCACTTTCTCTGGAATCTGAATAAAACTCATAGGAATGATCGGCCATGAAATTGAAATTTTACTTTAAAACTTCTGTATACCTTTGTTCTCGCTTTGCACAGATGTTTTCTGAATACATTAATATAAATACATTTTAGAAGGTGGCTTAACCAGTTAGCAATATTCTAATGACTCAGGTTCAAGTTTTCCCAATTCTTTCTTGCAGATGCATATGTAAGAAAGTCACTTTGGGGCCGTTTTATTTCCTGGAAAATCTGTGAAGAGCAATGCAAAAAGACAACCTTATCTTTGCACATGGCAATGCAAAATCCCTTTTCAAAGGCTCTTAAAATACAGGAGAACCCTTTGTTTTCCAACCCAGTTTTTTAAACTGCCATCAGCAGATATGAAAGCTTCTCTTTGCATGGGCTGGTTTTGCTCTGTGGAACGGCACTGAACCAGCGTGTTGTCTTACTTGAGGGGGGGGGGAGGGGGGGGAAGCAGGGAAAGATGCATGTAAAGTTGGTTTCCACGTATGTTGAAATCACAAAAATTGACACGACACACACAAACAGAGATGCAGGTAGTATTTGACAGAATATCGAGAGGACATGTGAACAGGAATCGTAATTTCTTGTGTTTTACATACTTATTTTAGTTTTAAGATTCAGCAGAACATAAATAGTTCTGAACAAGCCGCTGGTGTTGGATCAATACGTGCACCGTTTAAAGTTGTTGGTATTAGCTGATCCAATGTTGGAAAACCTTTCTCTTAAAGGGATAGTTCAGTCTTTTCTAAATGGGGTGCTGTGTAAGGTTATGAGAGGTTGCTATCTTACTCAGTGTTGATAGTTGCCTGATCGCTCGCAGTTTGGAGAAAAAGAAGCCAGGTCGTACACGCTTTTGTAAAAGGACTGATTTCTTCTTCTACAATCAGAGAGCCACGTCATTACTATATATTTCCCATCCAGTAAATATTTGATTTTTTCCCGCTTAAGGGTTGGAGCTAAGAACAGTTGAGACTGCGTTGCTCTGGGTTCTTTCACCAGTGTGTTTGGGCTTGTTACCATCATCAATAGCCATGTTTCCACTATCGGAACGTTAGGGTAATTTTACTGGATCTTTTATCTGACTGGGTAATCTGTTGGCCTGCTCTTCTCAGCAGTCGTGTCTTCATACAAAAGTGGCCCTTTAAGGAATTAGCTAAGACCACAGCTCCGGCCCAGCGACTCTACCAGGTCATTTCCGAGTCACTACCCCCAGACTGGTACTCCGTTTGTTCCTGAAATGGCACCGAAAACATCCCTGTCGGCCCGGAAGAAGAGACATGCACATACCGTGAAGTTCCAGTAAAATTACCCTGAAGTTCCAAAAATGGAAACGCACCTTATGTCTTGCAAGGTTTTACAGATTTACAGTTTCAAATCTGGTCTAATCTACAACTGGTCAGCTGGCTGAAATAGGGCTCCCACACTTTTCACTCGCTTAAAAGACAAAAGTTTTAAATATTTCTGGTTGCCAAAATCCTGTAGTTCTGTTATTAAACCATGCAATACTTGTTTCTTTTTGAAATACAATTGGTCACTCTGAGCTGCATAGGCACGATGTGCCTGAACATTTTCTCCGACCTCCTTTGCCTGCCTTAGCCACAGAAAGGAAATGGACAGCAAAAATGAGTGAGTCAGAAAAAGCAGTCCCTTCTTCATCACTGAGAAAATTAGTATTCATGGTCTTGCCTACCTTGGCTTGCGACCGCCCACGGGAAGACTGTACGGACTTTGCGGCCAGGAGAGAGCAGAATGCGTCTTGCTAACCGTTAGCAACTCCACAACATAGCGGAAAACGTTCGGGCTTGTGTTATTTGTGGATATAGCACATTAGCGGTGCATGTTTTACCCAAGAAAGAGGAGCTGAGGAAGAAAGATTTGGAATTTGTCTTGGAACACCACCAGTGAAGTGAGTTATCTGTCTGAAAGCAGCATAAGAGTTGCGTTGCTGTTAACCACTCATAGGCGATACTTTTCGGCATATCACGAATAATAACTAATTAGATTAATCTTGTTTCCCCCCCCCCCCCCCCCACCTACTCCTCCGACAAACTTCAGCGTCCTGAAACAGGAGCGGCAGAGCATTTTGTCCTCATAAAACGACTCGCAAGGTATTAATTCATTCTAGACAACACTGCATATTTATTGAAAAAAATGAGTGAATGAGACCTTTAAAGTTAAAGGAGCCACACCCACCACTCTGAAGCTATCCATCCATCCATTTTCTATACCCGTCATTCCTATGCAGGTTTGCGGGGGGGGGCTGGTGCCTATCTCCAGCGGTCAAGGGGTGAGAGGCGGGGTACACCCTGGACAGGTCGCCAGTCCATCGCAGAGCAACACTGAGACATATGGGACAAACAACCACACACTTTAACTCTTTGTATCAACATCGAAATGGCCGTAAATACATTTTTTGATAACATTATCAAACCTGTAATAATTTATTTTTCTCTTATAAGCAGGGGGAATAATCATAGTTTTAAATAATAGCATTACAATGGTTTCAAAATGTTCTGACAATACTGTGATACGGAGAACCTTGTGAATCTAATACAGTTTCCAAATTGATTTCCAGAGTTCTTCTTCTGTCGTCTAACACAGCTGACTGACAGCTGGTACCTTTTGGAATAAAGCAGCTACTTTACCTTAGATGGAACCTGAGAAATCCTTGCACCAAGTCATTTTAAAATAACTCAAATCCCATGAATCGTTGTAGTCGCTCATTTTGAAACTTTGACATCTCAAGTTTTGAAACCAGCCTATACCGCTCCCTAACCTTTAACCATGTTCACAAGACTATGACAGTCCATGATTGTTAAAAAGGGTGAGACCCCGCCTACTTTTGAACGGTTGGAATTGGAGTTGTTGTAGTGGAGAAGACTGCAGCTAAGAACAATTATCAGTAAAGCATTCTCTGCACCCCTGGCCTCAGCACAACCCTGTTTTAAGTGAAATAACTGTGCAGTTGCCCTTCCTGTGGCTTTTTGCTGTGAAATGCTAAACGTGGAACGTTATTTCCTTTTCCTGATCTGTAAAGACTTGAGTATTTGTATCTTGTGAATGCACAGTATTAAGGCATGGTCACAAGATAATTGTTTCCTGACATACTAATAACTTGTGACCATAAAGTATTTAGCTTTTTGCAATCTGACCAGAGGCTCATCTTAAAATCGGGCTGCACAGTGCTGCAGTTGGAGGCACTGTTTCCTTGCAGCAAAGGTCCTCGGTTCAAATCCCAGCCTGGGGTCTTTCAGCATGGAGTTAACATGCTCTCCTTGTGCATGTGTGGGTTCCCTCCGAGTACTCCGGCTTCCTCCCACAGTCCAAAAACAGGAAAAACATGTTAGGTTAAGTGGCCTGTCTAAATCGCCCTTAGGTGAGTGTTCGGTATGAGTGTGTGCTTGCGTGGTTGTTTGTCCTGTGTGTGTCTGTGTTGCCCTGTGATGGACTAGCGACCTGTCCAGGGTTTACCCCGCCTCTCGCTCGATGAATGCTGCAGATAGGCACCAGTCCCCCCCACAACCCTGCAGAGGATGGGTGGATGGATGGATGGATGGATGGATGGATGGATGGATGGATGGATGGATGGATGGATGGATGGATGGGTGGGTGGATGGATGGGTGGGTGGGTTGGCAGAATGAAGGGTTTTGGATGGATAAACCAATAAGATTGTTATTGCATCTTATAACAGAGATCATAAATGCCATATTAATGAAAAAAAGATGATCAGATGTTTAAAAGAGGTTTGGTTATTTAGGATTTATTATATTTAATTTTAGAAGAAAATGTTCTGCTTCATTAAAACTGAAGTCTGCATCTTGTTAGTTCACATGATGGAAACAGGTTGAAATAACCTTCTTTCAACCTCTGCTTGTTTTCTCAGATGCTCTACATTCGCTGCCCCCTGCTCTCTCAAGTCTAGAAAGGATCTGGTTAGTTGAGGTGCGAGGAGGAGCCTGCGTCGAAAGAAGCAAGTGAGTTAAGGAACCCCGGGGGAGAAAAGTCGTCACGTCTCACCTCATCTCTCGTGTTCCTTCCTGCGCTCGACGTTCAGGGATGGTGACACCAGTGACCTCTCCTCCTCTCCGTGGTGTAAAGTACCTCCTTGCCTCGTCCTGCAGCTCCAGCGAGCCAAACAGCCAGCGCTCTTGCAGAACAGACACTGAGACAGTCCACCAGTCAGTCACTTTGTCAACCAGCTTGCTATCGCCTGGCAACCTATTACCTCACGCCATGACTGCTTTGTCTGACCCGTGTTTAGGAACTCGTTAATTCATGGTAAGTGTTGATTTCTGTTATGGCTGCCATTCTAGGGAGGTGAACATTAGTGGCAGAATATAAGTTTAATGTTTCACATTAAAATAGAGAAGATGGTCAACTCAGAATCCCTTAAATATTGCAACATCACTAGTTTGTTGCATAATAAACATCTCAGGTAATTGAAACTCTTAAGATACAGACGTAAAAAAATGAAAGACATCCAACCACAGCCTGTGGTTTTTCTGACATATTTGGACAAATTGATTAGTTTTATCAAGACCGACTAATTCAGTTCATATAAATTAGGAATATAACTTAAAATAAAAGATCTTTTGACATGTTGTGTAAAATGTAAACAAAAATTAAATGTCTAGTAAGGAATAAATCTGGACACCCTCATCAGGTGCACATGGTTAGAACATCATTACTCAGCTTTTTGAAGGAGGTTGGATGAGTTTAAACATAATGCATCTTGGTAGGTGTGCTCCAGGCTGTTCAGGTGAGAGTGAACAAAAAGGTGTTATTGAAATATCCGCCTGGTGCCTTTTAAAAAGAAGATTGTAGCATCCTATGAATGTGGTAAACAATTAAGCTGGAGTCGAAATTTAAAAATATTAATTCAAAACGGCTAACAACCTGCTCAGGCCTGGCCTACCAAGCAGTTTCACCCCCAAAGGTGACTGCAAAATACTGAAAGAAGTCTCCAGAAATGCTAAAATGTCATCACAGGATCAACAAAGTGTGGTTTTACAGTCGGAAACAGAGCGCTCAATTTTAACTTGCATCGAAGATGTTCAAGGCGGAAATCTTTGTTCTGTAAGAAAACCATGAAGGCTGTAGGGTGACTTGAAAAAGGCTGTAGAGGCAAGAAACCCCTCAAGCATCTCGGAGCTGAAAGTGAGGAATGGGGTTAACTTTCCCCAGGCTGATCTCAGAGACCGGTAAATGATAACAAGAAGTGTCCTACTTGAAGCTATTTTATCCAAAGGAGGCAACGTTACCTTTTTCCTCAGTTATAATACGCATTTCTGTTTAAATCTTTTGGTAAGGATTTAAACTTTCTTTTTGGTGATATCATGGAATTCATTTTTTGTTTTACCACAGATACAAAAAGATATACATAGAGATGTAAACATTAACGTTAACATAACACATTGACATGTCTTTTTAAAGAACTGGATATTACATGGGATACTAATTTTTGAACAGGTGTTAAATTTTTTAACAAAGTTGCTGTGTGCTCGGAAGAAAGTTGTTAGAATCAACAGTTTATAAGGCCTTATACCTCCAAGTGGGGGTATAATCATTCATTGATACCCATGGTAAAGAAGTTTACAAAAGCATTTCAATAAATGTATTATTATGGAGATTGGGTGACCCCTGTCTTCTACAAAAGTGAGCTTTGGATAATTTACCTCCCTTACTATCCTCCTCACTGTACATGGTGGCAAGATAAACTATTCATCATTTTGTCTTTTTTTGTCACAGTTCCAATGTTTTAAGCTTTTTATTTATTGCTCTGACAGGAGATAGACAACTTTAGGCCAGTAGCTATGTTCTTGTAGCCATTTTCTGGTTTATGAAGATCAACACACATCACTTTCACTTTAAGTCCATTGTGTTTCCCATTTTGTAGAGTGGGTAAGAAAAATTAGCCTCTTTGTCGCATCATATTTATTCCCCAGATTATTCATTAAAAGGTTCTCAGCATGAATGTTTTAGTTAAATAAGTTGGTTAGGGGAAGGTAATACTTTGGACACCAGTGAGTCGGCTACTGGAATAAAAAGATGAACGTATTTCAAGGACTTTTGTCACGATCTTTGTAAAGAGTGCTGCTCATCATGGAGGGTGCTCCAAATGAAAAACTAAAGAATAAAATAGTACAAGAGTATAAAGCTGTAAAGAGAATCTTACAAAATACGTTTTCACTGCGCTTTCTATAGGAAACATTTTTAGTTTTTTTCTCCCCTAAGCAAAATTGATGGAAAACATGAATGCCTTTAATTCACTTTTACTGCTTTACTTGCCTTGTTGGCTGGCAGCACCACAGAACAATGGTCAGCGCTCTTTACACCGTTTTAGGTTCTGATTCTTATTCTGGTCGGGTCTTGTAGACTTTTTAAGTTCTTCACGTATGGATAGATCCTCTTAGTGTTTGGATGGATTGATTGATTGATTGATTCACTCACTTGTACACCGGTGAATGTGTTAAGGCCACATCAGTCATCACTGCTGTCCGATTATCCCAGTTCATCTTAATCCGCTCAGCTGTTTTACCTATAATTTTTTTATAGGTGTCTTTACTGCGAAAAACTAATTCCTCAGATTAAGTCTCTGTTTCCAAACTCAATTTTTAGCCTTGTTAGCGAAGATTAAATAGTTTGCATGGCCAAAAATAATAAGAAAATGATGGATTAACAAGACTACCACGCTACATCTGGCGCCGCCCAAGAAGACCCGTTCCAAAGATTTTAGTGCAAAAAGTGAGACCTTGCATAACGGCAGCAACCCCAATGTTAAAATCTTTGAGCTAAATGAAGGGAAATCGTGGAAGAAAACCTGTGAGACTGCTGGAGTTAAGACTGGGGTGGTGGTTCACCTTCCAGCAGGACAACAGAACTAAACATAAAGCCAGAGCTGCAATAGAATGTAATGAAAGCAGAATGGTATTAAAATGGCCTAGTCAAAGTACAGACCTAAATCGAATTATTAACGTCTAGGAAGACTTGAAAATTGATGTTCACAGGTGCTTGCCATGCAGTCTGACTGAGCTTGAGCCGTGTTGTAAAGAAGAACGGGGGGGGAAAGCTGGTAGAGACATAAAAACGTATATGTGAAACATGTTTATGGTCCAAAACATACAATCCTGATAAAATACATTGAAGCTAATAGTAGTAAGGTAATGTGAAAAGTTCAAAGTGTGTGAATACTTTTGTATTTTTTTAGTCTTATTTCCATCAATATTTTCTAATTGCTATTTTAAAGGAACAGGTTAGGAAACGTTCAAGAGAAATACTGACCAGGCTGACTTTTTTGATTTGTACTAAAAGTATTTAATGTGATGTGTCAGAGGAGACAGAAAAATATGATCTTAACACGTACAGAAGCAGCAAGCATTTAACTCGGGATCAACTGATTTAGCCAAGCAAAGATAAAACCAGCTTAAACATTTGTTGCTCAAATAAAGCAGGTAGTGAAATCAAAATTTACATTTCCCTGTAAATGAATCTAATATGTAAAATCTTGGCATGGGATGGATGCGAATTCTTCAAGACCCCCCCAAAAACGTGTTACAGCTTTGTGGCTCCCGTTTTTGGTCATTCATCTTAGCATATTTGTATTTCCAACCAATATTTGCATATCCTGTCAATGCGGCCTCTGCTCCCAGTTTGTAACAAAGCCGAACCCTGGCGGTCATTTGCATCCAGTCGCCTGTTTTCCACTGTGCTGCCTGGTTGCTGAATAACTGATGGTCGCTCTGCTTGGTGTGATGAGTGCATTTGCATATCAGGCAGGTTGTGCCCGGCTTACCTCCCGTTGTAGCAACATTATAGGGAATCACAAGTGTTTATGCTCAGTGGAGGGAATGATAAAGAGGGGAGAATCCTTTTTTTACACAGCATTGTTGTAATTTTTAAGAACTATATGGTAATTATGACTTTGCAGGTAAGAGTTCTCTTTTTCTGTACTATAGCTGGTTAGACCATATTTATTTTTAGATCCACTGATGTGAAAACAATCCTAATTTGAGAAACATGTAAGTTGGATTTTTAGTAGTTCTCAAAAATCTCAGAGCTATATTTCTATCTAGAGATGCCAGAAGGGTTAAAGCTACTAAAACTCTCAGTTGAAGGCCAGTATGTTTTTAAATTTAGCCATGCCAGTTCAAGGACAGCTCCACCAAAACTAAACTTTCAGCTTCTCACTTAGTCGTCAGCATAGGACAGAAGTTTCATTGGATCGAGTGCAAAAAATTCTTCTGCAGCTGTGGTGGCTGGTGTAGGTTCACTGTCGAGGAAAGTCTCAGTTAAAAACGTACACTAAAAAGATCCCAGTTTAAATAAAGTATTGAAAAATCTATTAAAATGTGTCGAAAATGTTAGAATGTTGGAAATGAAAATTTTCCTCTAAAGTTTTAACAGCGTTTAATTTTTTTCAGATCTCAGATCACTTGTATAAGTTCCTCCCATTTGCAAAAAACTGTAAGTTAACTACTAGTTACCTTTTATGAATTTATTGCATTTTATTTAAGTAAATAAAAAAATAGTGAAGCCTCACTTTTTGAGTGGAAAGTCCCACAGGGGGGGGGGAGTAAATGCAAGGCATTTTAAATCCCTTTACCATGGGTGTCAGTAAGTACGGAGGGTGCTGTGACCTGTGATTACATGATGATAGGGAGAAGAACGTTGGATATTAGCAGGTCTAACGAGGCAAAATGACAGAATTACAATGTTATTTATAGTTCAAGGGCCTGAAGAGGACTGGAACATTGGTCATGCAGTGGGAGTGGCACATGTTGACTAAAATTAGGTAAGAATTTAAGAGAGTTTATCTGTGTTTTTGCAGAGATAATCATTTGAAATCCTTTCACAAAGCCCAGTGCTTACTTTACATACTGTTCTTGTATGTTTTATACTAGGAGGAGCTCATATTAGGAAACAAAAAACATTAGAAGTAACAAAACCCAAAAAATCGGAAGTGGCACAAAGATTAGCACCAATTAAATCAGGCAACAGCAGTAAAAAGAATCCTCAACGTTATAAAAGACCAGACTGACTTCAGCCAGTTGGTGATGGATGTTGCATCTTCTGACGCGCGCAGCGTGGATGATGGATGGCGAACGCTGGAGATGAATGGGTTAATACGAATGTGCATGAATTTGTGTATTTATTGTGCAGCTGTGCCCATCCATGTGGGTGATATGCAGATCCTGTTTCTCAGTCTCTGTCTGTGCCCATTAAAAATGCACATGCAGTCTGTGTCAGAGCTGAGTGAAACACTTGGGCTGATGCCAGGAAGCCATCGCACCAAACAAGGAAGGGAATCCTCTCGGTCGTCGGCCCTCCTCCTTCCTCAGTGCTTCATCTCTCTCTTTAGCATACGTCTTCACTCCTCCACCCCCCCATATACACACACACACACACACACACACACACACACACTTTATAGATAAAGTGAAAATTGTAAACAGAGAGTGGAGCTTGAGGGTTAATTTGCTTCCGCTCTTTCTATCAGCCCTGTGATTGATTTGAGTAGTATTTAACCATGTTTGTTTCATGCATGCATTCAACGTGAAGCCCCACAGTGTGAGTGGAGTGGAGATGAGAAAAAGGCAGGCGGCTCACATCGAGGCCCCACCCCAGGCCCCTGGACAGCCTCGACCGAATACCTGCTGCCTCTGCTGGTGCGGCTGCTGCAAGTGTCTATGGTAAGCAAACAATACGTGTATATAGTAGCCTATTCTTGCCCGTTTCGTCCCATTCCTTTAGGAAGGAAGCGAAATAATAAGGCTATTTTAGAAATTATAGCACGCTTAAGTAGAACTAGAGCGCCTTGCAAAACGATGTCAATTTGCTCACATTTGATCAAAGTACAACCGCAAACTTCAGTGTTTTTTATAGAGATATTTTAAATAAAAATCTGAAAAGTGTGGCAGGGGTCGGTGTAAAGCAGGATTAGGTTCTGATACTATCTCCCAAGCTTTGAACATCTCACTAAGCACTCTTCAGTTCAAAAAGTAAAAAAACGGAAAGCGAATGGTACAGTTTCATCCTACTAAAACGTGGCTTTCCTCTTAAACTGATAGTCCAAGCAAGTGGAGTATTAATCGGAGAACTGACAAAGAAGCCTGTGGTTAACTCCACAGCTCAGGTTGAAAAATCTGTTGCCAGAACAACTATCAGTGGGGCACCTCACAGATCTGGCATTTACGGGAGAGTGATAAGATAAGAGCCATAAAAAAAATCACATTCACATTGTTCCACTGGCTCTGTAGGGGACAGAGGGAAAAATGGATTTTGGTTTTCTTATTTCTTTAAGTAAATGACTTTTTGATACTATTCATCTATTGTAGGTGGACTTTTAGCTCTGACACCTCTTCTTAAAGCTACTGGTTTGCGCGATGCGCATGTGCGTTGATTGACATCCGACTAGGCGGAAACTTAAACTCTTATTGTCAAAAAATTTACGGTAATTGTGTAATGCATTGGAGTCTAAGGGAGGAAGGTGGGGCTTATGTAGAATAACATGTTGTGGAGCACCAGCCTTTTGTCATAGTATTGAACTGCACTGTCATTTTGAAGATTTATAGAACTTTGATACATAAATATATTCTCCGGACTGCAGCTTTTAGTCATAGTTTGAAAAAAAAACGCTGCACAATATATCGTAATGGTCATGTACAAAGAGTGGACTATTAATCAAGATAATATAATACAGACTTTCCTGCAAGGTCTTGAAACTTCTTTAAAAATATATCATCTTAATTTTAGGTCTCAAATGATATAAATACACCCAGATTTTCTTAACTAACTCTTAAATTGTATTAAGATTTGCAAACTAGTTGTTTCAGCTCGAGATTTTCAGAGGTCTGTGATGCTACTTGCGTCACATGTAGTGAAATAAATTGGAAGTGATTTGACTTGTGGGTTGGTTTTAAAAGATTTGTTTAGCAGATATATGCACGGTGGAATAAAGCAAATTATGGGAAAAGTAAACCATGGACTGAATTTAGTTTTGGGTAAGAATGCTTATTGTGCAGAATATTATGCCCTTTTTATCATGCTTTTTACTGGGTGTGTAACCAGCTGGTTAATTATCTCGGCTATGGGCTTGCTAGCTAGCTAGCCTGCAGTCTGTTGCTTTACTGATATGCTGCTCAAGACTCTCGGAAGGTCGCTTTAAAAGTTTGTCAGCTTGGAGAATAGATATAAAGGAATTAAATGTGGTTTAAAAGTTGTACACAGTATGGAATAAAGATTGGTTCCTTGGAAGTCACATTGTTGCTCTGTATTGGATGGGCTTGTAAACGACCCACTCAAATGCATTTATTCTGTATGGTGCAGAAATATAAACAACGGACAAAATGTAGCGATTTCCAGCTTTTTTTCTGTGTAATTGGGAGCTTGACACCAACAGCAGCACAGCGTCAGTAACCCCTATTACTGATGGCAAGGGAGGAGCTCAGACGAATCAGTACATTTCTAAGCTTTCCTGTAAACTGACCAGGAGTTTGTTGGTTTTTCACCATATTGTCAGATTCAAACAAATTCCTGTATCTGCTTTTTAGAAGAATAGTAGCTTCATGCTATTATCAGATGAGCAACATTAGCAGTTTCTGGTAATATTATATTTTAATACTTCGGTTGTTGTCGGTGTTCAGCACTTTTAAGCGCTCTCTGGGATTGGCTTTTAGAGTCTAGCATGTAGAGCTTTTTAAACAGCATTAGAATTTTTAGCTGGGTAAATAATATCTCACTGGCTTAAACAACAATCTTTTTTATTATTTTAATCTGTTGTAGAAAGTCTTTCAGATGTCAGGTTTTCTTTAAATTCAGCTGTAGAAATTCAAATCTTATACTGACACAGAGGAGGCATTTGATCAAGTTCCTGTTCTTTAGTTTAAATTTGCTTTTCAGGCTCAGTTTTCCTGCCTTTTTCTTACATTTCATCAATGATTTTTTTTAATAAAACCTTTTGCAACATCTGAAAATCTGTTTTCTGTGGTTAGATGGTTCTTTAGTGGATCGTATAACTAAAGTTCAGTCAGTAGTTGGATACAGTTTCAGGCTGTGTGTCACGACCTACCGTGTTTTATCAGTGCTCTTTGCATTCAAATGGAACATGTAAAAATAAGCTTGCTATTTAAGGACGTTTGCGTCATTTCCAGGAAGTTACAACACCAGCCCGCTAGGATGAATTTCTACACTGTAAAACATTTTATTCGAATTTAAAAGACATTCCTTGAAATTCTGAGGCTCAGCATGGAGGCTTTTAGAAATCCCCTTAATGTCCCCGAGCTGTGTGTTGCTGTAAAAATGTGTGAATGTTGTGTGTGCAGCTGGAGTACCCAAGAGGCCCAAGTTAAATTAGGAGGAGGTGGAGAGATCCATAACTCTGGTGGGAAAATCTGTTGACAGGACAACAATTACTTGTGTACTTCACAATTCCGAAAGCTAACCCTGCACATCACTTACAACCAGCACCATGGTAACACATGGTGGTGACAGTATTATGCTGTGGGGATTAGGGATGGGTACCGAAACTCGGTATTAAATTGGTCCCGGGGCTGATTCTGACAGTCCACCCGGGCCGATAAGCTTCAGCCTTATCGGTCCTCTTAACGGTAAAATTAAGGTCATATCCATGTTTTGCGGGACAAATAAACACAAGCCAAACACTGTATTGCAGCCCACTCCCCCTTAACAAGCACACATGCTGCGGGGACGGAGTGGCGACTGCTGCGTGCTCACGTGTGTGCGCAGCAGTCGCCACTCCGTCCCCGCAGCGTGTGTGATGGCAGAGCGAACGAAAAATCCAAAATTTGGCTTCATTTTACGAAATGCCGGCAATGCACGCTGTCACATATGTAGCCTAATAAAAGCTTTGCTTGCAAATGCGGGAACACAAGTAATTTGACCAAACACCATGCCAAAATACACCAACTACAAACCGAAAGATGCACGGTGTTTGACCGCCTGAGTGCTGCAGCAACAACAAGCCCTGAATCAGATACAACAGGAATGTATGTTTGTATGCAAAGCAAACATGTGAAGCATGGACATAAGTTTGCCATTTAATTCTTACAATTAATAAATGCTGGATATTTTGAACAACAGCTTCCTTCTTATCTAAGTTACTTTTTTTTTTTTTTTACTACAGTTCATTATTTGTGTTTTTCCCCTTTTGTTTTAGTCTTTCAAAAAAAAAGTACCGATAAGGATACCGATAAAGTACCAGATTGATAAGGAGTATCGTTAAGAGTAGTAGTATCGATAAATCCTTAACGATACCCATCCCTAGTGGGGATGCTGCTCAGAGAATGAAATGAGCAATGCAGGGCAATCCTGGAAGATAACCTGTTCACCTTTCAGCAGGACAACAACCAAAAACATACAACCAGAGCTACAATTTAATGGTTTAGATCAAAGCAGATCCACGTGTTAGAGTGGTCCAGTCAAAGTCCAGACTCCTCATCATCCAACCTGACTGTGTTGAGCTTTTTACTTACAGGTCAAAGAAGAAGAACACTCTGCCAAACGGCTGTATAAATAATACTTGGGCCACATATGGTAGTGTTGCAGTCAGTTAATATGGAGCTTAATGTAAATTAAAACACATGAATAATTGTTGTTTTAGGACTAGATATTCTGCCATTCTGTTTGAGTCTAAATATAACTGCATTCATGTGAAGGTGAAAGTGCTTCCTCGCTTAGGTCTAAAGTCCTACAAAGCAGCATTTACTAAAAGTCTTGGAAGTTTATATGAGCGGCATGGAATGATGTACACACCCTCAGCATTTTGGTAACATTTTTGTCGAATGAATAATGACCAAAGTGACGTTTTTTGGTTCTATTGTGTACTGATGGGTTCTCCTTGGTAATTCGTACTAAAACCAAATTTTGCTGTGCTCTTTTAAAAGTAAAAATCTGAACCAATCGCACTGCAGGCCAGAAAATTACACAACCTCAGCTGCGGCACATTGCCTCTGAGCAAGGCACCGAAAACTTGGAGCTGATCTGAATCTCCTCCAGCTGCCTGACTGTGGCTCCGCTCTTGCCAGGAGAGAGAGGGGTGAATGAAACATTGTTTTCAGCCAGTGAATGGTGAATGCTCTGCTTCTTTCACACCACTTCATCTGAAGTGGTCGCAGCCTGCGGACTGTGGGTCCGCTGTGTGTTTTTCGGCCGAGCGCTGGTGTCGGATCTCCCAAACACTGCCTTGAAAAAACAAATGACACAGTGACATGTATGTTTATTTACTGTTTTGGTTGGGGCTGGCAAGAATTATTTGCTTAGCTAACCGAACGCGGGTAAGAGTTTAGTAAGGCCTACGTGTAAAATCGCTGAATGCTCTCTGTGTCAACATTTATTTTTATTTTTTTTCTTTCCTGCTCAGGCGGGTGCTAGAGACGAGCTTCTGAGTCAGTGATCTCATCTGCTGAGGAGGTTCATGGCTGAGTTTGGAGGCTAAATGCTAAGGAAGATATTAAAGGGTCACACAGAGAGAACATCCTCACCCAGTCTTACACAAGGCCCTTATCTGGTCAGGGTGTCTTCTATTTCCATCCCCAATCACATGCAAAACAGCTGTGAAGAACCGCCTGTGTATTTAGCCATATTGTGATGGCGCCGGGGGGCTGTGGCTTGCTTAGCCCATTACTGCTGCACAATAGGGACTTTGACAAGAGACAGTAAGAGGAAGGAAAGATCCTCCATGGAGGGACAAAAATAGACTGCTCAGTGTGTGTTACACTGGGGCTTCTCAAGTGTGACTGAGCTACGATAGACAGAGAGGCTGCCGTGTCGTTTGCGGTGTTTACATAAAGACTTGCACTGAAACTGTCCACAAGTAATTGACTGCGGCAAGAACAAGAGAGCTAAACTAGCAGCAGGGCTCCACTGTAGACTGTTGTCGTCGTGTAAAAGGAGATATCCTTTCGAATCACACGTTTTTCTCTTTATATTTTTTAATTCTGAGGATAAAGTCAGACATGTAGACAGACTTTTTGGGGCCTAGGTAAAGGTCATGAATGAAGCTGAAAAAAAATGTTTGAAGAAAAATCCAAAATAATTGATTGAATTCAAAATGTTCAAAATAAGCCTATACGAATTTAAGGATGGAATAGAAATTGTTGAGATTCATACACACCAGCATTTGTGCATTAAACTCTTGACTCTTGTTCTTATCAATGTTATAAGTACTTTTTTCAAAATAACAGATATTCCACACACCCACACACAAATGTGATGCTCACACAGAAAATAGCAGCCACTAATAATGTGTTTATTATCACCTTAACTCATGCAATGCTCAGTATTTTGCCTTTTTAATATTATTACATAATGCGTCGCTGTAAAATGGAGATATTACCTATATGGCTGCCATCACATGCCGTGATGTACATTATTACATTATTATTTACATTTTCATTTTATTTACTTCAAAAAGTATTTATACCCTCATCAACCCCTCCTAGAATTACTCACCAGCTTTTTGTGTATTTCCACTGGTATTCTCATGATTTATCTTTTGGTGATGAGCTCCAGGTGTTTATGGTTGGAAGGCCTCCCCAGCTATTACACTAATCTGGAGCTTCCTCATCAAAATTTTCTATCAGATTCAAGCTGGACCTTTAGCTGGGCCGCTCCAAACTAATAATGTTGCTTCCAGTTGAAACAGTGTTCCCTGCCTTTCATCCAATGGCTGCAGAGATTGGTGCCCTGCTGACTATCCTCTGAGTTCTGACTGTAGCCATTTGAAAGACACAGGGCTGTGGTGTTTAACCCTTTTACTGTCTAAACAACCTAAGCAACACTATGCTGCACTCAGACACCCCCCCGTTTGGCCTGAGTATGCTTGGTAAAGCCAACATTTGCTGTTTTTTTTTAAATATTGGCCTAATTATTATCTGGCTGATATGTGTCAAACTGCTACTCCACATATATTCCGGATGCAGATAAAAGCACGGTCATTCACCTCAAGTTTTGGTGCTGAAAACTGGAACAGACGTAAGGGTCACACTGTGTTCAATTTGAGACAGTCTGGTTGACTTGTAATAGTTTCTTTGAGTTACCTTTATTGGGAGTTGAACACATTCTTCACAAAATGCAAGAGTAGCATACTTTAGTGTTTGGAAAACAGGCAAAAGATCCTCCAGTCCTGTGATACTGCCTCCTGGAGGCAGTATGAGCCCAATCAATGCTGCCATCTTCACTGCAAGTTTCATGATGGATGACAACAGTTGTTCATGTAATCCAGTAGATTTCAGAAAAAGGTCATTTAAATTTCTGGAATCATAATGAACAAGAATCGCAATCGATTCAACTAGTTGATAGATGGTTAAGTAATATCTTCACTAATGTTTGCTACTGCCTCTTTGTCTCTCTCTGTTGGTCCTTATCAGTATCAGGGTTGTTGAGCCATCTTTTATCTGCCCATATTGAGTTCTGGGTCTATATTTAAAGCCTTTATCTCTTTTATCTACACTGCACAGTTGCACAGTGCAAATACACTATATAAATATAAGCCTGCATGGCAGAAATAATCTACTGCTGAGCAGCAATGCATAAAGGAAACTGTGTTTTGCTCTGTAGTCTTCTTTAGATGCGCTCAAATTGCATTTCCTATATTTCCTGTGAAGACTGAAGTTTGGAACCATTCTGGGAGGAGAGAGAGACACTGCAAAATGTTGGGACAGTGCAGTACCTGAAGTGATTAGCAACCCAAAGAGGCCGTGCTTTCCATCAGTCGCGTTTGCCTGTTGTCCGTCTAAATCAAACTAATGGAGGCTCTTGGCTGCCATTGGTGTGTCCTGTACATTATAAACTAGCTTCAAAGTTTAAAAGAGTGCATCTACCTAAGATTTCTAACAGATCACTAAATTCAAACTGCAGAAATGTTTGAATATGTATTTTGCCCCATATCTAACAACTGTTTAAAACTTTTCCTGCAGTTGGGTGTTTAATTCCCATTTTCTTTCAAAGAAAGACCATTTTTATATTTCTGAATTATCTGTGGCTGATATAGCATGGAAGGGAGTGCCTAATTTGCCAATGAAGCTAATCAACCATAGCAGACTTGACTCTTTGAGAAAGGAGATGGCCTCCTTAACGTCTTGTTTTGAAAAAACCCTTTTAGAAGTGTATAGTCAAGACATGAGCAGTGTTGTGGTTGAACGAGTTCATTGAACAATTGCTCATGAACTCATTCATATTTTTGGTGAATGTAAACTGAACTCACTGTATACTCTTTATAATGCCTGTTAACAACAGACACATGCGTCATTAAATTGCCATGAATGCAGCTGCAGCACTACTGCATCAATGATATGAGGGCAGAGGTGGGTAGAGTAGCCAAAAATTGTACTCGAGTAAGAGTTGCAGTGCTTCAACATATTTTTGGTCAAGTAAAAGTACAAAGTCCACATTGAAGAAATTATTCAAGTAACTGGAGAGTAAAAAAAGTATTTCAGTATTTAAAAGGCTACTTGAGTATTGAGTAACTATTTAATTTTTACATTTAATGTGATATTTAAACATGATGTCACTATCTCCAAATAGCACAGCAGGCTCAGCTTGTGTACAAACAAGAGGTCTCACTTTAACATAAACTGTAGGTGTGTCTGTGTCTCATGCATTTTTGATTAAAACATGTTTGTTTCTTATTCACTGAAGTTACTCGTGTTGGGTAGAGTATCCAGAATTTACTCAAGTAGGAGTAGCAATACTTCATAATAATAATAATACTCAAGTAAAAGTAAAAAGTCCCAGGAAGTATAACTACTCATACAAGCACTTCTTTCAACAACGTTACACAAGTAAATGCAACTGAGTAAATGTAACTAGTTACTATCCATATTAGCTTGCAGCAGCATAAAAATAACTATGAACTACTACTACTTAATAATGCATGAACCTGACCTTTTTTGCCCATACTCAGCCTTTCTCTTCCTTCAGACGCAATGGGTTGAGATGACGCTCCTCAACTTCAGTTTGGTCTCACCTGACCACATTAGGTCTCCAGTTTTTTTCAAATCCTTCAGATTTTTAGACAAGCTGGTACATGTGCTTCCTGTTACGGGTTATCTGTGATGTTCTTGGTGACTGTGGTCAAAGATCATCTACAAGTTCATCCACTGTAGTGGTGCTCTGATTTCTCATGATTGTGTTCATCCCATGAGACGAGGTATTGCATGGAGCATTACAGCGAGGTAAACAGAGAAGGTTTTTTTTCCCATTATATTTTGTTTTAACTGCATCAATAGTCTTCAGCTTCTCATCAAGCCTCCTGCCGATGGTCTTGTATACCATTCCAGTGTTGCTGAGATCTAGTATCTTGTCCCTGACGTCTATTAGCAAGTCTTTGATCTTACCCATGTTTCAATGGAAAGGAAGAAATTGTTTCTGTGGATGAGTGCACTTAATCCATATAATCAGTATCCTGTAATGGATTTTATTTATTGTAATCACATAGCCAATCTTTGGTAGTCAGTATACTGGCTCAGTTGTAGGGATCGAATTATTTAAACTAACTCAATGACTCATTACCGTTAAAATATTTTTTTTATTTTAATGTAAGGTTGTTTTTTTTACTTTCGGTTCAGATTTTGTTTTGTTTTCTTCACATTAAAGTAAAACTACTGTAGTAAATACAGACTGTTCATTTCTTTGTAAGGGAGCAAACTTGGATCTAATACTTGTTTTCCCCACTGTATGCATCAGACGTTTTGCAATATTATTGCAATATATGTATAAACTTTGTCCCACTAACAAGTTAGTGAATTATAACTGAACTGTTTCTATTTAACCTGCTATAAATCAGTTTTGGTGTTTGTTTAGTTGCATGTGATGATTTTTCGTGTCGTTAACAGGAATGAAGACAGAATTGAGAGGAGTGAACGGCAGACCTGCACCAAGATGGACAGTATTGAAGCTGCTGAAGAACAGTAAGTGCGGTCCATCTCCATCGTTGTATGTCTCTGCGCCTCCGTTTGCCTAACATGCAGACAAACGTGTTACACTGCAGACGCCCCAGTTTAGAAGAGTTGCTGTCGTGGGCACGGAGCTTCGAGATGATGCTCCGCTCGTTGGAAGGCCGGGAGATCTTCCGAGAGTTCTTGCGCTCCGAGTACAGTGAGGACAACCTTCTTTTCTGGTTGGCCTGTGAAGAGTTAAAAAAGGAGACGAACCCCTCAGTGGTGGATGAGAAGGCCAGGATTATATACGAAGATTACGTCTCTATATTGTCGCCCAAAGAGGTGAGCCACTGTGGGAAACACAGCCAACAGTGCTTTGTGATTACCACAAGAAAGGATATTATTGAAAGTTTCATTTATTTCAGTGATTGCACTTCAAAAGTCAAACTCATGTTTTAAATTGTTTCATTACTCTCAGAGTGACGTAAGACCGATTTAAAAAGAAAAAAAAAAGCTTTTAATAGAAAAGTATGTCAATGTACTGTTTATACACTTAGTACTTGGTCAAGGCTCCTTTTACACCAATGTTGTAACAATCCTTAGGTCTGCTGGATGCTTTTAGGGTGGCCTTCACGCTGTGTGCATAGTTGGATCTGGTGTCTCTCATTTTGTTCTAGACAAAACTTCAAGGATTCTTTATGAGGTTCAGGTCTGCCCAGTTTGTTAGCCAATCAAGCACAGTGACACTATGGTCATTATGGCTGTTATTGGTGCCTGCCCGACAGCTGCCGAGTCAGCATTGTTCTTTGTGATTGTGTTGGCCAAAGCTGAACATTTCTTGTATTAAAAATGATTATTTTATTGATCTTATACAAAATTTTATTTTTATGAGAAAAAAACGTCTCATTAAATATAAACCGACAATCATCTAAAAATTAATAGGTATAAACGCTTGAAAATTCTCACTGTGTAAAGTTAAATTGTGCATGAGTCCTAATAGAATTAATGAAATAAATTAGCTTTTAGATACAAATCATTGAGTCACCTCTATTTCTCTTAAAGATTGAATGTATAAATTAAATAATAAAACCCATTTACTCTCCTTCTTCTCTCACCCCAGGTGAGTCTGGACTCTCGGGTTAGAGAAGGTATAAACCAGAGCTTAGCGGAGCCTAGCAACATGATGTACGACGAGGCCCAGCTCCAGATCTACACCCTGATGCACCGGGACTCCTTCCCCCGTTTCCTCAACTCCTCCGTTTACAGAGACCTCCTGGCCAGCAGGAGGCGCACCTGCCTCGACACCTAAACATCACCACCGTTCGTCATTGCCAACGAGACTACTACTTAAACCTTCAAATACTACTATGGTGCCAGAAGTCAGGTTTGGGGGAAAAAAAAGTCTCTCGCTCTGTTCTGATGGAAAAAACATAAACAACATCCAAGATAGCTGGTCGGGTTTTTTTATTTATATTTTTTAAGCAATTTCTATCCAGTTGTTCACTGGAACTAAGTCGACCTTTGCTGGCTGCTCATTGGTCGGTTTGAGACCATTATTGCTGGCCAGTGATTGTTTTGCTAGCAGTTTGTGCTGTTTTGTTTGATTTGAGTGGCCGACTTCACCCTTGTCAACGATTGGTTTAAGCGTGGACAAGGACTCCTCAGGCGGCGAGGACATGGAGACGGAGAGAGACATAAAGGACAAACCCACTGTTCCTGTACTGTAATATTTGAACCTCATGCTTTTTGCCCTCACTTTACTTCTCTGTCGTTACTCGTCACTCTGTCTGTTGTTGTTGTTCCATTTTTCTGTTGTTTTTCTTTAGTTTTATACCTACTCACTGTTCAAACATGACACCAAGTGGTTGGTTGGAATGGGAGAATCTTTGCCTTTTTAACCAGATGAAGCATCAGCTCTCTCTGCATGCAGCTGTCTCTTTCTACTGTAGCTTGACGATATAAGCCGCGGACTGCAACATTTTCCAAGAGGTATTACGGCTGGCTCTTACTGACTGTATACGTTCAGTGAAGGGGGAAAAAAAAGGTACATTGCTGTCAGTTTTACCCTTACTGCAGTTTTTATTGAGATGTAAAAACTGCTTTCTCCAACCCTTCTTCTGTCCGTCCATCCGTTTGTCCAAGCACTTTCCTTCATTTAACCGGGAGAAGTAAGGGCTAGAATTGTGGTTGGGCAGCTACTTCTAATATTTGAACTTCTCTCTGCTGAGAAAAATCACAATGCCTTTACGTGTAAAGGAAAGGCGGCAGAAGCGCTGCTGCAGATTTGCTGTGAAGCAACCACAGTTTGTCCAACAATCCCTACCTCCCATGCCTTTTTTTCACCTCCCCTTCCTCTCGCCTGCTTAAAGACACCCACAGCCGGAGAAGCACAGGTGCCAATATTGGGCCAAAACCACAAATGGTGAAAGTAAACAGGAACTTACATTGTCTCAATGAATAGAGAATTTTGAATAGAAAAAATAGTAGCATTTTCATTAGGTGCAGGTGTAAACACACAAGGTTTTTTACCCTGGCCTTTGACTGAAAGGCTTTAGACCTTGAGGTATCAGATTTTAGCGGATTGGTTAACTGGGTGCCAAATGGTAGTTCAAAGATCCTGTGAAGAGGTATTTGATTTTTTTATGAGTCTGTTTTTCAGAGCTGGGGAAGAGGGCTGGTTTGATAATGCTGAAACACTACAATCCCAGGCGAGCAAAGAAATCTGCATAGTCTTGCTCCACACAAGCCTTTTCAGCTGAAACCAAAAGGGTTTAAGCATGCTGTAAGACAAGCAGATGATAGGATGCTTGTGCTAGTATTCCCTCCCACTGCCAGCCCTCACACACTTTGGTCTGTTTTTCTAACCTGACTTGAACAGCATGCAGTTATAATGTGTGTGTGTGTGTATGTGTGATACAGTAAAACACCGAACAGGAAAATGAAAGTTAAGTTGCCAAATGTCCTGTTGACATGTTTAGCATACAAATGGACACTGTTTTTTTTAAATATGTGAACATTTAAAATGAAACTCTGTTGTTAGCCTATGAATCTGCAGTAGAAAGTGCATGAGTTCACAATATAATATGCAGTTTTAATACAATGAGCCTCTTTGTCCATTGATTTGATGGATTTAGGAACCATGTGGTCTGGTTGGTGAGCAGAGCAGCGCTAAACGTGTCATTGAAACACTGCTCACTCCTTCCAGCTACACAGAGGCATCCATGTTGCCTCCTCCTTGAACTACCTGATGTTCTCGTGCCAATCTGGATCTGCAGTAAAGTAAAGAGACAATTGGTTTAGTATTAGTCTGGGTTAGGCATGGGCTGGTTTAATAACCCTGAATTATTTATACACTCCTCGGTTTGACAGCATTAATGCAAACATTTACAACAAAAATGTCTGACATCATCTAACTTCTTTAGTTTAAAATCAAAATGGTACAACTAAGGCTGTAGGAAAACATGACATTGCAATATTATAGTTGAACATTACAATCAGTTATGATAAATCCCTATTTCCTCTAGTAATTTCTTTATTTTCCATCTACAAGGTCTTCATCAGCTGTGGGCGATATAGGTCTGAAAGTCCATCGTATTATTCGTTATTTTGATACATTGAGCAAAGTTTTCAAAAAAATACCTGCTAAATTTTGCAGCATTTTTCCACTGCTTATTTTGCAGAATAATAAAGTTGTTTATCAATCAGGTTATCTTCTTGTGTAACAGTTGGCTTCATAAAGGTTATAAGTGCGACTTCTTTAGTTTTCTTGTCAACACTGTGCGTAAAATAGTCCTAAACGCCAAATTTCTGTTGAGAGGAAAAATCATAACAGGCTTCAGCCTACTAAGTGGCAGTGCTCAGCAACAGATGGGAGAGGGGCAACTCCACTGACTCCAACATTTCTCCTGGCCAATGTCAGTTTTGTTGACAACTTAGGTATACCTCACCACCAGTGACCGGCCCATGCCTAGTGAGGAAAGATCTTACGTCTCATTGTTGTTCTAGTCCATATTAAATTACCCAGAACCCTTTTTAGAATAACGCAGATCCAGATCAAATTAATTTCCACCTGATTGTGACTGATGTTGCTTGATTGCGCCCAGTTGATCTTCAAAGACAGATGAATTGGAGAATGAGTAAAAAAAAAGAAAAAATCTGACAGTGAAGGTTAAGTTTAATATATGGAACTCATTTCAATTGAAATAATTTGTAAAACTTGCAATAGGTTCTCCGTTCAGCTACTCATAAACACCTCTCCTGCTGGCAAATCCTTCCTCTGCACAGTACACTTGTATGTTGTCTATATATTAACTAACACTAGAATGTCTCACCAGGAACCAGATCATGAAATCATGGTGCAATCAAACAGAGTTTACATTCATAAATAATGAGATTTGTGTACCTTTTTAAATGCTTGGGGAGCTAATAGTCAGCAGGTCTGAGTTTGAAACTGAGGGTGTTTCAGAAGGAGGACACAAGAAAGCAGAAACCTTAGTTTGTGCTGCTTTCGTCCTTTAATTTATTCCAACCTATTGCAGTGGGAGAAATGTACATGGTTGTTTCAGTTTTATTTTTTTAATATCTGCATTGCAAAGGTGGATTTCACAAGCAAATGACCATGATGTGAAGTAAAGTAGTGTCATCGCAGAGTTCAGATTTTTGTCTTTGAATTCCCATTGATTCCATGTGAGATAGTGTTTGAGACATGACTCTGCTTTTATAGACAAAAAATAAAGAGAGCTGAGGTGTCCTGATGGGATGGGAGGTCTGCAAAGCTTTGGCCTTATTGACAGTTTTTTTTTCTTTATATTTAAAAAAAGACAAACATTTCTATAGGTGTTTCACTACCTCTCATGTTGGTTAATTTATTTCACATCTAGTTGTCGATGTACAAGTTGTTTTTTAGATCTACTTGAAGCCTAACACTGTAAACAAACAAAAAAAAAATGTGCACAGAAAATGACTCTATGTAAATGACCAGAGAGGTAAAAGAGAGTTTGGCCTAGTCCACAATATTATTATTAATATTATTTTTGTTTATATGTATGTTTGTTTTTAATTGTGTTGAGCTGAACTAGATTTTGCATCTCTATAAAGAATTCAGGAATACACTGTCTAAGGGCTAATCCCATTTTTGCCTATGCAAATCTGTTACTGTGGGTGAGTTCAGAGGGGGCACACTGGCGTACCTCTTACCTGTTTTAGACGGACCGTGGTTTACAATACCCTTTGCTGATATTCTTCAATCTTATTCAGCGAAAATGTACACTTAAAAACAAGTCATATAAGCAGAAGAGAGTACATGCCTTCATGATGATTAAAAAAGAAACCTTACTGAAAATAACTAAATGTGTTGTCTGACATGAAATGGCTGACGCTGAATTTTCGGTACGATACAGTAGAAAACTGGAATTCTGCTGGTAGTTGACCTTCAGGAAAGCTCTTATTGCTCAGGCTACAACATTAGTAGCTGAACTGTGCAGTATTGCCTGACTGAGGGGGGAGAAAACGTATTTATTTGACGAGCAACCACCTTCTCCAACCTGACAATGATGCCCAGTATGGGATGTATCTGGGCCATCTAGGACTTTTTCATTTTCATTTTCACTGTAATGTTTTCTCATTTTTAAAGCAAGGCCATGACACTTTTATGGCCCCGCAACAATTTGCCCATTCCCCATTTTGTATATGCACATTGCCATTTTTTTCCCACATACTTTCACTTGCATATATATTTTTTTGTAATTATTTTAAATATGACAATAATCATACAAATGCTCAAACCACTCTTAGAATTGAATTAAATTGAATTAAATATTAGATTCCTTAGATTTTATATTTAACCCACACTGATTTTCATGAATGCAGTTCTAATCCCCTCTCATGAAATGTAACTCTTGATCAAATCAAAATAAACATGGACTATGTACAGAATGTACCTACTTGACACATGGGCAGTAATAAACTCCTATTGCCAGACAACTCTGTTTTGTATCCAAAAAAGTCCAAAACAACCCAAATATAGATGCAAATTGGCAGCCGGACAAAATGGTCAGCACCTAACTTTTGCTATTGTCAATATTGACATTTAAGGACATATTTTAGGATTAATCCTTTTGTAGAAGCAGCACTAAATTCATCCAATCTGCAAATAGTTTAATTGGTTATAATTTAAAATTGATCCTATTATTATTTAAATGAGTGGCCTAGTCTCACTTTGAAGGGCTGACTTTAAACAAATCTGGGAAATAAGCGAGTGATACAGTAATGGATATTTTCGTTTGAAATGAACATTGTCCATATCTAAGTCAATTAAATTAAATATATGATGATTTAAAAAAACTCCACCTTCCCTTTAATTTTAGTTTTTGTTCTAAACATTTCTACCTTCTTGGTGTCTGCCAGTGCACACTGCACAGTTGTTGTGAATTTGTAACCAAACAAGAGCAGCGCAGTGTCATCACCAAACAGTGGTAACGTTTTTCCTTCTTTCTGTAGCCACATCCACTTAAGACTATCACTGTGTTGATACAGTAGCGTTAATATGGAGCGGATTCAGGTTGTTTTTATTTTGTTTTTTTTTAAGTAGTCTCCTCATTCAGCTCGTATCAAGTTAACACCTAATGTTTTTTATAGCTTTATTTATTTACTATTTATTTGAACTTTGTTTTTGACAGAAGGTTAGGAGGTGAGTTTGCGCCTGACCCAAAAAAGAAAAAAAACAACAATTTCATTTATTTTCTAACGGTACATACTCATGGCTAACAAATGACAAGGTTGTGGTTCAGGTTTTCCCTCAGTTGGGTATAGTGCCTCTTTATGCTTTATAACAGACCTCAAGACCTCTTTCTGTCTCACTTTTGGGTCTGTCTCACTTTCTGTGTCTCGGGTCCTCACTTAGATTTTATTTGGCATGTCATACACGTATCATCTCACACAGGACATCATTGAAAGCAGTCAAAGCAGAAACGGCCCTGTTTAACAGCAAAAACGACACTGATGCTGTGTTTGTCGTACATGATTACCCACTCCCTCATACTGTCTCATTTGTGCCTCTTCCTGAGGCGTTTGTGGTTCTGTAGGAAAGAGAATATGTTTGTGCAGGTACTCCTTGAAGTTGGCTATGAACAGTTTTAGGCAATCACTTTTCTCTTTATTGATTTAGATGCCTAAACTTCTTGGTTTTTGTCATGCCTTTGTAGATAGATCGCAGTTGTTGAGAAACAAGCTGCGAATGAGAATATTAAAACAACTAGTCACTTTAAACTATGTAAAAGTTACACTTTTTTCTATTCAGCATGCTTTGTGCTAAATAAATGAAATAATTCAGTTATTTGCTATAAACGATACTGTATGAGTATGTATTCCAGTACTGCAGTATGCAGACATTTCAAAATATGAGAAACTCTTTGAAGAGGTTCATATTTTTCTTCTAGTATGTTTGACTAATAGAGACAGATATGGGTACTTAATTATTATTTTGAGTATTTCATGAATTGCTAGAATGACTAAATGACCCTCTTTGTTTTAAATGATCTATAGTCAGTGGCAGTTCTCACGTGCATGATTTAAAGAACTTTCCAAGATGGTAATGTTTGATCAAGGTTTCTGTCTCACCTGAATTCCCCGGTTACTTTAAAAAAAAGAAAAAACTCCTGAAGTTCTAATTTATTTATAATAATTGAAGAAAATTTGGATCTTTGTTGTCATTTATAGTTGTGTTCAAAATAATAGTTTCACATTTTCTATTACTCTACAGGAATAGAACATGGGGGGGGGGGGAGTATTTCAGCTTTTTCTGCATTCTTCTTTAAAATGTCTAATTTTTACAGTGTAAACAAAATAATGCTTAAAGACATACATTTCCTTTGAATGGCTAAACTAATGTTAGTTCTGTAATAACTATTTCTGGGAATTCCTCCACATTTGTGTTGAATCATGTTAACCAACTTGAGAACCTGAGAACAGGTGTTTCGACCCTGGACTACTTTCCACAACTCCGCTGCTTTTTTGGTTTTGCCTCAGAAACAGTATCTTAGTTTTTAATTAGATTCCTTTCTGCGGATTGGGCTGACTGCATCTTATTGGTCTGGAATTAAGATACTGCCTGCTTGCTGGTGTATTTGGGGGCATTTTCTCTTCAGCATAAGGCAACTTGACCTCTTCTGATGTAACTGATTTATTATCCCTGGCATTTAAAAAAAATAGTCCCAACTCCATAGTATGACAAACATCCACAAAAGGAGCCGCTTTTTTCATAGTGTTTTGTGGCCTGCATTCAGTGTCTGAGGGTCATCTTTCTCTCTAGATCCAAAAGTAACAGTCTAAACTTTCATCAGTTCAAAGCCAGTCAGTGTGTTCTGTGACAAAACCTGGTCAGCACTTCACTTCAGACTTTGCAGGGGGTTTCTTGCTTTTTTATAAGCGTCTTTTAGCTGTTACAGTACTCAAAAGTAAGTGTAGTCTTCCTTTGATTACCCTGAAGCTAATCATAGGCTTAATTTGCCATTTTGGTTATTCTTCGATCTATTGAAATGGTATGTTTTCATTTTAAAGTATTTGAGATCATTTTAGCTTGACAGCCTGTAATTGTATGCACATCGTTATACATTTTTACCTCCCCAGTCAACTTTTTAATTGATTTCAGGTGCAGCCCATTTATCAAATGCACTGTGTGTCCTTGCCAGGTGAACAACACACTGAAATTAATTTGAACAGTCTCCTTTTAAATAGAAGTTCATTGACATAGAGGCAGCAGCATGCATGTAAAGAAACATAATTTCTAACAGAAAAACAGGGATTGGTCTGGTTAAGGATGTTGGCCTGGTATTATTTTGAACACAACTGTATATTTTAAAAAAATGAAAGCTGAGTGGGTGAACACACTGAAATGTTAGGTAAATTTTCAGAAGTAAAATTTAAAGATAAAAAAAAAATGACAGTAGCCTCTATACACACAAAGATTTGAGTCATGCTGATAACATCTCAAAGCACTGTGCTATTACTATTCAGGGTTTGTGCTGCTCCAGAATTTGATTGCTGTTCATCATGACTTTGAGATGTACCGGGGGAAAACTGAAAATCTGTTCTGAACTGTAGCATTGAACAGACTCATTTATCCTCATCATACAGCAATATTAAGCTGTACTACAAGGCTAACTGTGGACAGAGTTCAAAATACTGAGCTTTAAGAATTTATACAGTCTAATTTAGGTTAGTATTGGCAAACCTGTGCATGATGTTGCAGTTTGGATTTTATTTGCACTCCAGTGTTTGTAGACATCTAGACAAAAAACATTTATTGTTAAAGAAACTGTTGTAAGACTGGTGTCAAAAGGTAATTGAGTTGAGTTATAGAAGCAAATCAATATCACTTTCAGACATCTGCCCTAAATATGAAGTTAAGCTGGCAGCAGGTTGCTAGCCCCAAAACTAGCTTGCTTAAGCTTGTCACCTACTGCTATCCTCACTCTAAATCTATAAGGGCCCAAATTTTATTTATTCTGTTCAGTTTGGACAGTAAGTATCTGTCCAAAAATAGTTTTAATATTTGTGGTTGGAAAAGTATTTAAATTGATTCCATGACAGTTCAAGACTAGCTGAGCTAACTAGCTGCTAGCTTGACCATGATGTGACTTGGAATTTAAATGAGCACTTTTGCAAAAATATAAAAAATGTTCTTTAAAAAAATAAAGGAAAGGTTGAGTAATGTAAAAGAGAAAGGTCGTAAATCAAAGTTGAGATTTCTCTGGTCAGTGTAACTGTCCAACAAAGCGCTTTTTGGTGGATATTATGTGCCATATTTATAGCGTGTCTTTGGATTTAGTGTAAAGTGGTCAAAGAAATTGTTGGAATGTTTAATCACAAGTTCTGTTGCACTAAAATAATCCTGTTACATGTCCTCCTTATGTTTGCTGTCACAGATTTGTTTCAGTTTTCTAACAAATCCTTCCACCAACCTCTGTAAACCGGTGATTGACATTTTGCAACTTGCCTGATGTGATCAAGTGATCACACCATATCCAACTAAAAACTTTAACAAGATGCTGTACACCATTTTGTTTGGTTAATTTTGTGCTGAATCAGTCATTTTTTATTTCAAAAGACATGAAAGTCGTGCTTGAACTTTACATGAGTTATTGTCACATTAGCAGCTTGCCCATATTGTTGTACATTTTAATCTACTTATCTTCTGTGTCTGTCTTTGTTTACATGATTACATCTTGCATTAAGAGAGAATACAGTCTATGGTTACTGCCCTTGAATATCTGTAATTTGAATAGTGCTGCTAGAGAGAGAAATCTAAATGTAACAATTTACAATAAAGACTTTATTAATAGATTTTTGCCAAATGTGTTTGTGTTGTTTTTTATGGTTGATACTGTAAATGTTCATATATTTAATTTAAATGTAATATGTTGCATTTCATATTTTTACTTTTGTGTATGACCCTGCATGTAAAGTTATATAAAACATTACTCCATATCATTCAGTTACAATTAGTAAGTTATCCTGAAGAAACTGTGCAGCTCCAAACCATCACCCTACCACCACTGTGTTTATTGTAGGTATGATGTTCTTTTTCTTAAATGATACTTTATTTCAATGCTAGATATATATAACTGGATATATGCAAAAAGTTGACCAAAAGATGACTTTACAATGTATTACATTCTGTTTATTTGAGTAGATTTCATCCGATCTATATTTAGATTCACTCCAATACTTCAGTTTCTAAATACATTTTACTGTCTAAGATATATCTACTAACAAATCTTTATAAAAGAACATTTTTGAAACTTGGAGATGTCCTGTAAATTAAACGTAGTTTTGCAATATTCAAATTTGAACTAGGTTAAATCAGAAAAAGAAAAATGTTGAAACTGTGATAAACTGGTGAGCTGACTAGGGTAGACACTCTTAAACTCACACTTAATTTCTCTCTGGGATCAATAAAGTAATTTTGTATTGAATTTTGAATTGAATTGAATCCACTGACCACTTTAGATAGTCCCCATCCAACCCTATCTGGATAAACTGGGCAAAAGACAATGGGTGGATCAATGTTTTTAGAGGGCAATTAAAAGTTTAACATAAAAGCTTTGTTACTTTGTTAAGCTCATGAGAAGATTGGACTTTCAATTTAAGGACCATATTGCTTTTCATTTCTACTGTTGCAGCTTTTTTTTTTTACTTTTAAGAATATGCTAAATTAAAAATAACAGAAACCTAAAATGCTAGGTATCTTTGGAATTTGTTATTACACTGAGTAAAATGTTGACCATTAGAAATGCAGTGTCAATAAAATTTTAAAGCATTGCAAACAATGATGCGCAAAAGGTCTTGGAATACATTCGTCTTTTTTACCAGCAGAAAAATCTGAGTAAAAAAACACCCAACTTTTAGTCCACATTCTTTCAGTTAGATTTTTTTTTTTTTACATTATGACAGACGGCACAGTTACCACTAATAATTGCTTTAAAAAGTAACTACAGTTTTTTTTTTTTTACTATTGTTTTTCCTTTTCTTTTATTAACCGCAGTTTCTAGGAAACATTGGAAACATCCCTATATATCTTGCCTATATGCTAATGAGCAGGATGATAAGGGATGTATAGAAAAAAAAAGCAAATCTGGAAATGCAGTGAACGGGGCCTTTTAGAGACATCAAGTTTTCATAACGATTATTAAACACTACATACATATTGACCAACTGGGATAATAGAGCCCTTTCTGACCCACCATAATAAACACAGGTATATTTTCGTAAAACGAGACTAAGACTGAGGTTTTGGCAACAAACATCCAGGTGGGTCTGGTGTGAAAAAAGGATGAATATATGGAAAATTACCTACAGTATTGCCTACTGTTGTGTATGGAGGAAGATCTGTGAGGCTGTGGTCCTGTTACTCTTCCAAACTCCCTAGGATCCTTCTTTGATTGCCTCACTCATTAACTTGAAATGAAAGATTTTCTTAATCTGTTGGACTCTACCCATGAGCTAAAAATGGTTTATCGCTGTGTCATTTGGCCAGATAATGATCCAAAACATGTGGTCAAATCAAAACAGAAATGGTTCATTACAAACAAAATACCCTTCTATCATGGCCACCTCCATCTCTCTCCAGACCCTAATCTTATACAAAACCTGTGGCGTGAGGTAAGAGGGATGAGCAAAGGAGAGAACCAAACTTGTGAAATGTTATACGTCGCTACGATAAAAGATTAATTGATTTTAAGGTGTTTTACACATAAGGACTGTCAATAAATGTGCCCAGCACAGTATATGGCTTAATGACATCCTAAGAACCAAGGAAAAAAGCAAAAGGGGGGCTTTTTATATAAGTAAAGAACCTCTCAAGATAGGAACTTCTAACCCAACTGCGGAAAGATCTTTGAACTTGGAACATTGAGGATGGGACCCGGAAAACAAACATTACACCTTATCTATGGTACAGTTTCACAGCATCACAGTTATGTAAACGTTTTCATAATATTAATATTGATATATGTGAACAAATGTCAAGTGTAATCCTCAGTCATATAAAAGCTTTTCATTTCAGACCTCCCTCCCATCAAGCTGAATTAGATCTACTACATTCCATCAACAAGTCCCAGGGGATTAGAAGTGATAATGGATGTTGGGACATGGCATGCTGCTACAAAGCAGGCTATTATATGACAGGCTTAAAAAAACAACCCAGGAATTATTCTGGAAAAGATGACTTACAATGTACTAGCCTTTGTATCCTTTGAAAAACAAGCTGCACAAACTGAACTGTTTAAACCTTAAATACAACATTAAGCGATGTTCCAACTTAATTTTTGGTGCCTTGATGCTAACTACTATATGCAAAAACAAAGCTATAGTAAATATATAAAACCTAATAATTATCATAGGGGAGGCCATTTCATTTAAAAATGTATTTATTTTATCAACCAGATCAAAGATCCATTTTTTTTCTGACTTTACATTCAAACAACAAGGTAAGACCACATGCTGAGGATAAAGGGAGAAGGCAGGTTCGTGTGCATGGGTTCTTGCTCTCTCTTGTACAATTTCTATCTCTTCTCAGACTGTCTTTTGATCAGTTGGCTCTGGGGCTGTTGAGGCAGATGCAGAGTCCTCCTGGGTCTTGTCCAATCCCTGGCTGAAGCCTTGATCACTCGACTGGGTACCCTCTCTCACCGTCACAGCAGCGTTGGAATTGGATGCGTCTATACTTTCGTATGGCTCTGAGGTCCACTGAGGAAGGAAGGAAGGAAGGAAGGAAGGAAGGAAGAATTTAGGCTAATTAAAATTTTAAGGTTGTCAGCCAGAATCAGAGCACCTGGGCCATCATTTATTAATTGTACTTACGCACACATCTGAGTGGAGTTCGTGCGTAGGAACAATTTTACACATTGTGTGGTATTTACCATCTTGTACTTGTGCAAAGAAATGTTCCTAAATATAAGAACAGCTCCGACCATGCGTACGCACAGCAACTAGTGGTAGAACTGGGTAACTGCAACACTGAAACAGTTTTACTTTGACGGAAAATGTATCTCATCAGTTTATCTCCTCTGCCAAGGAGCTCATGTTGGTTCAGGAAATGCTAGAAATTTGCCAAGGAATAAACAGGAGCATTTTAGGGCTGATCATTCATGGAGATCCTGTATATATACTAAACTCCCAGGTCCAGATACCCCAGCAGAGCAACCAGCCCCTGGACCCAGGAGGTGGTCCCCCTACCCTCTAGGAAGGAGACAAGCAGATCGCCAAAGCCCCCACAGTAACGAAGGAGCCCACCAGCCCAGGCCCCAGACTAGACAGCCTGTTCCTCCTCCCAGACCCCAACCCCTGATGGCCAATAGTGAACAGGGGTGTGGAAAGACCCCTACTCTCCCGCTCCAGTATGGTGTTGATGCGTGTTGTTATAATGTTCATTTAAAACAGAGGGGTGAGACGTGGGGATGGCAGCCGCACATCCCCCATTCCTCACCCCGAACCCTCAGTGTCTATATGCAGCGTAACAGTGGGCACCGGCACCAGAGGTGAAGCTGATTGAACAGCTCCTCCTCTGGATGCTGAAAAGTGTGCCCACCCCAAAGTCCCTACATGTGTGTCTCAATGAGAATGTTATAAGTGAGTTTCAAAGTTGCACAGTAAAATTGGGACCCATGCCATCGCAGGATAGCGGAGATGGAAACCCCTCCCCGCATCCTAGTGACATGCCCACACCCAAAGGCCCTACATGAGTGGTAAAGTGATGGAGCAGGTGGACAGAGGTGTCAGAGGATGGGGAGGGAAGGACAAAATGCCTTCCAAGGTAGTCAGGTCCCCCACTGACTCCAATAGGCACCCCCGGCCCTGGTTCCTCCAGCCCGGGGCCCATGGCTGCAGCACCACCGAGCCCCACGGAGCCCAAAGCAGTCTCCCCATCCCAGAAGAAAAGCAATACCCACCCCGACATTCGGTCTACTATCAAAGCACAAATTACATTAGACACCAAGGTCTGAGTCCCCCTACACCACCCCGCCCCCCCATCCAAGTGCACCCCCTTGGGGGAGAGCACCTAGTTAGCGCATCAAAGGCCAGGAACCCAGCGCTCACACCGGCCCAAAACCCCAACGACATACTCACCCGGACCAAGAACAGACTGATGCCCCAGGCGGCTGACACACAATGCCAACATCCACAACCCCCCGTCCCCGGGAGATGCCAGCCCCGGCAGAGCAACAACTGCTGTCCGATGGCTCGGTGAGCGACCGAGTCCAGCAACCACCCCATTTACCCGCCCTGCATTTCCAGTACCCGCTCGGTCCGCCGATGAGCCCAACCGACCCAAGTCAAATACCCGATCCCAATACTCCAAAGCACACAAAGACCAAGACCCAGGAGCCAAGTCCGGTGCCCAAAACTGATCAGGCCCAGAAACGCCACCCATCTACTGCAGCCACCAGCGCGACACGCCAACAAGCAAGGGCGAAACGCCATCCAAAAATTGGCCATGAAAATCGGCCCAGAGAAAAAGAAACAAAAAGTTCCACGGCACCCAGCGCCTGATCCTATAGCGATCCCACTCCCTTTTTCGGGATTTACAATAGGTGCTGACTTTGACTGGGCCTTTCTAATGCTATACTATCTAGCGCTGCTAGGTGTTTAGGGTTGAGCTTTTTTCAGGCTTTAACAGTTTTTCTCCTAGAGTTCCTCTGTATTTTAGCGCATCTCCACAGCATGATGCGGCCCCCAGCATATTTCACCACAGGAATAAGGTTTTATGGGGATGTTCATTGTTAGTTTTCTGCCACACAGTTTTGGTCACAATATGACCAGATCACCTTCTTTCACTTGCTAGCTGTCTGCTACATGGCTTGTAGTAAAACCCTTCATAGAGCTGCTGTATTCCGACTGAGACTGAATTATACACATGTAAACTCTACTAATATGGCATCTGAAGGTACTGTACTTTATTTAGGGGTATCAGAGTAAAAGATGGCTGAATGAAAAAGCATGCTACAATTTTCAGATTTACTTTTGTAAAAATCTCAAAAGTCACATAACCTTTTCCTTCCATTGAACAGTTATGTGCTACCTTATGTATGTCTACATGTGGGTAGGTCTATAAATTCCCACCAAAATTGCATTAAAGTTTGTTAAACATGACAAAGGGAGAACATTTTCAAGCTATTTAAAAAAACTCCTTCAAGGCACTGATGTTCTCTGATGTCTTCCTACCTGTGTGGCTCTGCTGCTAGACCTGTGCGAAGGCCCAACAGCAATGTTGACGCTGGACGAGGACTGCGTGTCGGTGGTGTTGCCCCCTTCGGCAGCGGACAGCCCAGAGATGACCAGGCCGCTGGAGAAGCTGCGTTTCCCGAACAGAAGGCTGAGTGTGGACGAAGATGAGGAGACCTGGGGAGAGCCATGAAAAAGGAACAAACAGTAA
Source organism: Valencia hispanica (assembly GCA_963556495.2). NCBI lineage: Eukaryota > Metazoa > Chordata > Actinopteri > Cyprinodontiformes > Valenciidae > Valencia > Valencia hispanica. The sequence goes on from OY747711.1 coordinate 36,079,798, forward strand.
GTGAGGTGGTGGTTTCATATGTAGAGAGTGTGTGCATGAGAGGAAAATGAATGTCCCACCTGACTGGAGCGCTGCTGATGCTGCGCTGCCTGAAGCTGAGAGCTGATCCCTCCTGCTCCTGACAGACGAGGGACCTGAGGACACACAAACTTTCTCTTTATTCCTTTCAAAGTGACCTTACTAAAGCATTTGCAGCTTGTAGGTTGCTAAGAAAAATTTTCATACCTGTGAGAATATAGATGCTATGGAAGTGTTAAAGGACAGCTGGCTGTTGGACAAACGCTGGACCAGCCCATGGGCGGAGCCAGAGTCCAGGATGGGACCTGACTGGCTGCTCACAGGAGGGCGTTGACTCTGAGGTTGCACAGATCGACTGCGGTACTCTCTCCTTCCTGAGGGGAGATACAAAATAAGTCTTTTAAAGGATGCAAACAAGTGTTTAACTCATAATTTTCGAAAGATGGGGCATTTTTTCCACTCAGATTATTTCTATTCAAGGACTTTCTTTCCTTTTAGCAATGAAAATACACAAAATGAAACCTTACCCCAGTCACCCATGGAGAATAAATTCATACTAAAAATCATATTTAAACAGAATCAAGAAAACTTGATGGTACACAGGGAAAAGGCAGCGAACCAAGCTAAGATGAAACATCAGATTAAAGTGCTTCAGGCACATTACTGAGCTGCAGATTTGACAATATGTCAAGAGAGGACTCCAGGTCTTATCAAGTTTGTTGCTCTGATTCTGGATAGAGCAATGTATCCCTTTGAAATTGGGACAAGATGTCCACAAGCCATTGATTATCAGTGAGAGGAGAAGAAGAAGTTTTCCATCTCAACTCTTTGCCCGAATGCATTTCTGAGCCAGTCACATGGTAGTTCTTATGAGTAAAAAAAAAAGACATCTATGTTTTTTTATGTTCTAATAAAGGACCTTAGGCTCAAGCTTTGGTATTACTTTCTTTGTTAGGGACTAAAGATAGATTGATGTAAAGTTAGATTAACTCAGTGATTCTCAAAGTTGTCAACTTCTGACCCACGAAATAAGAAAAGTAAGAGGCTCATAACCCCAACTCTTACAAGCATTTTTACTAAGTTAGTTAAACTTAGTAAACCTGTAAATTTTTATGTTTAACGTCTTTATTGCTGTTTTTGTCCAGGTTGTCTTTGTAAATAAGATTTTAAATCTAAACTGGGCTTTTCAGGTTAAATAAAGTAATAATAAATAATAATAAAGTGGTACAATCAAGAATCAAGAACCATTTATTGTCATTATATGGTTACACATACCAAAATTCCATTAATCTAAAAATAACATCAAATAAATGCAAAATAAATATCTGCAAAGTCCTCAGATAAATAAAAAAATTGCAGCAATAATGAATGATCAGCATTAGATAGGGCTTTGAAATGTATACATCCTTTCAGTCTTGTGGTTCTTGTTTTTATGTTCTATCCCATTTACCGGAAGGAAGCCCTCCGGTAAACGGTATGTCATGCAATAACAACAGAAGTAGCATCAACAGCCAATTGATTGGCCAATGTATTGCTTCCAATGATATTAAAGTCATATTTCTATCTTCTACTATATTTATAGAATACATGTGCTTTATTGTGGTAATTTTTTGGATTTACGTTAGTTTCTGAAGAGGATCTCCCACACTTATGTACTTATGCCTCAGAGTGAAGTCCCAATCCCAATTTGGGGAACTGCTGGATTATTTAACCTGGTCAGAGTTGCACATTAGTGCTACCAAAATGTTTTGGGGGTTTTAATCACTGCAGTGGACCGAATTAATTTGTAATGTACCATGTTGTGAAAAAGTATTTGTCCACTTAGATATTTCCTCTCTTTGCTTTTTTTTTTTTTGTCTTACTCTTTGAGCATGAAGAGCCTGTTTAAAATGAAAAGCATCTCAATCTTGGACTTTGGCTAGGCCAGACCAAGACCATAACTGGATTATTTTGAGCCATTCAGAAATGGACTTGCTAGAGTGCTTCGAAATATTATTGAGCTGTAGAAGGCAGCTGAGCTTGAGTTTAAGTGATAAACTAATGTCCAGATACTCTTCTTCAGCATATTCTGGTAGAGAACAGAATTTTACGGTTTAAACAATTACAGGAAATCGTCCAAGTTTTGCAGAAGCAAAGCAGCCACAGACCATCACTGTACCAACTCAAGTTTGACTATAGGTAAGATGCTCTTTTTCTTCAATGCTGTGTAGCTTCACACCAGATGTAACGAGATGCCCACTTTCCACAAAGTTCTATTTTGTCTCGTCCGTTCACATAATATTCTCCTAAAAGCCTTGGGGATCATCAAGATGTGGGCCTTTCTGTTTATTTTTTGGTGATCATTGCTTTTAGCCTTGAAGCTCTTCGCTGTGTGCCATTTTCGCCCAGTCTCTCTTTCCTATTGTTGAATCATGAATACTGACGCTAACTGAGAGAAGTGAGTTCTGTGGCGTTTTGATGGTGTTCTGGGTTCTTCTGTGACATCCTAGATGATTTGTCAATAAACTCTTGGAGTAATTTTGTTCGCCGCCTACTCTTAGGAAGGTTCTCCACTGTTACATGTTTTCGGGTAATGGCTCTCAATGTGTTTCGCTGGAGGCAAAATGCCTTATAAATGACTAATCTTTGACTTTCTCATTTGTTCTAAAATTTCTTTAGATCGGAGCATGATGTGTTGCTTTTTAAGCCTTGATTCTATAGGTCTGGTGTAATATCACTTTGGTGTGGCAAGGGAACCTGAACAGAAAAATCGTACTCACATGATTTTAAAAAGAAGTTATATCTTTGAAGTTATATCTTCAAAAAAAGGCCTGGTTGGTTTAAGTTGCTGTTGACTTTTAACTAATGAAAGCATCATTTGGAAACAGCTTTCTAGTATTTAATAAGGTAAAGCTTGTTTAATGATCTGAAACATTTAACTGTTTCCTAAAAGCAAAACAAAAAAGAATCTGTCAGGGGGCGGACATGTTTTCTCGCCCTGTAAAACCAGAAGTAAAAGCATTACCTCCTAATGAATTTCCTTTTTAAATCAATCATGTCATTTTATTCAGGTAGCCTTAGAAAATTAAGTCTTGTTCAAAAATACCAAAAAGACTTTAGCTATTTTGTGCAGCAGTGAGGTCGGTGTGTTCGTCGTGTACCAGAGTTGTGATGTCTGTGGCTGTGCGTCGTCCGGGCTCTGTGCTGGTAGAGACTCAGGCTGTTGGACGTGACGGAGGACGGACGGTTTTGGCTTAGCGAGGACGAACCGCCAGCGCCGCAATCCACATCCTCCATGTTCACACCGCTGTTGCAGCTGGTCAGGTTGTCCTTACGCACTCTGCAGGATAAAACACACAACACACACACACACAGAGCTCCAGTTTATTTATTCATGTCCACGTCAGCGGCACAGAAGCAAGAGGGCAACGGGCCATCAAAAATTCAGAAAGTTTCAACTATCCCAGGTGGCTAAGCACATTCCCTCTGACTGAAAAGCATATTACATAACTGTGCTAACATGTGAAAATGTATTTTAAATGATGAGACAAAATCTATTTTATCACTCAGGGAAAAATAAAGCAACACCTTCAAATGAAGTCTGATCTCAGAGGATTAACACTCCAATCCTTCCCAAAAAGACATTTAGTCCCGAAGAAACCCAAATGAGATTGGTGCAGCAGCAAAGATACGCATCTTTGAGCAATAGGCAGCAAAAAGGCTATATGATCACCTCAAGCTAAGAAACGAGAAAGAAAAGAAGCAACACAGCTGCAACATCAGAAAGTCCAACTGGCTCTCCATCTTCTCTGTAATCCAGCCGTCTCTGTCTCCCAGACCTCCACCCTCACTGTCCCTGTATGTGTATTTAAAACTACATTAACTTGGCAGAGGCCCTCTCCAGCACTGAGTCAATATCTGTAAATCCTTAGTGAAGCACTCACTCAGCCTGCAGGAAGCCAGAGCATTACAATTACAGGGCAGCCTTTTCCAGAGAATTTCATCCTAAATCACAACCAGCTGAATGAGAGCTTTATGAGGTTAGCATAATGTGTGTTATTGTTTGCCTCCAGTTTTAAAGAGCCAAGCCTTCAGAAATGGCTCAAAAACATATAAATGATCTACACTTCTGAAGATTTCCAGAGAACAACTTATATAAATAACGGGTTTGACATTTTGATTCAGATTTTTGCTGAAGTGATGTGCTAAAGCTTTGATTATTTCATCTGCTGGTACATAAAAAAGGTTACATCTAAGGTCCATTCAAACCGGATTAAGACAGCTCTATAGTTTCTCAGATTTGCAAGACCTTCTGATCATAGCTGGATAATTCAGAAAAACCTCATCTTAACCCAACTGCTGTCTTAGTACTTGGAACATGAGATTTTTCCTTGCTGCCTTCCCAGCCCTCCTATTATAATGATACTATCCAACAATACACGGGTATGAAATCTTCACAAAGAATTCTTGGAACAACCTGCTAAAGTATTCTATAAATAATGGTGGTTTCTGCCTCTCCACCATCAGTTTCCAGTTTATGTGCAGTTTGGAGGAGTGTTCTTTTTCCCATTTGGGGCCCAGCCCACAGGAGAACATACCAATCGCAGCAAGTGCATAGAGTATAGTGTGTTTTTTCTTTCTTTCAGCTCCTTGTGAACCTATTTGTAACAACCAGAGCAGAAGTGGGACCCCTTGCAGATAAATTAGACTCCTTAAGAGTGTGGACAGCCAGCTGTGGGTGGGATCAGGTTCTCAACGTGAAACCAGTTAGGACAATACTACTTCAAATTCATGCCACACATCATAGAGAAGCAGCCATTAGAGAGCTACATCCTGGCTTTATCCAGAAAAGCTGCTGCCATGCTTGGTCTCACCAGCTCCAACGTTTCTCAGGAACAAAAAAGTATTTTTCCTTTTTTTTTTGCACCCATCAAAAACGAATATGTCGGCAGCTGCTGTGCTTGGAGAAAACACCACCCAAAACAAGAAACTGTGAGCTGACATAATGACAATAAAATGAAACTGTAATACATTTTTGCAGTGTGCAACATTGCCTTGCATTATCTGTAATGGATTGTTAGCTTTACGCAGTGTCGGTAATGGGATCTGCAATAGTTTTATGAAGCATTCACATAACTGAAACTGTGCCAATGAAGTGATCATTTAGACGAATTTAAGTCCATGCGGTAGTCATGTGGTCACTGGCAGGTCCCTGAACATCTTCATGTGCAAAGGCCCAAAAAAAAAATTCAAGCAAGCCTTTTATGTACAGGGTCTCACTCAGGGATCCTCAGAAACTGAACTCATGACTAAACTAAATAAAGTCTGATCTTTGCTTATTTTAAGCACACAAAGAATGCTAACTGAGGAGAACAGGCACAGGGCGAATTTAAGGGAAAGCTTGAGGAAAGGGTCATGCTCTTAGCTGGCTGGTGGGGAGAAACAGAAACTGACCGTAGCCATTTAGAGCAGAGCCAGGAACGAATGGCATCCAAGCTTAAAGCCCCTCCTCCGATGCTGCGGAGTGTACGATGCGTTCCTGCGAACGACGTTGTTAGTGGTGACACGTACCTAAGAAATAAAGAGGCAAATGTTTTTTTGCAATGGATGGAGAGAAGAAAAAAATGAAGTTAACGACATGTTTGAGTGGGCTTCCATGTATTCCTGAGCTGTGGATCACACCTACATGGGGTAGCCCAGCGGCTGGTCGCAAGATGAGTTGACCATGTTCCTCAGCGCTTGTTTTGAGTTCTGGATGCTTCCGCGCTCTGGGTTGCGGTTCCGTAGAAACACCAGCTCCTGCTGCTGGCCTGCCCACAGACCTCGCACACACTCCTTATTGATCTGCAGAGAGCAGAGAAAACCATACAGGTGGAACAGAGAACACTGATGAATATTACCATCTTGTTCTGTTAATCTCTCAGGGTAATATTGTTCAGTCATTTTGGTGAATAATTCAAATTCGGCAAGTCTAAACTTCAAGAGCCAAGAGTCTGATGGGTTACTCAAACGTTAAATCTGTTTAAAAATTATTTAATTAAAAAATCCTTCGCTGGGGTCAAATTCGTCAATACCTTGCAAAAGGTATCAGTAATACAGCTTAAAATGTTTCTCTTTTTGTTTGTTACGGCCACAGACTTCCATGCAGTTGAATGTGATTTTAAGAGACAGATGAACACAAGTAGTACAAACAGAATTATCTCTGATGGTGGAAAACGCATCAATAAAGTAAAGGAGGACATTTTCAAAGCTTTCAAGCTAGTGATTTGTGTGGGATTTAAAATCAGATCAATAGATTTAAAAAGCCTGTTAGATTTTTTACAAGCTGTCATCTCAGTTGTTTTTTTATTAATTTTTTTGCAGTTTGATAGTTTTTCAGTATTTTCTGCCAACAATATTTACGGATTTATTAACAAATAAGCAGCTTATGCCAGCCATGTTTTGCAACATAGCTCAAGGTTAGGCAGATATACCTGAGAGGATCTGTGAATACCAACCTTTGAGTGTTGCGACATATTTTCTATTGGATTTAGGTCTGAACGTTGACTAGGCCATTTATCATACATGGATATGCTTGGATCAAAACCATTCTATTGTAGCTCTGGGTGAATGTTTACAGTTGTTGTCCTGCTGAAAGGTGAACCGCCGCCCACATCTCAAATCCTTTACAGCCTCTACCTGGGTTTCTTTCCGAGCCTGGAAGCCGATGCTCGTCTCTATTACCTTGATGACCTTGAAGCTGAGGTGGCGTTTGTACAGCATGATGATCTTGTACTCGTCCGTGCCGTCGTCAATCATGTGCCTCAGGGTGAGCAGTGTGTCGCGGCTGGACAGCACCGCCTTACGCCAGGCAGGGTCACTCTCGTGGCAAATCACCAGGCTGCTGCAGTAGTTTGTGATAGCTTCATACAGGATGGAGGCCTCCTCTGTCTCCTCTAGGCACGTAAAGTGATCCTACAGGAAAGACAAACCATAGTGAACCACTGGAGATTTATGGGAAATAACAATTATGAGGATCTCTCTAGAATACCAATGTATTGCAGTAGTTAAAATAGATAACTGCTCAGAGAAAAAAATCTGAACCTACAGGGAAAAAGAAAATTCTTTAAGTGAAGTCAGCTTTACCTGATGCAACTTGAGGCTCATTCTGACTGCAGGAGCCACCACCTTCTGAAGCAGGTCCAGGTCAGTGAAAACCCACTCGTCTTTGGTGGCAATGCGGAAGTCGCCTTTAAACAGGGTGTTGAAACCGTACAGAAAGGACTCCAGGCTTTATGGAGAAGAAGTTGTTTTTGTCCCCCCAAAAAATGAAAATAGTCACATTAGAGCAAAAAAACAATTAGACGGGGGGGGGGCGTTAGGTTCTTAATAAAATGAGAGGCAGCTTATGATAATAAACATCATGAAGACATAAGTTGCTTGACAACTGAAGTCTGTTACAGTAACGTTATGTTTTTAGCATTTAGGTGCTGGCGGCCTCTTCTGGTCTTTCTTTGCACCTGCAGGTAAGGACGACCACTCATAAACTCGACAGTACAAATATACAGATATAAGACAAACAAAAGACAACACAAATATAAGGCTGGACTAAAGGACCTCATGGGGATTTGATCAAACATATTGGGGTCCCAAAATGTTTTGCAGACCAAAACTCTAGACTTATTCAAACTCAAATGACTAAATGTTCAATCAGTTTTTCAGAGATTGTAGACATGTCAAAATTGGGTCATGAGTTAATGTATTTAAATAATTTTTTTCTACATCCTTTGGTCTCAAAACAAAGAACTAACTAGTTTAAAGCAACCTCCATTTTCATTTGGCTCTTTTTTTCCATGGATTCTCACAACAATCCTGTACACAACATGAAAAGGTGTAATTCTTCCATGTAAATGTGTTACTCTCTTTTACCTGTTGGACATGTTGTGGGATGCAGTGCCAAGGGACCTCCTCCCCAGGACAGACAGAGCATAAGACAGGGTCACCAGAGGGGAGTCTTCGTCGCTGTCCACAGGCTGGGCATGAATTACAAACACAAGCGTAACTATGAGTCTTCATGAGAAAATGTGTTGATGAAACAATATTCACTTAGCTGCTCAACATATCAGTGTGTGCTCATTCGTCTATAAATCAGTCTGCACCGTCTCCATTTTCCCAGCACAGTGCTGGATCCACTCCAGGTAGACGTTGCAGAAGCTGGCCCGCGTCACCCCCTGCAGACAGTGCACGTAGTCCTCATCGATCTTCACGCTGAAGACCTGCGGGTCCCGCTCAATGTGGTGCCACTTGGTGTACGACTGCAGCGCCTCCTGGATGCTGGCATCTTTGAGCCAGGTGCACAGTTTGGGCGACTGGACCAGGTAGTAGATGATGCTCTGTGAGCAGAGATGGAAAGGAGAAAGGTACGCTTATGTGGTTCTCTGCCTGTGTATATACATAGTGATATAGCTCTTCCCCTCTGGGGCCTTCGCACTGAAGGGCAAACATACTTTCAGGTAGTAGGTGATGAGCAGCTTTCGAAGGTCGTACACTTGCAGCATGGTGGCGGCGTTGTTCTCACTGATGCTGTAACCCTCCAGCAGGTACTTGGTGGCGGTCACTTCCCAGGCCAGCCAGCGCAGGTTGAAGGCAGCGTTGCACGACAGCATGTGAGGCAGGTGGCCCGGCTCGCAGCAGCAGCACCCGTCGTCCTCCTCCACGCCTTCTGTGATGGCCTCCACCTCCCTCTGCTGACAGTAGGTACCTGAGGTGACCACACACAGAGGTCATCAGTGAGAACAAAGGTCTTCTGTCATTTACATTCTCAGTTCAAGGCTCAGCTAATCATGGAACTTCTACTTGGACTAAACTTAGTCTCTTGTTGTATATCTGTACCAGTTTTGTACATCTAGTCTATTGGATGGAGAACGCCTCTGAAGCTGAACATCACTTTTCAAGTCTTCTCAAAGATTTTCAACAGGATTTAGGATTTTACTTTTTTGACTCATTCTAACACATGAATACGTTTTCATCTAAATTATTCTAATTTACCCCTGGTTGCTTGTTCAGGTCCATCTTTCCACAAATTCTGACCTTCTTCCCTGTTCCTGCTCAGGAAAAGTATCCCCACAGCTTGATGCTGCCACCACCATGTTTTACAATGCTGATGCACAAGGTCATGTACAGTGTTGGCTGTTGGCACTGGACTGTATTTAGTCTTTTGAAAAACATGTTCCATTTTCCTTAGACTTAACCATCATGCACTAGTTAGTGCACTAGCTTCTGTCATTGTGCCCCAAGCCTGCTGTGGCTACATTCTAGCTTACCATCACCAGTTTGTGAAAGCGCGTGTTAATGGGTGAATGACTGAATGTAGTGTGAAACATTTTGGGGTCCTCAGGACTAGATAAAGCGCTATACAAGTACAGGCCATTTACCATTTAGTTTGTGTTGGTCCGTCACATTACATTCAATTAAAAAATATTCCTAATGTGACAAAATGTGTAAGGTTTATAAATATTTTCAAAATGTGCTGTTACAGAGAGCAGGTAGAATGGAGCAGTGGAAGGTTCAGCATTACCTCTGAACTCCAGCCCCCTGAGCTGGAAGGTGACAAGGCCGTTGCCGATCTCGATGAGGTGGACGAGAGCATTGAGGTAGTCAGAAGCCAGGATGAAACAGTCTCCGGCGCTGTAGTTGCCCCATCGACCCAGCATGAGGTCCCCGCACAATGAGTGCTGCAGCGAGCGAGTCAGGTACTCGTAAAAAATTGAGTTTAGGTTGTTGTCATCACAACCTGAAGGACAACAAGGAGAAAATACAGCATGTTTTGGCTGCAAGACCGCAGAGACAATTTGATGGTATCTGATGGGAAGTGGGACTGAGAGGTGAAGAGATGTGCAGAATATAAATGAAACTGTAGCTTTAGAGACCAAACCTGTCTCCTTGTCCACCTGGGATACCAGCCTGCTGTTGGAGTTGTCTATGCGCTTTGTGCTGAGAGGAACAGGAGATAGAACAGGATGTTGAGGAATTTTGTTATTACCAGCCTGTCACAAAGACACATTTTTCAATTTCTTTAGCTGTGTTAACAAAAACATTAAAAATAACTCTGTTTAACAGAGTTAAAGGTTTTGTCAGAAAACAACAAGAGTACTAATTGTCTCATGAAAACCAAGGAACACAGCAGAGAGGTGCGGGAAAACGTTGTGGAGGTTTAAAGCAGAACTAGGTTACAAAACAATATCCCAAGCTTTATCTAACAAAGCACTGTTCAGGCCATCCTCTTAAAATCAGAAAAGTATCACGCAACTGCAAACCTACCAAGACATGGCTGACCACCCAAGCTAACAACCCAGACATGGAGAATATTAAAAAAAGAAGCAGCCAAGAGGCACATGGTGGCACTGGAGCAGCTGCAGAGATCCACAGCTCAGGGAGGAGAATCTGGTCTTGGAAAAGTGTTGAGAAGAAAGCCATTGTTAAAAGAAAGGAATAACTACCACATTTTGTAGCTTATAACTAGCAATGCAGGGGACACAGCGGCCATATGGAAGAAGGTGCTCTGCTCTGGGATTTTATTTTGGCCTGCATCCAAAGCAATAAGTGTAACACTGCATATCACCCTGAACACACCATCCCCAGTACAGTGGTGGCAGCATCATGCTGTGGGGATATTTTTCATTAAGCTGAAACAGTTAGAGGCTCCAAAAGACTGTAGACTTCCAGCAGGACAACGGACCTAAACATACAGCCGGAGCTATGATAGAATGGTTTAGATCAAAGTTATTTATGTGTTAGAACAGCTTAGTCAAAGTCCAGACTATATTCAAAGAATTGAAAATGGTCTCCATTCAATCTACTTGAGCTTCAGATATTTTGCAAAAAGAATGGTCAATATTTTCAGTATCTAAATGTGCAAATATGGTCGAAGCATTATCCTAAAAGACCCTGGAAGATGAGTCTACAGTGAGTTGAAGCGGGGGGAGCAGAATACAAATGCACACCACACTTTTCAGATTTCTATTTATAAAAAACCTTGAAAGCAATGTATCCCTTTCCTTCCACTTTACAATCATGCAATACGTTAAGTTGGTCTGACACATTAAATCCTCATGAAAACAAAACTTTATGGTTTGTTTTGTGACATGATATGAAAAACGGATGTGAATACTTTTGCAAGGGATTGTATTTTTGGAAGAAGCAGAACAAACTAAACAGTCTCTCCAGCCCCCACAGCCGCATCAGAACTCAAACTGACAACTTTCTTATCAGACTCCTTTCTTATCAGAGCTGAGGCTGCCAGCGTTTTGCAACTTCAAGGATTTTATTCTGGCTCCAAATATAGTCTCTGAGAGGGAGTGCACAACAAAGCTGTCAGATTATTTTTAGATGTCTCTTGTGGAAATGCACATCAATAAGTAAGAGGGACCAGAGTGGGAACATTTGTGTAGTGTTGGTGGGTGGCTCAGTTTAGGAGGTAGAAGGTGTTTTTCCTTTAGCAACTGTCCTATTATTTAAAATAGTTCTGTTCATTAACGCATAAACATCCAAATTGTATATTAAGAAAAATACATAAATAAATAAGCTGCGAGACTGACTAAACATCTTTAATCTGAGGTCTTGCTTATATTACTTGACAGTTAAACTGAGGTGTATTGACAAGCTGTCTCTCGGAGGTTTTCAGTTTGGATTTCTGACACCATGTTCCCACACCTTCAGCCTTTAGCAGACAGTAAAGGCCTTACTTGTAGTTTCGTTCCCAGAACTTGATTGGCCGCGGGTAAGATGAGATGAAGATGGCGCTGCCAAGGAAGGGAGCCAACGGGGTGTAGAAAATGGTGGTGAGCAGAGTCTGTAGCAGCAACATGGCTGAGTCTGGATACACGCAGATGGAAGTAAAGGAAAATAAAAGGTAAAAGAGACGGATCTTCAAACACTCCCACACATGTGGGAACTGTGCGGTAAAAAGATTTACCTCCTTAAAGATGTATTTTGTTTTTGTTGTTTTGCCATTTTTAAATGTTTCAGATCAGCATAGAAATTTCAACATAAAAATAGCCTGAGTTAATACAAAAAGCAGTTTTCAAATGTATTTAAAATAAAAGCCTTATCAAATAAACCTGGCCCTATATAAGACTATAACTGGCCCTTTTTTTAAGTCATGAAATGATTGTGATAAAGATGTTTTTTTTTTCAAGCAACTGCACAAGCCACAACCAAGTCTGACTGCTATATGACCTCTAGGATCAGAAAATCACTTAAATAGAACCTGTCTGACAACATGCAGTAGGCTATATGAGCTCAAAAAGCAAGACATCACGCCCTGATCTAAAGAAATAGGAAGAGAGAAATAAACTCATTGACTTCTACAGTATAATTCTGGAAAGAGTTACAGAGCCATTTCTAAAGCCTTTTTCAAAAAACAATGCCGCCACTTTGTCGCAAAGCGGAGACGGCATCAGGGAGCCTTTGGTCATTCATAAGTGGTCAAGTCCGGCATTGCGATAATATTACTATCAAGCACAAATGCCGCAATATTCTTACCTTGCCATGCCGGCACGGCGCACTCAAAGGACACACCATGGCGGCAGTGTTACCCTGATATGCCGCTACGGTGTGTCTTTTGAAACAGGCTTAAGGCTTTGGGACTCCTGTGAACCACAGGGAGAGTCATGATCTGCAAATGGAGAAAGCATGGAACTGCGGTGAGCATTCCCTTGAGTGGCAGGTCTACCAAAAATATTCCAGAAGTGCATCAATGGCACTTTCAGAAGGTCACACAAGAACCCCGAACAACATCTAAAGCCATTCAGGCCTCACTTGACTCAGTTAAAGTCAGAGTAAGCAACTGTACAAAAATGGCTTCCATGGGAGAGTTCATGGGTGAAAACTACAGCTGAACTGTCTCATTTTCCTGTCACAATTCCCTCGATGAGCTGAAACATTTAAATGTGACAAAAAAAGCAAAAACAGAAACAAAACTATAAGGGAGCAGATAGATTTTTTAGTGTGCTCTTTGAAGAAAGGATACGAGGCACGGCAAAAGGCTGAGCAAAGGCATGGAAGGCGCTCCCCCAGGCGATCTGCCAGGGAGCGATGTAAACCAGGATGAAGTGGAGTTTAAGCAGCAGGTCACGCATCTGGACAAAAACCCAGCAACACACAGTTAGACTGATGTAAGTAAAATTTCATTCCAGATTAATAGTATGCAGTGGGACTGTATACAAAAACCAAAATGTTTCTAAAACCTGCATACATACATACATACATACATACATACATACATACATACATACATACATACATACATACATACATACATACATACATACATAGTATGTTTCTGACACTTTTCAGCTGCTCAGGATGGCTTTTAATGGGGTTTTCTAACAGCAGAGTTGTATCATCCCCTCCTGTGATGTTCTCAGACTTAGCAAAGCTTCTCCTGAGCAACAGGGGTGTCAGCAAAATATATTTACAGTGAGTTTTACACTGAGTTTAAGTCCCTGTGATGAACAAACTGATCTCTAGTGTAAACTCACCTCTAGTGTAAACTCTCTTTTAATAAAAGTCTGCACTAAATTCTCGTGTCAGGAGGAAAACAGGACATACATATATATATAGTTACAGCCCTAAAAAACTGACATAAAGTCTTTGCACAAACCAAATTTCTCTATTTCCTTTCATTTTGAATGACGTGGGCATTGCCCTTTCCAGGTGTGTTTGACTGTGTCTCACCTTGTGGAAGACGATCGACATGATGAAGAAGTCCAGCAGGAAGCTCTCAGAGGCGTGCGGACAATCAAAGTGGAAAAAAACGAGCGTGAAGAGAAGCGTGAGGAACTGGAAGCTGGGATCACAGAAGGAGGAACGCAGGAGTTTCAGCCCAGCGACTGTCGTCAGGAGAACGTCGCAGCTGCAAGCAGCACAAACGAGAGGTCAGACAGGTTGAACAGGGTCATTCAGTCCATTCTAGACGTCTGAAGGCTCGTGTGTGTTTGTTTTTCTGGCTGTACTCATCCACTCACTGGATTCCCAGCTTCTTGCGGTGGCTGAGGGCAAAGCCATCATTAGTGAGGGCGCTCAGCACGATAGCAGGGTAGACCAGGTACTTCTCAAAGCACAGGAGTCCCACGTACAGACGCTCAAACCACATGAGCACAGCATCCTCTGAAACAGAACCAGGAAGAAAGTCTCTCAGGAGCATATAATCTCTGCGAATGATAAATATTAGCAATAAATATACAACTTGGCCCAATGTCCTTTTTATGTCCTTTTTATTGTTCTTAAGTGTTTGTGAGCATGGGAGTTGGGTCGGGGGTCGGGGGGTATAATTGTGATCGTGCTTTTAAATCTGTGGGTGAGGGATGGGAATATAGTTTATGTGGGGTCATTTTAATCTATAAAGCACTTTGAGTTGCAACTCTTGTATGAAAAGGGCTTTATAAATAAAGATTGATTGAACAATCTTTTTGTCAAAGGGTATAATCTATATATACTCTAAATGTTTTGTGATTGTGTTCATAGTTTATACAGTTCAGTACCCTTGAGATGTTCCATGCATTCATCAGTGATGAATGCAATGATTATTTTTGTTGGTAATTTCAGTGTGAAATGATGGCACAACAAACAACTCCAGTGATTTTTTTAAATTAGAATTGGGTCCACTTGTTTAAAATTATTGTGAATTTTTCTCCAATCCAATCTTTCCTGACCCTGTTCTTTCCTTTTTGATAAAGCTTATAGTTAGAGTGGCTAAGGTCATCCTGAGCTATCTCTGTAGTTATGCTGCTATAGGCTTAGACTGCTGGAGGACAGACTTACCAATTTTCTTTACTCTGCTACTTCCTTTTCTACTTCTACTCTCCAGTTGTATTACAGTACATTCTGTTATTTCGACTGTTAACTTTGTTTTCTCTCAGTGTTTTTCTCTCCATAGAAGATATACCTGGTCTGGTATCCTGCTTGGCTGCAATGCCCTGTTGGACGGGGGGCATCGACTGGGATGATCCTCCCAGTAACTGAACATCCACTGTGTCCTGTTATTAACTTTTTACTTTCTGTAACATAGAAAGTACTCCTATATCAGATCTTCTGTTCCTTCTCAAACCCCCAGACGGTCGTGGCAGATGGCCGCTCCTACTGAGCCTGGTTCTGTTGGAGGTTTCTTCCTGTTGAAGAGGAGTTTTTCCTCTCCACTGTCGCTACATGCTTGCTCAGTATGAGGGATTGCTGAAGGATTGCTGTGGTTGGAAAGTCTGCATCAACGGGGCCCAACCTCACGCCAATGACTGACGCAATCTGCTGGGATTCCTTAAATAGGAAACTTTTTAACTGATTGGAATGTTTGTATAAATGTATTGAAATGACTTCTTGTTAAGTGCCTTGAGATGACATCTGTTGTGAATTGGCGCTATATAAATAAACTGAATTGAATTGAATTGAATTGAATTGAAATGAAATCTCAACATTATGTATACTGGCCTAAATGTATACATACAACTAGCATTTGTATTAATGTCAATCAGCAAGTTGCATCTCAGTGAAACTCATCAGAAACCTTCAAGGTTCATTATGACTGGATGCTGGACTGTCCTTTTAATCAGAAATAACAAAGAACATTCAAATTGGTTGGCGTGCAGTTAAAGACCTGATGTTTCACCGTAGTTCACATAATTTCTGTATAGTTGAGGGTAGTCATTCCAGAGGCTTAATTTTAGCTTGATTTGTCAACTCTAGAATCAGTATTGATGTGTGTTTGGGATTACTCTCCTGTTGGAGCATCCAGTGGTGTTCAAGACTAAACCCTCTGACCCAAACTGTCACCTGCAGAGCAAAGTAAAACACTTTGGAGGGTCAGTAAAAGCTGTAAATCTAAACCTACAATGCAGTAGATACAGAACGCCATTGTCACCGCCTAAGCGAATTTAAGTCGCATCACTATTGACTGAGGGGTGTTGACCAAGAAAGAAGCGCCTTCACTGAAATCATCACCTTCAAACTGGGCTGAAATCTACAGGCCGGCCACAAGGACAAGCCAAACTCCTTCTGAAGGACAGTCTAATATATACAAGACAAAGACTGAACTAGTAGGCCTGAGTTACAACTATTTCTGAAGATTTAAAATCAAAGAACACATAAAAGCACCGAGATGCCAGCATCATGTTGGGTCTGTTCCCTTGGCAGCGGTGGATGGAATAATAAAAATGGAGGACCAGCGGAAAAATGTAAAACTTTACCTCAAATTAAACATTACTTGTTTGATACTTCCAACGGGATGATGAACCCAAACACACATGAAAACCGGTTTTGGAATGGATAAAGAAGACAAAGCGTCTAAAAGGGCCCCAAAAGTAAAGTAAGAAATGTGTGGACTAATTCTGTGGTCAACTATTGAGCCAGAATTAGACTTAAAGCTGAAAAAAGGCTGCAAAAGCATTGAGTCAATCTGCAACTTCCAAAGAGACTTTTAACCAAATACAGTGAATTTAGTGGGGGTAAAAGTATAAAACTTCAACCTTTATGAATGATGTTGACCCTATCTGATTAGAAAATTCACATTGATTTTGAAGTTGTGCACAAAATTGTTACATTTTTAAAACACTGACGAATGTATTATCATTCCATTGAAAAATGAGCAGTTCAACTAAATTATTTAAAAGCCTAAAATGATTATCACATTCATGCTAGAGATGAGTGTTTCTACGTTTCTGATCAGCGCTGCGTATCAGCAATGCAAACCTCTGGGCTCGAACTGGTAGTACTCTTTGGTCTTCAGAACCGGATGGGAGATCCACAACCAAGGGTGATGCTTCCGCAGCTGAGGAATTAGGTAGTGAGTCACGAACCCCACCGTCCCCGCCAGAGCGTACAGCACAATGGTCACAAAGGGCTGCGAAAGAGTTGGAGGAGAGCAAACGTCATGAGAAAGGGTAGTCAGATGCAGAATCAGTAGAGCTTTGAGTCAAAATGTGGGACATAAAAGTATAAAACAAGTGAGAACCTCACCTTAAGAGAGAGGAACACAGTGCTGGCTGTTATGGCGAAGGTTAGGATGTAAGCGACAGAGCAAACGACCAAATCCGATAACAGAATCTCCTTCTGCGGATTTTGAAAAGGAGGCTCCAATTACCCATAATCCTCGAGAATATTTCAGGCTCATACTGGAGTGTAATTTCTGTTTATTTGTGATTAGCTTCCATTTCTCGATGATTAGAGAAAAATCAGACAGAGAAAAGTGAAGCGCTTCCAAATCTCTACTAATGCTGTAATTGCTGAGGAGAGGTTTGTGTTGCAGATTACACAGTAATCATCTACACCGATCAACTGTAAATGATGCTGGTCTGTCCTACACTCCGCGCTGAGTTTATTGCAGCCTGGTTTCTCACATGAATTCACGGGAGCACTGTGATTAAGTGTATTGATTGTCTGGCTGTAATTGTTGTGAGCCACGCTGTCGAATTAGTGCTGCGAGTGTGTTGGTGCATTCAGTGGCTGGTAATAATCCAAACATCATCTTCAGCTAACACAAAACCACCTCACGTGTTTGTCCGTAGTTACCATGGAGTTCTGCAGCTTCTCAGGCAGCGGGTCTTTGATGTCTGCATCTTCCTCCTCCTCTTCTTCGCTCTCCACAAGTGCGGGCATTAATTTTGACTTGATTAGAGATCTAAAAATAAAAATGGGGCGAAGATGTTCCATCAGACTTTAATACTGCCTTGCAAAAGCATTTACGGTACTCCCTTAGAACTTGGTCCTGTTTTGTCATATAACAACCACAGACTTGAGTGTATTTACTAAGTACTACATACTTGTGAACTAAAAGGAAAATGACCGTTTTCTAAATTATATAGGAATAAAAATCTTAATACTGTGGCATAAAATTTGTGCATTCATCCCCCTTTATTCTATTATTTCTAATTAAAATCAACACCGATACTCACAGCAACACAGAAGGATCGCTGCTCTGTCGGCTGAGGTGATAGGAGAAAACAACCAGAAGGCCACAGAAACCAGAGAACAGGGCAGGGGTGTGTTGTTCATCCCACGGCTCCTGTGGTCACACAGAAACACACATCCGTTTTTATTACACATTTTCCACAGCAATATCCCCCTCCCAGCTGCAATTTGGTTTTCCCACATTAAGGGTGATGGTTCCATCAGTGCTGCTTGTGTGCTGTGGGCCACATATCATTCCACTGAGCCACTTAACACCCTCAATCTCAGGTTAAGTAACGTTTTAATCGTGTACCTTGAGAGCTCCGAAGCAGAAACCATACAGCAGAGACAGAGCGAACAGACTGCGGAGGATGCTGTAGATCGCAGAGATGAGACTCGTGGCAGCTGAGACACACGAATGACAGTGAAAATGAAAACACACAGCATCTGTTACAAACAATAACCGAGAAAATAAGCAGGTTGACATTTCTGAGCTGATATTTGCATCCTCATTCTTTCTTCAATCAATGTTTGAAAATACAGGGCTTTTATCATGTATCATGCAATCCACAAAGGAGTGCACTGGGCTTTAAGTACCTCATAGTAACCCATTTATTTGTTTGACCCACATAGTCTTTGTGCATGACGTATTTCAAACACATATCCATATTTTCAGTGATGACCCATATTAAATCTAGATTTCAGGATAGTCTCCATCAACACTCATATACCCACACATATGTGGATTTAATACTTGTTATGAACGCAAATAAAGAGAACAACATCTGGTACGAGTCACATTTACATCCCCACAGGCACCATGGATGCAGTCCTAGATTGGCTTCAAAGCAACACTTGCTAATATTCAGATAACCGCCCTTTTTTAAATGAAATCTTTTTGTGGAAGAGCATATGTGTTTATTGCCTCTTATTGCTATGTTGTATTTAAATACGCTCTATAAACAACTTTTACATATGCAGCATCCTCCATAAATATCTTTTATTGCAGCAGCAGAACGTTGCACGTAAAACGCAGAAAAAAGAAGAAGCCCGCAGCATCACAGATCCATCACCGTAGAGAACAGTGGGCGTGTGGAATCTTTTGTTTATCCTTCGCTTTACGTCAGACCCCCAGTTGGTTTGTTTGTCTCATCTGACAAAAGAACACGGCTTGAGGAAAAGCCACAGCAACGTTTAGATTTGTGATGGGAGGGCAGAAAAACATCTACATGTAGATAGCATCTAATGTTTCTTGATGAGACTCAGCGACTGACAGTGAGCTTTGGAGACTTTTTCCACCGATACCATGCCACTCACTGTGAGTGATGAAAAGATAACCGCACTGGTCACATTATTAGGTACAACTTGGTAGCACCAAGTTGAACCACATTTTCCTTTCATGATTGCACCATTGCACCAGTTCTTGACGGCATAGATTCAACAAGGTGTTGCAAATGTCCCACAGAGATTTTGGTCCGTATTGACAGGATAGCTTCCCTGATTTGCTGCCGATTTTTCATCTTCCACATCTATGATGAAATTCTCCCCTTCCAACACATCCCTATTGGAGTGAGATCTGGTGATATTTACCAATATCATATATATTTCCCCATCCTTTTGACACAGCTGACATCGGTTAAACACCCCACACTGTCACAACCCCTCCCAGAAGGCATACCCTGACAGCAACAACATGGAAATATCGGACCAGTTGTTCTTATCAGACCGATACCAATGTTAATGCCGATGTATCCTGCATCCCTAATAATACATTGATTTTGTGAGTTCAAAGCATTAAGAGAGATGACATCAAAGTAAGATAAAACAGGAGAATCAGCTTTAACAAAGTTTGCAGTTTTAATATTTCACACACTCTCCTTAAAACCTATGTAAAAATTAATTTAGATTTATTCTATTTGCATGTTATTTTCAGTTTAGACGATAATCCTATTTCGGACACAGCTGCAAATAAAGTCTCTTTGAAACTCATTTTGATGTCAACTTTCCTATAAATAATCTATATTAATATATTTAATTGGCTCCTACCATTAAATTGAAAGATTAATTATAGATCGAGTAAAGCCAGTAAGGGTGACTGTTAGCTCACCTAAATAAGGTTTACAGAAACTCCTCAAAATAAAGGTCTTGGTTTTTTCTGGTTTATTTTTGCTACAAATCAAGGTTCCAGGTTGCTAAAAAGCTTTAAAGCCTACAGATGATGTATTAGGGGCCTAACTCCACAGAAAACCTTTAATATGGTGTTGGGTGGCAGTAATCGTCAAAGTTTCTGCAGGAGTTGTTCTAGCTTCATATATTGTAATATAAAGGGGTTACGGTAAATTTTGGACTTTCCTGCATAAATCTGGGATTATTGACATAAGAATTATAATCTGATGATGATACGAGGTCACTGTCAGGATAAATCTGACCAACCCATGCTCTCATAGTTTTGATTCATTTGGTGCATTTATAGTGTTATATCTTCAACATACAACAGGATGTGTTAAAATGTCAAGAAAAAACAATAAGAGAAATGCTTTGAAAGTCAGCCTCTTTAACCATCTGAAATATTCCCGTAACTCAGGTTACACAAGCAAACATCAGTATTTATACATCGCCCTTACTGACCTGTTCCTCCAAAGAAGTGCATGTCGATCTGCTCCAGCACGTAAATAGTAAAAGTGTTGATCTGAGGGAACAGGCCCACCAGGAAGGAGACTGGGAAACAGTAGGTAAAACCTGATTCACACACAAAGCAAACATAATTTCTTAGTATTTCCCAGAAATTCTGCTTTTCAAACACAAAAATACTTGTAAAACTTGGGACATGATGCATCAAAGCAATTGGAGAACTGTCTGAAGCAAATGTATTAAAAATTACAGTATACACATGATCTGCTTCTTACCAACGAGAACATCCCGAACAAAGCTCAGGACGTCGTAGCAGATGATGGTGACTCCATAAAGAGTGGAGACGGGTAGGTCCTTCCTCCTCAGCAGCTGCTCCAGCAGCCAAATCAGAGCACAGAAAATACAGAAGTAGGCTGCTCGACCGTAGGCCACCAGCTGGTTGTGACCCTGAAGATGCACACACAGGATCAGATGCCAGTGTGCAACAGTACGACATGCAGGGTGTTCATGTGTGTTTTTGGTTCTTATCTTTTTCTGTTTTGTAATATTTAAGATAGAAACAACAGACTCACATGTGTTGGTGACGCAGCATCTGGCTGAACGCTCTGGAAAAACAAACCCACACAAAATGGACTTCAGCTCAGACAGAATGCCTCGTAGTATCACTGTCAGGTCTGAGATCGGCTTTGCTTTTCAATTGCATTAGATCCCCAAGGACACATACAGTGAGATCTTGCTTTTCAAACTCAGTTCAGGCACGTTTGATTAAACTGCTCAAGAATAAATTGTTTACATGCTTTCACCATGGGCTTGAATCTAATTCATATTTCTGGGTCTTTAGTGAAGCATTTGAGCTATTTTTTATCATAGTGGCAGTACTTTACAACAGAAATCCTTTTTTAAATTCCATTTGAACATGATTACACAGGAAAGATACCCTTACAAATAAAAATAAATTATATATAGTTAAAAATATAACAAAATGAGTACACAACACACACATAATCTGTTCGGATAAACAGGCTAAAGCAAAGTTTGTTTTTTATACCTATTCATACATTAGCTAATGAATAGCATACAAATGCAACGGTTGTAATAATAACATAAGAGCAAAGCACCTATTGTAAATACAATATAATCACAAAGCTGCCCTAGACTGACACATAATGACCTGAAACTACAGCATATAGCATTGTTTACCTTCAGCAGAGAATACTGGCAGCTGGCGATGACCAGGCAGAACTGGAAGACCCAGAAGTCTTTGAAGCATCCATGGTTAAGAAGCACAAAACCCAGAAAGGAAACCAGGAAGGCCAGGAAGACTGCTGCAAGATTCTCCAGAAATTCCTGGTTTCTTTCAGAAAACAGCACATGGAAAGGAAGAGGGATGGGTCACAGCAGTGGTTCTGATTGTCACAACTGACCGAACAGATTGAAGCAGAAACATTACTGCCTTTAATTTTAAATTGAAACAGTTATGTGTTATATTTAAAGCCGGTTGTCATATAAGATCTGATCGGGCAGGTTTTGGAAGTTACCTGTCCAAAAGTGCGAGTAGGGTCAGACGATCGTACAAAACATTGACCCACTTCCCCGGAAATAGTTGGAGTTTGTAGTAAAGTTTCCTGGTCGGCTTTTCCTGGGTGGAAGTCTCTGAAGACTCATCCAAGGAGTCCTCTTCCTGCCACACAAACATAAAAAAAAACAATTTCTTCTTGCAACCCTTCTCCATGTTTTATTATGAAAAACAAAAGAATAAACATATGCAGTATTTAGATCCTGCTCATGTTTTCACGAGGAGCAACACAGAAGGTGACACAACATGTTCCAGTGGAGTACACAAAGGTGTGCCTGGTGCATTTTTGGTTAAAAGATGTTTGTTCTTTATTTAGTGAAGATACTAGCCTGATAAACCCTCGGCCTAATTTGAAGCCTGTTTCCCTAAAAATGCTTACCCATTAAGAATTAGTATGTTTCAGCTACCAAAGGGAGTATTTGAACCATTTTGGTGTCATTGTAAAGGTAACATTGAGTAGAATTGATTGATGTATCATTATGCATGTTATCTGTTACTGGTTAGGAGAAACTGAAGATAGAACACAGCAGAAATGTGTTTTTTTGCTCCGCCTAAAAAAACAAACATGTTTTATATTGAAAAACTCTATGGATATTGCTTGAATGGCAGTGGTTACTCAATAAAATGTAAATACAACATGTGGACATTATCTCTGCAAAACTTGATACTGATTATGTGAAGCAGGACAAAACTAGAGAGGTTTTAGTACAGGCAAGTCAGGCGAGGTGTCCAGTTTGGCACAGTTTGGCACAAAGTGCCATTTCTATTTTTGTCATGTAAAAGTTATATTTTTTTTATTTTAATGTCACATAGTGTTCAGTAGTCCTAAAGTAAACACTTTTGGGCGCTTTTGGAAAAAAAAATCTGATAATAATGCAATAATGTATATTTTTATCCTGTGCGCTGTGCGCCCTCTTGTGTAATGCACCTGCTTTGCCGGCTGGTAGTTTAATTTTACGCAAAGACCTACCCTCGCAGCGGATTGGTCAATTTTGAAGAGCGATACCTCGTTAGATTTGTAGAAGCCTATAGAATAACGCCAAAACTTTCCAAACAAGATTGACAACACAGTCAGCCAACCAGAGAGCCGAGAACAGAGCCACCAGGAAGTGCCAGCATTCTCAGCGAACAGACGACAAACACTTTCTAGGAGCCACAAATAGTAAGAGAAACGCCCGAAAAGTTCTGAATGGTGCATAAGAGATGGAAGTATCAGAAAATAACGTTTATTTGCCGAAGAAATCATCTTTACACGGCAAAACAGCAAAGGTAAGGGAAATTTTACTACTGCGATTCTGAAAAGCGTTTCCCTGTTGTGTTATACTTTGGCTTATATCTCCGCGGTGCTTTGGTGTAGCGTCTTGGCTGAATCGGCTGGTTCTCTGCTTTCATTTGAGGGGCTGCTTGTGAATTTAGGACCGAGGATCGCTGCGGTAGAGCCAGAAATGTGGCGGCTGGGTTGACAAAACTATGATGTTACGAGTTTGTTCGCAAATAGTTATTTACGTGGCATCTGAGTTGTGTTTGTGGTTGGTAAAAATAGTTTAGATAGCCTTGTAGCGCGTGGTCTTCTGTTTAATTTGATGTGCATTATGACTATTTTTTCTGTCAGGTTGTGTTGTCTCAAGCCTGTTTAAAAAAAAGTAATTCCCTAGGTCCCCCAATTGGAGGGCCCTCGGGTTTAACAGACTAGAGGTGGGTAGAGAACCCGGAAATTGTATCCAGAAAATGTATTCAAGTAAAAGTATGGATACGAGCAACACGCAGGTAAATAGGTAAACATTTTCCAGGTAAACATTCCAGACTTTTTTCAAGTTCTCAAGTCCTTTATGTTTATGTTAAAATATAAAATACAAGAAGACAGGCCTTTAAATATGAAACCTACAAAAAACAGAAACAGAGAGTGCAGTTATTGCAATTTTAAGATCTATTCAACTGTTATTTTCATATTTTGCATTTTTCTGTAGCTCTAGTAAATTATCAATAAATGATAAGAAGAGAAAGACCGGAAAGATCTCTGGGTGCGTCCTCCGTGGCCGCAGCCTGTGAGCAGGAATGATGCGTCGCTGAAAAGGGCAGTCGCTGTGAGTGCCCACTGCACCGTCCTGACACTCTGAGTTGGAAGAAGTCGACAGCAGGTCGCTGAAGATGCACACAAAAAAAGTCATAATGTAAGCCTGCTGACATTAACATGTAAAGAGACACATTGTCCCAGATTGCCACAAGCCATGTAGGGGACACAGCACACATGTGGAGGATGGTACACAGGTCAGAGGAGACCAAATCTGAACTTTTGAGCCTAAATACAAAACGCTATGAGTGGGGAAAACTCCACAAAAGCATGGTGATGGATGCATCAAGCTGTGGGGATGTTGGAGAATGCAACATGCTTGAAACTTAGGGCATATTCAGAGCAGCCTCTTTTAGTTTGCTTAAAATGAACTCAAATTCGTTTCCTCCCTTGGTTCGGACCTTTTTTTGCCAGTGTGAATACAACCCAGTGAACCCAGAGACCCAATCCGTCTATCTGCATGCTATTGTACACCTCATGTTGCACCAAACAGTCTTGATGCTCAAACATTTCTGTTAAGATCTGTATCTGTATCAGAGGTCGCGCTACAATCCCTTGTTGTCAGTCATTTCGACTGACGGGGTCAAATAAATTTCGCATTATAATTTTTTGCCCGTCAATTTTTTTCAATGATAACACATTCAGTAGTTCATTTTCATTCATTTTATTTTATAGTAAATCCAAACAAGATGATCAGACAATCCACATCGTGCCATCGGACATCAAGCAGATTATGCTACAATCATGAACATTTCTCCTGCTGTGGACTTAACGCTCTACAAGGAGCTGAACTACGTAATGGAGGCTGAAACGCCACTTCAGCCATAATTTTGAAATCAGGGAATATTTCTCCAGTTGAAGTGATCAGAATACAGCAAAACTCTCTGAACAAGGGACTTTTCTGTTTGTTTCAGTGGCAGGGAATCCCGCCAGATGCGCTTATTTTGCGTCTGTGTATTAACCATAATGCCAGAAAGACAATAAGGACAGCACTCTCCATTGTGCAAGTGAACTAATGTACCTTCCTGGTGTGAATACACCACCAATCTCATTTTCCAGCTGGTCCATGAGCCTAAACATACTACAACAGAATGGTTTAAGTATGTCCAAAGTGGACCAGGGCTATTTGGAGACCTCGAAAGCATTTTGTATGGCCTGTGGCTGCGATTTACAGGGTCTTTTCAACTCTTTTTGGACCTTTAAATTTCCCTTTTAATATCAGACCACTTTGTTCATTTCAGTAAAATATTGTGTTTATTGTTGAGCAGGCCAAAAAATACTATAAAATTATTTTTTTGAATTAATCTAGATTTTTAAAAAACATATATACGCTTTAGTGGCCACCGCGTACGCTCAACTTGACAATTTTGGTTTGAGTTGCAAAAAGTTTGGATACGAATAACTGAGATCGAAGCCCAGACCTAAAGTCAATTGTTAATCTGTATCAAGACAAACAAATATGCACATACTGTACATCTGTTTAAACTTCAGCTATTTTGTACAGAACTTCGTTTTTGTGCATTATGTTGCTCTATGACATAAAATCTCAATTAAATCTATTGGAATTTGTGGCTGTAACACAATACAGTTTGAAGGACATGAATACTGCAAGGTGCATTCAACATTCAAGGAAGTTTGAGGGCAAAAAAGAACATGAGAACATGCAGGTAGAAATACACAGGTAAATATGATGGTAGAAACTCGTGTATGTAATGGAGATTATTAGGAGAGTTTGGTGTACAGAGGGAGATCAGTTGTCCGCATACCACATGTTGCCTGTAATGAGCTCTGCTCCCAGTGGGAGGTTGAGGGCTCTCTCTGCATACAGCTTCCGAGGTCTGTCTCCTGTTAACACAAACACGGACACATTCGGCTTATCAGGCATTTTCCATTTGGATGAGTGATGTGCAATAACTGGTATGTGGGGATTCATTTAGCTCCGCGGACAGAAATCGAAGGCCAAACAGCTGAACAGGTTGGAGCCATTCCAGGAAAATGCCATTTAATCTGCACGCTTTCTCTGACACCAATCAAATGTAAAACGCATCGACTGCACGAATGTCAGCTTGTCTCCTGCACAAAAACCATCATAAAGATGCAAGCATAGGATGGTTCTTACTGTGCACAGTGTGGAAGGTGTAGGCCTCTTCTTTATTGGTAGCCTCGGGTCTGCAGATGACCTGCAGCATGGAGCTCTCAGACTGGGAGGTTTGAGATGGGAGAGAGTCGTAGTCCGGATCCTTCTCTCTGTCCGTCTGTGGACTGCAAAAAAAGGCGTTCCACATGTGAATCCAGCTGCTATTTTTACACCCACAGAGTAACTTCACAAGCACGCTTACCTGTCAGGAGAGACTATTGGGATGTGGATAGGTTTTATAGCATGTAGTGGGTTCGTCTGGAGACTGGTGGGTGGTTTGGGTCGCTCTGATTGTTTCTCAGTGCTGGTATATGTTGATGTTGGATCTGGCCCTGGAGTTGCATTCTGATTTTCTGAATACACGAGAGAAAGAGATCCCCGCTTTTGTTATTTGCTTTTCTTTCTACACCTAAATTTAAAAACTCCTCGCCCAGGTGGCACAAACAAATGCTTTTTTTAGGACTTTTCAGTTGCAAGAGGTAATGGGTAAAACCCCATGTTAACTGTATATGCATGCATCTGTTGTTTGCATATAAAAAGGAGGCTTAACCTTCTTCTTCTTCTTCTTCTTCTTCTTCTTCTTCAGGATCCACTTTTTGTCTGCTCTCCTTCTCCTCCTCTTCCTGTGTGCTCCCACCTCCCCCTCTCATACTGAGGGAACCTAACAAGGAAACAAACTCCAAGAAGTTGGACTCGTTGGGAATCTGGCCTTCCTTGGCCTCCAGGTCAGATTTGGAGCTGGTCATTGTGGTCTGGTGAAAGGCAGAATAGGTTTCAATGCATTTTAAAGATGGCTGAAGATTAAAAGGACAGAGACAGATGAAGACATTTAACGTACTATATTATGTGAGCGGTCTGAAAGGAGGACGGCATCTTTCCCGCTATCCATGCTCAGACCTCGGATGTGGGTCCTTCCGCCCGGCCCGTAGCGACCGACCATCGGAGGCAGGCGCAGGAATCCTTGTAAGTCTACAATAGGCTCCAGAGGGTCCGTGTCATCAGGGTGGGAGTGGACGTCAATGCCCGACGAGCTGTTGTCGTTTGTCAGCTGTGGGCTCGGCTGCTCCTGCTCATGCTCCAGATCCGGGAACTCCGGCGTGTTGGATTCAGAACTCATTGTCTCTCTACATAAGTGAAACACTTCGCTTTGGCTTTGCTGCTGCTGCTGCCTGGGTGTGGGGTCGTCCTCCAAGCAAGTCGCCTCCTCACCCTCCTTCTGCTCCTCCTCATCAGGGGAATCGAAGGTGATGACAGGGATCTTGATGTGACACTCTCCTGCATCCAACTGAGCCTTGCCGTGAACAAACAGGGACATGTCACATGCAGGAAGCCCTAAATGTAACAAATCCCTGGACATAAATCTGTACATTATTTGAGAACAATTTATACTTTCATGTTTGATACACAAAATCATGATTTTCCCATCAGACTGTGTCTGACCTGTGCATTCTCCAGCAGGCTCTGCTTGACGCTCTCCTCTAACTGAGCAGCCGTCTGAGGGTCGCAGCTCATGGTGATGATGATCTTCACTGTGTCGCTGTCGTCCAGATGGGCTGACCCTGGACCGGGGCTGGAGTTATCAACCAGAACCACCTCAATCTCATCAGAACAGTAAGCCTCCTCCTCTTCTTGGAGCTCAGCCTGAAATACAATACAAGGAAGGAAAGGGAACGTCTGGGTGAATAATGATGGGTTTTTCCACATTAGAAATCCTTCATATGACAGCAGGCTGCAATTTCTTCTGCAGAGCCCACCTGTGGAGGAGTCTCTGGGATGTCTATGAACTCGTCCTGGTCATCCTTTGGAGTCCCCAGTGAGTTGTTGTTGGCATCTGAGTTCTCTTTTAGACCCTCGCTCCCCTCCTCACTCTCATCTTCACTTCCCTTTGAAGGCGGCAAACCTTCATCCACTGTCTCCCTATCTGCAGCCTCTTTTTCCTCACACTCCTTTTCAGCTCTTCTGTCCTGCTTTAAGTCTTTCTCCAGAGACCTCTTCTCCTCTGACTGGTCTTCATCTATTCCCGTCAAAGATTTCTGAACGTCCCCTCCTTCATCTACAGCAGATCCAGTTTCAGTCACCTCCGCTTGTTCCTTTTCTGCTCGTGACGGGGACCTCTGCTGGGCCTGCAGCAGCGGGGTGTCCTGATCCGGATTGGGGCTGGAGAAATCATTGGGGGAGAGTTCAGGGTTTGGCTGCGGGCTGCCCTCCACGGCGTGCTCTTCAACATCAGTCTCACCATGTACTGAACAAAAAGGAAAACACAGATTTCCTTTTAAACGGCACTCTCTAATCCTACAGTTCAAAACGTCTAAATATTTCTAAGAGAGGCACAGATTTGAGGCCATTTTATGATTATGCCTATTTTAGCAGATTCGGATTTCTCTTTAAGAGCTAAAAAAAACTGTCTCACCAATAAAATCTTTGCAGCAAGATAACACAGTGATTTGTCAAAAATGTCCCAAAGTTACAGAGGTGCATCACTGAAAACCTACAAAAGCATCTTCTGTCCTTTCCTATGAGAGAAATAATAGCTCAGCTCCCCCCACCAGGTTTTTGCCACACCTTAAATCTTTTTTGAAAATGTCACATTTTAATTTTCTTCTATAAGGTTATTTCTAAATTAAAAAAAAAGCTGTGCACAACTTGATATTTAAAAGGGAAAATTAGTGTTATATGTAAGATATTTACTCCTTCATTTATTCACTCATATTCATTCATGTATTGTAACTGTAAAGTAGCCTTAAGAAGCCTTTTGCCTTGATTGATCATTAATTATTTACTTTAATTATATACTTGCATCTGAGGCAGCAACAAGGTGTGTGTGAGATAGCAGTCTGCGTTACACAGCTCCGCACTTCAACCGGATTTTACTAATATTTCATAACACGGTCAATTAGAGTTCCAGAGGTGTGTAGTAAATAGTTACATTTAGTCAGTGATATTTACTTGAGTAAAAATGTATTCTAGGAGTTGCTTTACTCCACCATACTATTTAGTTAGACTTGATTAATTTTATTTAATTTGAAGTAATATTACTCTTACTTGAGTACAATTTCTGGCTTCTATACCGACCTCTAGTAACTTCACTGAATGACGACAACACATGTCTGTGTCTGGTGAGATTTCTGCTTTGTAAACAAGCCAGTTAGTTTCCATCTGCTGAGCCTGTTGTGCCATTCGGAGGTCAAGTCAACATACAGTACATTAAATTATAGATATTGTCAGTGGAAGTACTTTTCACTGTTCTAACAAAGATGAATTATCTACTGTAAGTGTTGGTTTCAAAGGTTATGCTTGGTAAAAAAAAAAGTTTTTTCTTCTGCTTGAATTGTTATTTTGTAAAGAAATGATTTTTTAAAACATATATTTAGGTTTATTATTTTAAATATCAGAACCTCCACAAATGTTTTTCATTTTGTCTATGTGATGTGTACTTCATTTTCGCCAGTTAAAACCAGGTTAAACAGTACTATTCAAGTACTCAGTACATGCGTAGCCTTTTTACTGAATCCTTTTTTACTTTTACTTAAGTAATTTTGTATATTTTTTTTTTGGATGACTGCTTTTTACTTGGTAGGCTTACTTGAGAATTTCTTTTGGCTATTTTACCCACCTCTAAAGAGTTCACATTTTAAACCGTTCACAGCATTTTTATAAGATTAGCTCAATAAGCATTATCACCAGCAGCCTCTGTGTGTTTTCCCTGTACAATTTGTAAGTCCTTATCTTAAAGGTGAGATATCCAAAAGGTTGGCAACATGTTCTAAAGAAATCTTTGAGAAAGCGTCTATCAAAAAAAATTCAAAAAATGAACTCTTCAATAAATTCATCCTTCCTATCTCCCTATTGTGATGGCGTCAGTAAACACTTGCCTTGGTAGAGAATCGTTTCCTCTGTAGAATCCCCTTACACCGTGTAGCAGCCAATAATGTAATAAAAAATAACGTAATAATTTTTTCATTTTAAATGTAATAAGGCCAATAACACAATAATTTGCCAATCAAGAACAACTATTTTTAGCCAACAATGTACTAACTAGAGATGTATGATATATCAGCATCAACATCTGATGATTGTAGTCATTTAAAAAAAAATTGGTATGGGTCGGATAAGTGAAACTGGGTCGATATGAACAACCGATGTTTATTTCCACCTTGTTGTTGATTGTGTTTCAGGAGGGGCAGTGAAGGTCTTGTGGTATTTGTTTGGTCATGTGACCGTCATGGTGATGCAGAGCAGGATTGTGGGGTGTTTAACTGAAGCAGAGAAGCAACGTAAGTGGTGTGATCGCTTTTCCATGTGTCGAAAGTGTAGGAAAATCTATAATCATATCAGCAAATATTAGTTATTGGCCATAACAGCAGTATTAATATCGGTTATTGATGTTGGCCCAAATTTTCATATCTATGCATCCCTAGTTCTTACTGGAAAAAACTGAACTGTAACCAATAACTTCACAATACATGAACAGGGCTGATTTCTATAAAATGTAAGTTTTTTTGTACAATTTGCCCATTAAAATAGGTCATATAGGTAATATGCAGCACACACTAATTAACTGTGGTTGTAAGAGCCAGCTTTAGAATTTTTAGAATTTTGTACTACCCTTTTTAGCATGATACTGTTATTGTCACAATGCTGGGTTGATTTGGGGTTTGTTTCAGTTTGTTCCTATTTTGAGATTTTATATGTGCTTTGGTGTTTCTTTACTTCAGTCTGGTCATTTGTAGTTTGTTTCTCTGTGTTAGTTTTGGCTTTATTATTTCTGTGCATTTAGAATGATTATTTCTTATTTGGGTCTCTATCTGCTGAGTGTTTCACCTTTTGTTTTCCTTCTGGCACTCTACCACCTGTTCCCAGCTGCAACTCCTTTCCCATCTCCCGCCGGCTCCCTCTCTCCTGCATCCGTTTGTCTTCGATTATCTCCCCTGGTTTTTGTGCCATTTTCCACTCCTCCCCGGTATACTTAAGCTCTCTGATCTCTCCATTTTGCTGTATTCTCCACCTTTTCTTTCCACCTAACCCACTGTTTGTCTTTGTGTACTTGCCTAAGTTTAATTGAGTCCAATTCCTCAAAGGTCATGAGAGTTATGTATAATTTCATCTATGGATAAATATTAACTACAGTGAGTCAATGATAAATCATCACTTAGTGGAATGCGCTAGATTTCAGAAAGAGAACAGTGGTCATAAGACCTACTGTACATGTGCTACACAGAAACTGTCAAAATGTGATTTTATCTGTTCCAAAACTTTATTACCTTATTTGGAAATTATACCAGTAAACAATCACGTCATTGGCAGCTATTACAGCTAAGTCCAGAATTATTCATACTTCTGGCAAATGTAGAGTTAAAATAATTGTAATTTAACCAAAACGTTTTTCTGATAGGAAATGAGACAGGCATCTCATAAGAAAGAATGAAACAGTGTGAAGGGCTTCTTTAAGATCAGTTTTATTTTTGTTTTTTTAACTTGGCATGTCAGGAATTATTTTGATCTTTCACAGGAACCAGTGGAAAAATATCTATTGGCACTACAGCACCCAAGCGCCGGCCTTTTTGCGTGTTTCCACTGGTATTTCGCCAAAGATAAACCGTCTATTGACAGTTAGTTCCAAGTTTTTGAAGTTGGGAGGCCTCCTTGCCATCACCCTAATTTTTAGCTTTCTCCACAGATTCTTACTCCAGAACATTGATATTACATTCAATCAATAGGAACATGATGGTAAAATTTAAAAAATACTTTTGGGCTTTACTGTATATTACTGTCCTTTAGTGTCTTTTAGTCTCTACGCACATTTTGTAAACTCCTCACTGATACTGAAAATAACTGACTCTTCTTTACTCAACACCAACTTTTACTTTAAAGAGTTGTTGTCCGGTAGCCCTTAAGTATGGTGTGTTCACTGACCAGAAAACGCTCTGATTTTCTACCTGCTGATCACCAGTCATTTTAGTTGGACTCGTCTTTCAGTTCAGCTCTAAAATTTTTTTATTTAAATTCATAAAAACTACAATTAGTCCTTTTTCACAGGGTTCCACCTTCCTTTCATGTATTGTGTATTCGCCCTGCTATTTGGCACCTGTCAGACCTCCTTCTCCTTTAAATCCTCAGGTCTCCTGACAGTGGACTGCTCATCATTATCACACCAAGCTGAAAGCTCTGTGTAGTGTAGCAGATTACATCCACTGGAAAGTTCTCCAGTTCCAAAACCACAATGCCTCATCCTGGGATATAATCGGTAAACACATAAAACAGTGTTTATTCACCAAAAGACTTCATCCAATGGGGTTTTTTCCCCTACTCTCATCCATGCACTGACTTTTTCTTTTTATTCTGGCTTTTGTAAAGCCTCCTCGGGTAAAGCAATATTTCTCAGGCACAGAGCTCTTGGCACTTCTATCAAACATAGCTTTGAAGGTAGATGAACGACACTGGTATCAGAAACAAATGGTAACATCTCCTACAAACATGTCATGCCATCTGATGCATTGCGCCAGAGTGTTTATTTCCTTTTTTTCTCAACCAGCTGACTGTGCTCTGTCTAATTGCCAGTGCATTGGGTCATAAATTTACTGGAAGCAGTCAGCTGGGCCTGTTGGCAGGCTAGCTGGCTAGCTTTCTGTGTTTGTCTAAGGATCATCTACAACAGTGATGTGTTTTGCAGAAAAGGAAGTTGGGAAGCTGTATTGTCTGTGGAACCACCCGGTACATTGGAGAAGAGGGACAAGGTTTGCTTTGAGTCTGGACTGATTCTGAAAATACTTCCAGAGCGAGAAAAGGGTGTTCTAAAGCTTTCATTAATTAACTTTTTTTTAATTCCCTTCCATGGCTTAATAATGACATGAAAAACCTAATGAAAATGAGAGATATGACCCTAAAGAAATGTATAAGCTTAAAGCTTAATATTGATACCCTAACTTACAAAAGCTTAAGAAATAAAGTGGTCTATGAACTACTAAAAGTGAAAGCAACTTATTATACTAAACTTATAGGAAATACAAAGGGAAACAACAATTACCTCTGGAAATACTCAAATAACTTGACTAATAAAACAACTAAATACAAAGGAATTTGGGGACTTACTATAGGTGGAAAAAATATTAATGACGCTGCCACAATGGCAAACGAATTTAACTCGTATTTTGTGCAATCTAAAAACGGCTTTCGAAACGATAAGTCATAGCCTAATACTATCCAAAATTACATCCTTTAACATCTCTACTGAGGCAGTGGGCTGGTTTACATCTTATCATCAAGACAGATATCAGTGCCTTAAAAGTTGGCCAGGATAAGTCACCGCACTAAAGCATTCAAAGGGGCATACCACAGGGCTCTATACTGGGACTTTTGCTGTTTAGTCTTTTTATAAATGATTTACTACTAATCTGTCCAGATGTAAATTGCCAACTTTATGCGGATGATGTTGTTTTCTATGCACCCGCCAAGTCACCGGAACAGTCAGTAGAGGTTTTGTCCACTTGTATGGCTGAGGTCAGTCAATGGCTCATTCAAAATCAGTTCGTGCTAAATTGAACTAAAACTGTATCAATGTGTTTTTCTATTAAACGACAAAATGTGTAGCCAAATTTTCAGATTCATTTGCAAGACAAAACTAACATTGGTAACAGATTTTAAATACCTTGGATTGGTCCTTGACCCCCAGTTAAAATTTGACAAACATCTTAAGAAAATCTCAAAAACTATACAAAGCAACATAAATTGTTTCAAATTAATTAGACAAGGACCTTTTTTTTTCATAAAACACAAGATAAATGTGAAGCATATTGGGGTATCTGTGATGATGTGGGTCATTATTTTTGTCTTTTTATGGGGTGGGATGCTCAAAGATCAGTGCTCTGTCTGTATGCTCCAACCTTCTAAATGTTATAGGACAAAACTAAGTGCTGAGAGGATTTTTGTTGTTGTTCATTTTTAGTGTGAGATTATACGTAGTCAAAGATAACTTGATTTTAAGATTTTTACACATCTTCATCAGATTTTCAAAAAATTTGTCCACAGAATATTTTGTATTTAACCTTAATCCTTTAAGCGTTACAGATCTGTTTGTTCAAACCTAAGGAAAGATGACCGTCACCTTCAGCAGACTTCCCCTCATCTGACTTTGAGCAATCCTGTTTGGAGAATAGGACACAAACAACAAATCAAAATTCACCCTATGGATATAAAAGAGGTCAACACAGTATTTTTTTCCCATGTTGTCAATCTTACCACTCCGATTAGTCCGGGATCGGTTTCCGTCTGCTTTACCGTCACCTGGATCACCGGGCTAGGACGTTTGCGGGCCAGCGTTGTCATAGCAACACTGTCAGGGAGCGTGCTGCTCTTTCTGCTCGGGAAACAGGAAGGAGTAACACAATGAGTACTCAGGTGGAAGTTCATAAATTACTGCCTCGCATTTAGAGAAAATCATGTGCTTTTCTATCGCGGCCTCTCATGCTTTGAATGCTAAAATCCACAAATCTATGCAGAAGCTGAAGCACGAAAGCCATTTGTGTCTTAACTGAATTCATCAGAGTCATACAGAGAAGAAGAAGTTATGGATTTCCTTTTATGAGGCTCTGCTCAGAGACAGCACGTCTCAGCAGACAGGCTGACCAAAAATTCCTGAAATTAGTTCACACATTCGCTAGAACTGCACTGACTCTTGAGACAAAGCCGAGGGAGAGTGTATTCCACTCTTAAACACTTGATCATGAAGATAATTTGATGTGAAAGATGGACAGTAGTGAGAAAAAATCAACACGAACTGAGAATGTAAAGGCAAAATGCCTTGGGGGATAAGGTTTGAGGCCCAAATGTATGTTTTTGTGCCAATGGTTAAGACATATCATTGCCGATTTAAGCCAGGAAGACTTGTAGCTTCAGCCACACAGACAATTAAAAAGGTTAGATGCTAAATGGGTCTCTGTATTTCTCTGCTACTTCTGACTGAACTTTCTGCTTATACCTGATGCTTGCTGGCTGGCAGGAGTCCAAGGTATTGCTCTTCTTCCCCTGTGCCTTGCTGAGGTCTGAGAGGCTGCTTCGGACCACCGCCTCACCCTCGTCGAACATCAGGTGCAGCCGGTAGTTGGCCACCTTGATGAGGACGAAGAAGACGGTGATGGAGGTGCAGTAGATGCTCAGGGCCATGGTGGTGGGAGGCAGGGCCTGCAAGAGAATGTGAGGAGCTTTATAAGATTTTATGCAGTGAAGCACAAGATCTGATATAACATTTATTGGGGGGAGTATCGCAGTTTGTTTATATCTCAGAGAGTGGAGACTGAGGGCAAGGAGGATTAAAAAGCATCTGGATACTGCTGATAGATGACTTAGACTTTTCTTAAAGGAATTCTGGCTGGCACACAATGGGTGTCAGTACAGGGCTTAGCAAAAACATGAATACCTTTGAGCATTTAAAAATGTTCAAGGATTCATGTT
This sequence comes from Valencia hispanica, assembly GCA_963556495.2. Lineage (NCBI taxonomy): Eukaryota > Metazoa > Chordata > Actinopteri > Cyprinodontiformes > Valenciidae > Valencia > Valencia hispanica. The sequence goes on from OY747711.1 coordinate 36,115,573, forward strand.
ATAACCTCAAAGAATAACGTATTTCATTGGCACGACAAGTAATAGACAGGAAAGTAGCACGTATGCTGTTGATTGGCATTCAGACTGAATAAAATCCAAACAACTGTCTTTGGAAGTCACCTAAATGAGTGTGATTTAAACTCAGCGTAAACCCAACTGTTCTGTGAAAGCCTCACGGGTTTGTTAGAGAATATTAGTGAACAAACAGCACCGTGAGGACCATGAAACACACCAGATGGATCAGGGTTTAGGAGTTTAAATCAAAGTCAGGTTTTAAAATGACAACCCTCCCCAATGGCTTAGAACATCAGCAGAAATCCACAGTTCAGATGGGAGACTCTGCTGACAGGGTAACTTTTAGTTGTACACTCAATAAATCTGGTCTTTATGGAAGAGGGACAAGAAGTAAGCAATTGCTGAAAGATGGCAGAGCTGCACAATATATCAAATAGTAATCATAATCACAGTTTCAGTTTGTGCAATACTGCAATTACGAGGCCTTGTTTGGTAGGGCATAATATTTCAGGTGGCATGCATTCAAACTGTTTGATAACATATTTAGTCAGTTTTAGGTAGACTTGCACTTTGCACACACCTGATATACACGTATGTCTAAAAAAATGTGAATAGCATGAAAAAGTACAGCATGTATTCACGTAACGTCTACGGTCTCATGTATTCATTTTTATCTTTCTCATTTTAGAAAGTAATACTCATACATTGTATAGGTTCGTTACACATAGAGTGAAATATTTCCAGTCTTTATTTATGAGTCATTTAGATGATTATGGCTTACAGATAATGACACCCCAACGTTGAGTGTCTCAGAAAATTAGAATAGTACAGAACATCAATAAAAAAATTATTTTTAACAGCAATGTTGGGCCTCTGAAAAGTATGCTCATTTCTATGCACTCAATACTTGGTTGGGGCTCCTGTTGCATGAATTACTGCATCAAGGCAGCGTTACATAAAGGTCGATCAGTCTGTGGTTCTGCTGAGGTGTATTTGAAGCCAAGCTTGGTTTGATAGAGGCCTTCAGGTCATCTGGATTATTGGTTCTGGTGTTTCTCATCTTCCTATTGACAATACTCAATAGAGTCTTCACGGAGTTCAGGTCAGGCCAGTTTACTGGTCAATCAAAGCCAGTGTCACCATGGTCACTGAACCAGCTTTTGATACCTTTGGCCGTGTGGGCCGGTATACCAAGTCCTGTTGGAGAATGAAATCAGCATCTCTAAAAAGCTTGTCACCAAAAGGAAGCATGAAGTGCTCTAAGATTTCCCGGTAGATGGCTGCGTCGACTGTGGACTGGATAGAAAACCCAGTGGACCAGAACCAGCAAATGACATGGTACCCCAAATCAACACCTACTGTGAAAGCTTCACAATTGAACTCAAGTAAAATAGAGAATTTTCCTCTCCACTTTTCCTTCAGACTCTGGGACCTTGATTTCCAAATGAAATGCAAACTTTACTTTCATCATTAAAATGGACTTTGGACCAATGTACAACAATCCAGTTCTTTTTTTCCGTAGCCCTGGTAAGATGCTTCTGACATCTCTTGTTCAGGGGTGGCTTGACATGAGAAATCCAACATTTGTATCCCATGTGCAGATGTGTAAGATTTGTCTGTGGATAATGGCTCCTGATACACTCCCACCAGCCCCAGTTGACTCCTAGTGAACCTCCTTCAAATTCTTGAATGGATTTTGCTAAAGAATCCTCTCAAGGCTGCAGTTGTCCCCGCTTGTGGAGCACCGTTTCATACCATATGTTTTCCTTCCACTGAACTTTCTATAAAAAGCTCAGATATACCACACTGTGAACAAACCAGGCTTAATTGTGGATGGTGTCAATAACAGTCCTCTGTCAAATCAGCAGTCTTCCCCATGATTATGTGGACTGTAATATAGCCATTACATAACATCTGTATAAAAATGGTTTTATTTTAGTAGATCATATGTAATATTCAAACATTCTGACACTGAATTTTGAGTTTCCATTATCTGTAAACCAAAATCATCAAAATTACAAGAAATAAATACTTGAAATATCTCACTTTGCGTATAACGAATGTATTTATCGGTTTAACTTTCTGAAATGAGAGACAAAAATATTTAACTTTTTCACAATATCCAAAGTTTTTTAGATCTGCCCGTCTGCACCTGTCGAAGAAATCCTCTGTATTTTTGCCATAAGCATGTAGGGGATAGGGGAAAAAACAACAGGTAAAAGAAGGTGCTCTGCCATATTAGACCTCCAACATGATGAAGCATGATGGTGGCATGTTTAATGCAATGGGGGTGCGTTTCCACAAAGGGGGATGGTCAAGTCAGGGCTATATTGTAATGGTTTACATCAAAGCATATTCTTGTGTACAAATGGCCCTGGCAAAGTCCTGGCCCTCATCAAACACCAAACAGATCATCTGTGGCAGGATTTCACAATTGGGGTTGACAAACGCTCTCCATTCAATCTGAGTGAGTTTAAACTATTTAAAGCAGTCTTTGGATGTGCAGCTACAATTAGAGAAATGTGGATCTCCAGAACTTTGACTTGGACAGAGCTGTATATTTATGTAGCCTACACCACACTTCGGTATAATTTTGTTTCTTCTCTCATTATGCAGGACTTGGTAGTTTTTGTCTGTAATGTGACAAAATGTTGACAACCCATAAGGGGTAGCAACACATTTGAATGGTGCTCTACATATTCATAATGTTTGAAAGAGAAAACACAGTCAGGAAGCCTTAACAATAAGTTGCTTTACTTAAAAAGGATTATAACTGATGGAGCCTGTGCAGCGCTCATCATCATCATCATCCTCATCGTGAACACTGTTTTCTTCACCGCTGTCATATCCTGGAGCAGCCATGCGTTGCATGCAGGGAAAAACGGTGCGACATTGCCCCCCTTTTCCCCCCTCCGATGCTCGCATCTCTGGGCGCTGCAGCGACACCAGGATGCTGCCACATACCTGCAGATCTGTTGGTTGTTTTTCCAACGCGGAGTAAACAGGCGCACGGACACACTGTTAACATGCACACCTCGCAGCAACCTTCGCGGCCTTGAATATCACGATCCCCTCACGAAAACTCACCAGATGCAGAGACAGGGGAAGCATCAGGAGAAATATCCACAGATAAAGGTGGCAGGAGTTGTTGAATTTGTTCTGGTCCGGGTCGTGGTACCAGCCGCCGGTCAGAGATGCCCACACTCCCTGACGCAGGGTCTGCACAACGTGGGAGCCCATGTCTCCTCCTCTCCGCTCAGGTTCGGCAGGATGATGATGGGGACGGTGATGCTGCGAGGCTACAATGGAATGATCTCCTCTAACGTGTGCTGCTGTCACTGCGCCTCCATGTTGGAGCGATGCAGCAGTGCTCCGGAGCCCTCTCTCTCATCCTCGGTCTCTCTCGACGGGGTCCTCTTGTTTGTCCGCTGCTGCTTCCGCGGATCTCATCCTGACCTGATCGGCTGTCCCCTTCCTCCCTCTCCTCCGCTTCTACAGATGCGTAGCACTGACAGCCCCCTCCCTTCTTCCCACTCCTCCTCCCCTCTGTCGTTGCTATTATGAGTCCCACCTTCATTGGATGTGAGGTGTATGGCAGGATGTTGTATCACATAATCAAACCACATTCCCATCTATGTTACATCCCAACTATTGGTATTCCTTATCGGCCAAAACGGAACGAAACTCAAATCCTGCATGCATTAAAACCCTTTTCTTTTCATAATATGTTGAGATAACTCTATTTGTGTCATTATTTTGTGATTGCAAACCATTTTTTTCTTGTGTGAGTCCTTAAATACTCAGTGTTTAAAACTTCAGTCCCGAGACAAAACTTGATCAACCTTTGAACCATATGGCTTTTCTACACTGAAACCAATGACTGCTTACAGACGAAATTGAGGTAGGAAGTGGTGCGCCGTCATTGAGCTTACTGTGTGAAACAGATACCATGAAGCATTTCCATCCAACAGGAATATCATTTGTGGTGCACTGCCTCCAGCCTCGATATCCTGCGTAAAAGTATTGTTGGCTACTGTGTAAATAATCACTAAATGCAAACGTGCCCTTGGTTTAAATGTTCTTCAGATAGAACTTGCATTAAATGTTAGGACATCTTTTAGACCGAAAAGGTAAATGTCCAAAAAGGTGGTCTTGGCTGCTCTCAGACTATGTCAGGTCGCCCCAGCTTCTGCTGCAGCTAGTCTGGATTTATACTAAATCAAGATACTGTAGTGTCTGATGGCACGTTAAAGGTACCAGTAACATATTCTTAAGACAAGTGCCTTACACTGAGAATGACCCAGAGGGAAAGGTATGGATGCTTGAAAGTGTTGCAGGTGGCCGTCTAAAGGTAACCACATATGGAAAGTATGTGCCATGCAGAAGAAGACGTGCTTTTACATAGCTCGAGCTTTAGAGGTAACAAGCCAAACGTGGAAAGCTGTGTGTATGATGTATACCCTATAAAAAAACATGGTAACTGTCGTTCTTTGAGCAACTCTTTTGGATAAATTCAGGTGTTTTAGATACTTTTATGACCCATTTTAACTTAAACTGAACACCACAATATCATGTCAGTCTAACTCCTCTATCGGCTTTGATTTCCCCCAGATTACGTGCACTGGCCTGTAACAGGGGCTTGTTAAAAAATTAAATCCTCTTTTATTTAGATATGTCTCTCTGATGGAGGCTCCACTGAAACACCTCACAGAGGCAATTTCATAGGCAATGTAACTCCAACTTTTATACACTTCAAGACCAAAAGAGATACAGTGGACACCTGGTACTGACAAGGGTTAGGGACCACAACTGTCCACGAAAATCTTTGAATACTTGAGAACTCCTCTGAAAATGTTTATAGCTACTTATTTTAACAGTTCAAACACCACATATACCTTGACATGCATTAACACGCACAGTGGAAACAGTCTTAGCACTACGGCAGAAGCTAACATCCACGGTCTTCCTATGTCTGCTCTTGGGGGTACAGCCAGTCAGCACCAACAAAATATGCCAACCAATAGTGTATCAAGTAGCATTGCACCCAGGTATTTTAACTTCCCAAGCAAATTTTCCATGAATAATTTGAAGTCACGTTCCAAAGAAAAAGCTAAACGATGAGTAGGTGGGGCTCCGCTGTACTTAACGGGAGGTAAGGTATTAACTGCTTATTCAATTCAATTCAAAATTACTTGTTTAATCCCAATGGGAAATTAAATGTTGTAACTCATTATCCAAGTTTCTTTAAAGGTGTGTTGCAGATACTGATGGCCGTGGGGAGGGATAATCTCATGTAGTGCTCTGCAGATCTGAAGAAACCTCTGACTGAAGACGTGCTGTAGTTGTATTACAGTCTGATGTAGAGGATGCTCAGGGTTGTCCATAGCATTAATTTTATGAAGAATCCATTTTTGCACACTAATCTCCAAAGGGTCCTCAGCATTAAACCTGTTTGCAAACGATCTCACATTGCCCAATATGATTGATGGAGATGGTTTGAACATCCTCCTTTTCTCTCTCCACTTTGCTCCTGCTCTGTGTCCATGGCATCTCCTTTTCAACTCATCAGGGTTTTGTGGCTGCAGTTCAGGTATTATTTTATTATTATAACATTTTAATAAAACTTCTATTCATAAATGCTGAACTGTCTCTTTAACTTATGTCAATTTAACATCAGAATCCTTGGCAAAATGTATTGGTACAATTGGTTAACAGGTATTTAGACTGTTAGACTTTCCATAAAGTAATTACTCTAAAATTGGAATAAAGAATTGGTCCCCTATTTATCATAGATCAAGAAAGCAACTAATTGAAGCTAAAAATGTCCAAGAGACAGTGTTGTAACCACAACATCCCTTTCTGCATCTGAATGTAGAAATTGGTGGATGGATAGATGGATGGATGGATGGATGGATGGATGGATGGATGGATGGATGGATGGATGGATGGATGGATGGATGGATGGATGGATGGATGGATGGATGGGTTGGTGGGTTGGTGGGTTGGTGGGTGGGTAGATAGGAGCCTGTTAACTTGTTATGCCCACATCACAAACACTACACTTTAAATTAATCAATGTCCTAACTGGCTCATAACATCATTGTTATATTTTTAGAGAGTTTATTACATTGCAAACGGCTGAATGAAGGAGATCTAAATTGTGTACTTTAAATTTAATTTAGGTGGTGAGCTGTGAACTTCAAAGAATTTGCACAACTTATACAAGGAAAAATTCTTTCTATACGATTCTTTGAAGAGCTTGCTTTGCTATTATATGCTAAATGAACTTGCCATAATTCCACCGCTCAAGCTGTTTTAAGGGGAAAATCATACGTTCAATCAAGTCGCATAATGCATGTGTGGTTAAGCATAAAGTCCTGGTATTCAATATAATACATTTAATATGAATTTCATTAATATGGATTGTAGTTTTAAGCGTGGTAGTATTTCAATATTGTCAATGTGCATGTGTATGAGTGTGTCGGGGGGTGGCTTGGGGCTTCTATGATTCACCATTCCAATAATTTCCATGAAAGCGCGCTCTCCACAGACATTCCTACAGTGGCTCCTCCCTCCTCCACTCCGACTGCTGCGCTTGTCACGTGTAACAGAGTACACCAATCAGCGTCCAGCAGAGCCAGCCTGGAGAGCAGCCGCGTCCTCAGATCCAGCAAGCCGACTCCGCCAGGCGACAGCAGCAGCGGCGGGGGGAGGGATTGTTTTGGTTCAAGTTTTAGGGATTTATGTTTTTAATGTTTCTGTTCGCGTATTAATAAGTTAAACTTTTAAGATTTTTTTTATGCGCTCTTTGTTTGCTCACCGGTTTTCTCGCCCCACTTGGAGAGACTCTGGATAAAGCGGTTTTAAAGAGGAGCAACTTTTCCCAGACCAACCAACGGACTGACCTATGCTAAGCTAACCCGCTAGCCAGAAGTCTGGAATGCAGCCGGAGGGTTTGCTCTTAAAGTCCACAAACCAACAAGCAAACTTTACTTTTCGGGACTCGACCGCTCCGTGCTGTTTAGCTGCGAGTTTGAACGGGACACCAGCCCCGGGGGAGGCTCTGCGTTCCTCCTCTGATCGGACGGTGCAGGTGCACCTCTTACGGCACCTGCGGAGACTTGGTAAATTTTCTTCAATCGGTAAACGGCTAACTTTATTTTTTTTTCACGGGACATTTTGGTATCACGTTTTTACTTCTATTCCTTTTATATAAATTATATTAGCGATTCATTGATATTTGCTCGCTTTCAATAACTGTAACGCGTCAGCCCATGAAGCGGTGGTATTTGCTAAGCCGTATTTCGGCTAATATTAGCGAGCAGCCTCGCTGGGTTGCTCATTGACCCTCATACTTTTACCGGAGTTGCGACGTGGAGACACGCTGGTAGACACTGTCTCTCTCTCTCTCAGGACTTTGGACACGGTTTGACTGCCCGGGCCCCTGGAGGGGATTCCCCTTTTTTCCCTATGCATAGGCTCGCAAATGTGACAATATGAGTATATTAGAAAGTTACATTTTACCGTTTTAAAGTTTTTTTTGTTTTTTGTTTTAGTTCTATAAGCTCTGCACCCTATGGTGCCGCTAGGGCCACCGAGAAATGGATGTTTCGCAGGCCGCTTTCCCAAACGGTGAAGGGCGGCCGGGCGGCGGAGGGACCGGGGAACATGCCTGGACAGAGTGCCCGACTGTCCGGTCGTGGGCTCACTCTGCCCCGCTGTGTCCGACTCGGTCCCTGTGGACCGCCGCGTACGACTACGAGGCGAGTGGCGAGGACGAGCTCAGCCTCAGGAGGGGGGACGTGGTAGAAGTCCTGTCCAAGGACGCCGCGATCTCCGGGGATGAAGGATGGTGGACAGGCAAGCTGAACCACCGTGTCGGGATTTTCCCTTCAAATTACGTGACGTACCAGCCCGCTATTTACCGTCTTCCCGCGAGCAGCGGGTCGGTGGGGGTGTCGGAGCAAGTGCCCAGCTCGCCCACCCGGATTCCCTTCAGTGAACTGGTGCTGGAGGAAATCATCGGCGTGGGTGGATTTGGCAAAGTCTACAGGGGAACGTGGAAAGATCAGGAGGTCGCGGTGAAAGCGGCTCGGCAAGACCCAGACGAGGACATCACGGCCACCGCCGCCAGCGTCAAACAGGAGGCCAAACTTTTCTCCATGCTGCAGCATTCCAACATCATCAAGCTGGAAGGGGTGTGCTTGGAGGAGCCCAACCTGTGCCTGGTGATGGAGTATGCCCGAGGCGGGACGCTGAACCGGGCCCTGACTGGCAGGCGCATCCCCCCACACATCCTGGTCAACTGGGCCGTGCAGATTGCACGCGGGATGCACTATCTGCACGAGGAGGCCGTGGTACCCATCATCCATCGGGACCTAAAGTCTAGCAACAGTAAGCAAAAATTGGTTTGTGTGTGAATTAAGTGTAATCAGAGGAACAGTGAAAAACCATGCACGGTCATATTGATGTGTTCTACTGTGAGCAAAAGTGTTCCTGCCTTTTGACTTTTTGTTTTGTCAGGTTTCAGCACAGATTTCAACCGGACCTTGCAGATTAAGATTTTACTCAAGAGACCAAAACAAAGCACTGCTTAACTCTGTAGTGGAAAGAAAAGGAAAAATATGGTTTTCAAATAAATAAATAAAAATCAGAATGAATTGGAAGGATTTGTATTAAGCCCCGTTTACATAAATGAAACCCAGAACGACCAGAAGTCACCCAGTCAATAAATGACATCTCCCTGTGTTACAGGCTCTAGATCAGTTTATGCCCTCATTTTTTACCTATGCTTTGCACTTCTCTCCTTTCTAATTTGCAACAAACCATTTTGTACCAACATACTTTTAAAAATGGTCTATCCATTCGTTTTTTTCTTCCTAGTTAAAAATCTCCAGGAACTATGGAGGTAAATGGTCATAAAATTGCTGGAATAGAACATAATTTAATTGATTAGGATTTTATTTACATTATACTGTTTCCAGTTGATTATGATCCTTGTTTGGGTGAGTTGTCTACTATGAAGCCTTTTTCTGGTGGGTGCAAATTAATGCGCGGCGGGTATAAATCGTCCTGCGGCACATGGCATTCTTCCACACCTGAAAAAGTTGAGTAAGATTCGATCAAAACTGACAATTATCTGTGGGTAATTTAATATCAGTATAAACACAGCTGCTCTGTTTAGGCTTCAGAGGTTTGTTGGAGAATATTAGTGAACAACAACCTCATGAAGGTGGTGTTTTGTTCACAGTTCAGCTAAGAGGAGCTCCAGTGATCCAGCGCTCAGGTGTGAGTATTTATCAACATGAAAACTATTAATCAAACACTTAAAAAAAATCTGGTCTTTAATGGTAGAGGGGTAAGACAAAAGCCACTGTTAAAAGAAAGCCAAAAGAAGTCCTGCTTGCTGTTTGCCCCAAGCCATGGAGACGACACAGGACATGTTCGGAAGGTGTTCTGGACAGATTTAACTTCTTGGGCCTTCATGCTGGATGTAGCATTAAATGTCAGTATAAACACACCATCCCCATGGTGAAATATGGTGGTGGCAGCATCATGCTGTGGGGAGGTTATTCTTCAGAAGGAACAGATGCAATGCCATTAAAGACTGACCGCTGTACTTAGAGAGAACAGAGGTTTCTATAAAGTACTGGCCTGGGATTTTGGATAGATATCCAGACCACACTTTTTACACTTTTATTTGTGAAAAACATAAATAAAAGCCACACATTCTTCTCCCACCACTTCACAATGAGATGAGATTATTTTTGTTGATCTGTATTATAAAACTATAAAATGCACAGAATGGATTGTGATTGTAACTTGACTATATAAGTAATACTATGAGTAAAACTATATATGGTGAATTTTTAAAACCTAATTTAACCGTAGAAAAACTGTCACACCATTCTAAACACACCAACCTGTTTCATACTTTAACAAATCCAGTTTTATTACTAGATCTAGTTGATCCACTGGAATGAAGAAGGTGGAAACAGCCACCAACTACCAGTTATACTTTTATATTTACTACAATAATTACTGTCATCATTAATGGTTCCATTCAAATTCTAAAAAATACATTAAAAATAAACACAGATACATTGCTTTTGAATATCGATATTCTCTTATATCCCATATATATATATTTATATTTATTTATATTTATTTATTTATTTATTTATATATATATATATATATATATATATACACGTTTGCAAGGCATCCTAACTGAGTAAATTGGGCATTGAGAAATGCTTAGCTTTAAGCATCTTAAGCTAACTGCTCTTTAGGACAAAATTCCCAGCACTGTACTACCAGGATTCAATGAAGCTGCTGCAACTCTGTAATCCACATGTTTCGCCACAGTACTTTCCCAGTCCAGAGCTTTCACTTTGCGTAGGTTCAATATGCAGTGAAGTGGTGGGGGGAAGCCATCAAGAGGATGTGAAATAAGGTGAAGTTTGCCCAGCTGGGCCACTTTGCCTGCTCTCAAGCGCCTTATGCTTTAAAACACACAGATACACTCCCCAGCCCCCTCTCCACCTAAAGCTGAAATGTTGTTCAAATACAGTCTGTGATTTACCAAGCACATAACTAGACACATGCTTAACAGCCTTCAACAGTAAAAGATGCAGAAAGAATTGGTATGTGCATAATAACAGATTATTATTTAAGGGAACAAAGTGGGTGATTTAGTAAGTAGGAACAGGCTCGATACTGTGAGGCTTCCCCTACTATAACAGGCTCATGTGGCTGATTTTGGTTCACAGAGCAGCAGGCCTACTGTTCCAGTTCTGGTAATTGATAAGAGGCCAGCAAACTTTAGTTTCCCAGGACTGAATAATGAATGGAAAAGACTGGAAGTGAAAAAAGGGGTTTGAGTCACATACCCAGAGACACAGGCCACTCACTTCAGCTCAGGTGTGTTTATGTGTGTAATGCGACTCCAAACACGATTTCTCTCTTTTGTGATCGGAGACTCCCATCAGCCCCGGAGCCATGTGGGGAGCAGCTGTGGCGTACCGATCTCCGTTTATCTCCAGCTGTGAAAGTCAGCGCGTGAACGTCGGGACAAAACCTGTGAAATGTACACATACCAGACTATCCGAGCGCTCTGGGTCAAGACTTTCTTACACGATTTGAAAGGGATCAAATTGCACTAATGTGGAGGATCCTATGACTAACGAAGCTATTTGTGCAGTCCCTCTATAGTGCAAACATGACAAAAAAAAGTCTTCCCACTAATGTTTCACTCCACTAGACAGTTTAAGATGTATTTGAAGTGCAAATAAAGCTAAAAAGTAGGAATGAAACTGATTCTTAACTGAATGCTGTAACAGGGGTTTATTGATGCACCTGTCAGAAATCTTGTAGCCAATTTCAAAACAATTTAAGCTGTGACTGTCTGATTCCACCTTGAAAACTCTAACAATATTTGTTTGGTATGTTGTTTTGAGTGAATAACCAAAGAAAATCTAAACAGCCCAAGCTTACAGGAAGTTCTTTGTTTGTAATACTGAAAATGAACAAATAAAGCAAAATCTTCCAGGTTATGGGACAGAAGTTTCTAATAAAACAAAGCCCAGCTATACTGAATTAAAGCACATCTCCTTTACTATGTTTTAAGAAAGAATAAACAGGCATGTCTAGTTTAATAGTTGGGAGGTGGAGAACTTTGATTTGCTGTTACCTTTTAGATTATAAAATGATTCATTCACTTCTTGTCTCAAACAGAAGCCTTAAGAATCCTTTCTCTCAAATTAGGATTTCACTAGCATTAGCAAATCAAAGACAACATAACAGAGTGCTTTAAATTGTCGTTAGCATATTTTTTAATATTATTAGTGATCAGCGGGATTATTGCTGTTAGGATTACTAAACATGTTTCCCAGCAGAGTAGATGGATCCTCACCCTAATGGTGAGATTCCCAAAAGGTTGCCAAATCCAAATCAAGGGATTAAAACAGACCAACTCTGTTTTAAATATGTTTAGCTTCCTCTTATCTGATGACTCTCACTGATGTAGCAGTCAGAATAAACGGCCCACATCATTCATAAACCTCACTGAAAATGAAAAAGGCAAACTTTGAGTTAGGGTTGGGCGGTATGGCCTCAAACCTCTAATCTATATAATCTGAAGCATATGCAGTAAAGATATTTATTGCAATATATTTTCTTTAGTTTATAAATATCAAAATTAATGTTTTTTAATATTCTCATAGCAGCAGAACGACTAAAGAAAAGTATAGAATGCTATTTAAAAAGTATATATTGTGCAAAATGCATTTAAAAAAATACAAAATGTTTCTGAAAAATGCAACACACAAATTCAAAGAATATACAATCCAAATGTTAAGAAAACAAAATTTAAAATAGTTTAAACTGAAGTTCAGAATGTAAAAAGAGAGATAGTATTTTCTTTCTGCTTTCTTGATTAGGCCTACTTATTTAAATTTAACTAAAAAAGCTTAAAATTCAACAGGTTTCTTTTTCGTTAAATAGAAAACACATTTTAAACGTTCAATATCTAGTGTAAATACCAACACTGAACAACGGTATTTATCCTACTTCGGTACGCCAAAGTACATAGGCACAGCTTGATGACATTATTAAGATATGCGATCATGGTAGGACGGTATAGTCAATATTGACCCTTTGCACGTACGCCACCTGATCACGTGTCGTCGCCATGACGGACGGCAGAAGTAAACATACGCTAGAGACAAAATATAGGTAAACAAGCGGTAAAATCGAAAAAGAAGACAGACTGTGGTTAGTTTAAGTTTTTCTAACTTCAGTTGTGACTACTTCTTGTCATAAAGATGTCATGCAGTTGTCTGTTGAGGTCAGTCACCTTGTAGGTCTACACAAAGACCCGTATTTGGAGAAGCTGAAGATAGCGGGGTTACATACTGACCCGTACCTTTATCCTCCTGGCATATTCAAGGACTTAACTAAATCGTCACGCCTGCCTGACTTCACTCCACACGACCTGTACCACTATGTTATCAACGGAGTATCCCCATACACCGGTGCTGATCTTAAGGCGTACAAAAGTCTAGCCGCTTACCAGTTTTTTGTTGCTGGCTGGGACGCGATGCTACGCTCACGATGGGGAAAGGTACCTCATAGTGGCAAAAGTAAGACATTAATATTTGTTATAATGTTGTATAAGTAATAGTTTTACATGTGTGTTACATTTACATAGAATACGCTGTTTTAACGTGATTTTTGAATACGGAATGATTCCGTTTTTTACGGGACGGTTGGCAACCCTAAGTAATGTCGGCTTAGTCAGGGTGTCATAAATGACTGCAGATGTTCTAAAAATAAAATTAATAAGCAAGAAAACAATAATCTTACCGTGCAAAAAATGTTCACTGCCATAGCCGTCTTCTATTTTCATCTCCAGGCATACGGTAAAATGTTACATTAGCTTTATACCCTTGCCTGTTAGTGCAACCCACCGCAAAGCAAGATATGACCATTTTTTATCATGACAACCATGCGATTAACAAGAAAATGTTCTCCAATATACCGTTTGATGCAAACTAGCTGTTTATGTACTGTACTTCCGCCGTCCATCATGGCGCGGGCCAAAAAGCGCTACGTCACATGCAAAGGGTCAATGGTCAAAACCTCCACCCTTGGATAAATTTATATCATTTTTACCTTATACCGTTTATATCGTCCACTACTACTTTTGAGTCTTCTTCATTTGTTAATAACTTCCACACCGATGAGTGGTGCTGGCATTGCTACCTGGTAAACGGTATGATTAGTTTGCGCTATGGTCAGTTTCAGATTTCTAAGTGCATCAGTAGTTTTCAGAGTTGTCTCAGGATATTTTTCTCTTTGGGCACCTTGATGAAAGGCCATCCATTTAAAAAAAGGCCAAGTCAAGAAGTTTTATGAGTTTAGATTAAGAGTTGTGGTTTTAAATATGAAACAGATGGAGCAAAAGGATTTAACTGATGTGCGGACTGTTGCAGCTAATCGGATGTGTAGTTAACACCCGTCCAAAACAGGCAGAGTGTGGCAAACACAGGTCGCTTTTTTTTTCCTGCCGTTTCTCTATAAACCAGAGAGCTCTATAGGAATCATTGAAGTTCTTTCCCAATATTCTTTAGTCCCAAGCTTCACGAGTTAAAAAAAAATGATAAGAAACTTGTTCATTTGAAACATTTAAGGTTTAGTTGTTCCCACACAGTTTGACACAGACGGAAACTGAAGCCTGTCGACAGTGGTGTGAAATCCCGCACGTAGAGGATTGTTTCAGGGTCAGAAGTCTGGAGATACTGTAGTCAATGTTGAGTGCTATCTAAAGAAGATCTGTGAATGTGTGTATGTGTGTGTTTGGTCAGAAGCAGGACTGCTGGTTCACAAAGGACTCATTCTGACACACAAACACTCAAATGGCACCCTGCAGTGTGTTGGGTTGTTTTCCCAGTAAAGCAGAAGAAAAATAGAATACTGCAGCTCAGAGAAGTTGTTGCATCTGCTACTGTTGGCTTGTCTGTTTATTTTGGCTTTAATAACTAAAAAGATAATAGAAGTGAGATTAATCTCCATGGGGGATTGGTTGAGTCTAATCACTGCAATAAGAGTTCAACAGCTGCTCAATTCACGCCACTTTGTCTGGAGTTTGTATGTATGGTAAACTTGGATATAGACAGGTGCTTGTATACAGATGTAGGGGAACAAAGCTTTAAAAAAAAAAAACTCACTCCACTTACTCTGCCTGTCATTTCTCAACTCTCGATGCGCGCACGCTCCTCGCAGACAAACACGCAGCTATTTGATCAATGATTAGCCTGTAAAGTAATATGTTGGAAGTCAGCAAGATTTGTCCAATCTGTTTTGTGTTTTTTCAACCTAATCTGTAAAATCCCAGCCTGCAGGGAGGAATGTTGCTAATGAGGGATAAAAGCTTAACATACGTTTACACAATGGACTGGTCAAGCAGCGGTTGCTAGGCTACTGTGGTCAAAAGAATGGCTAGGACTCGGAGGGTCTCAAAGCCCTCGTTTTGTTTTGTTCTGTTCATATTTAATTTCCCAGAGAGGAGCACTACTCTTTTATTGGCCCAAACCAAGGGGGTTTCCCTTCTTACTTTATTTCTCTCTTTGTGCTGTTCCGCCGCGACTTGCTGCTTAATATTTTTCATGTCTGTTTAGAGCAAAGTTTTGTTTGCTTTGTTTTACTAAAAGTACTATTAATAGAAACTTGGAGAGGTCAAAACCCCTAAAGAGCTTATGATACTAGCAGGTATTATTTAGCTACATGTGCTCTGTTAGGTGGACTTTAGTACTATTAAAACTGACTATTAAAACTGTTCTGCTAATATTGCCTGAAATCTGTCGACGGGGTTCATCCGAAAGGGTTGAACTGAATTAAGAGTTTAAGACTCAATGGAGGTCACCGAAGTTGAGCACACACTCCTCAAATACTGTAATACACTTAACTATCTTGATTGCATGTGGATAACATGTAGAAATTGCAGATAGTGCATGTGAAAATATTATTTATAGCAAAGTTCCAACTATTGTTTTTTGTTTTTTTAGCTATTTGCTGTTTATCTTCTCCACAGCTTGGCTGTGCATTTCTTTGATTTAGGGTGTGCAGACTCGACAAAGCCAAACAGCACACTGAAACTTGGTTCTGAGCCAGCTCACATAACCCATATTAACTTTGTAGTCTTGCATCTTGGTTTGAATGACAGTATGCCAGGAATGCGCGCTCAAATGCCAGTGAAACTGACGGGAGTTCCGCTTGGATCGCATGCAGCTGCATACACCCATCAATCGGATGCTATTGTTAGGCTTTATCGCGTTGTCCCGGTACTGCTCTTCCCCTCCCGGTTTCTCTCTGTAGAACCGTGAACATGCCGTAAACACTAAAGCTTGAGAGCAATTTCCATTCTTTTGTTGATGAGCCTCGCAATGAAAAGACATGAGGGCAGAGGAGATCTTTGATTCAGAATTGTTTTAGCTGTTGATGGGCCCCGTTTTGGTCTTAAAAAGTTAAAACAACTGGGATGTGTTTGTAAATTGTTTTTTATTTTTATTTATAAAAGCCAAAGGTTTCTGTAAAGTTAGGCCTAAATATAAATGTTTTCCACCAGTCAAATTTTCTAGTACTATTTATGTGTCTCATTAACTTATTTGAAAAACTTGGTCTGATTGGTAGCAGGGAACAGATCATATAAAACTGTCTTAATAATAGTCGGATCTTGCCACGTCTCTGTTGTTTCACTTTGAAAATTGCAGAAGTATTTACTGTAACGTTCCAGTAAAAACCCTCAATGTTCAACATGGTGTCTGCTGTGCTTCTGTAGGAAATACGAAGTAAAAATAACTTCTCTTAAGCTTTGTGTTTCTGTTTTTGCATTTCAAAAAATATTTTATATATTTATTTATTTATTGGGTGAATCAAGCCAAAGTAAATGTTGGAGCTCCAGTAAGTACCGCATGGCCACTTTCTCTGGCTTCCCACAACTACCCCTGGTGACACACAGACAGTTACTGCCTGTCCTTTCTCCGGTGGGAGAAAGGGCAGAGTGGAGAGAGGAGGAGTTGAGATGCTTTCACCGTGTTTTTTATGACCTCTCCCTGACTGCACCTATTGTTGCAGGGCTGGGTGAAAAGGAGAAGGGCCCACAGCTGAGAAGAGTCGCCGTCCACGTCCACCAATCCTCCACATTCCTGTCTGTGGCTTATAAGCACAATGACGGATGCTTTATGTAGCTAAAGGCACCGGCTGCACACCTTAAACATGTTATGTGCTTAAATGAGTCAAGCCGTGGGGTAGTGCAAGCTTTCATAGGCATAAACCAGGAGAGGAAGAGAGTGGACAAAGAGAAAGTGGCTCAGAGAGATGTGACCACGATAGATGGATTTAGCCGACTGTTAGCCCTGATCCTGTTCCCATCTGCCGGAAGGCCCCCAGGCATTCTTATTCCAAGCCGGAGAGGCTGAATCTGGGCCGAGCAGACACCACATTACTTTTTCTGTACTACTGAGGAAAATGTTATAGATCTGTTAATATGAATTTCTTATGGAAGACATTAGTAAATTAAAAAGTTGTACAAGCTTGGATATGAATAAATGATCCTACTGAGATGTAGCTCAAAAGCAAAAAAAAAAAAAAAAGATATTCCGAGTAAAGAATGTTTTTGAGGGGATGGGACATGTGATGAATATTTACTTAGCAACTGGTTCCTGTAATACTGTTAAAGGTCTACCCTCTGTGATAGAGGAGCGCTTCTTTGAATTTCCCCCAAAAATGCTGTGAATGTACCAGAAGTTTAAAAACATAGATAGGTTTCGAAAATATCAAATACATATTTCACATAATTGTTTCGACTCGACTAGTTAAATCTGTTTTTGTGTGTGTGTGTGTGTGTGTGTGAAAGAAATGTTGTGGACATAAAGGTAGACATTGAAGAATTGTAATGACAGTGAAGTGGAAACAACCATACATTCACTCCTAATTACAATTTATAGAAACCAATTAAACCAGCCTGCTCTTTTTTGGATTGTAGGCTAAAGCTGGAGTACCCGGAGAGAACCCATGCTTGTATGGGGAGAACTTGCAGACTCCATGCAAAAAGACCTCAGGTTAAAATTCAAACCCAGAGCAGTCTTGCTGCTAGACAACATAGTTAACAACTGTGGCACTGTGCAGCCCTAACTTTCAGACAGATATCTTATTTGGGTTGTTTATACTGTGGTACCTAAAGTGGATTTTAAAATTGTTTGGTTCATCTCACCTTGCTGGGAAAATCAGTGGAAAGAAGACCTGATTTGCTCCCAGCACCTCTACTTCTGATCTTCCTGCTGTTCCACCATGAGAGATGGGTCTGCCTCAAGATTTACTGTTTGAAGAATAGTTTGCTGAGGGTGCGGTCCGCCTTGAAGGCATATACATCTCCATTTGCATGATCTGTTGCCCTTCATCACGCTTCTTCTTGTCCGCAGAGTGAGAAAAGGTAGACAGAAAACTCATCAAATCCAAACCCCAAATTACAAGTTTGTCTGAAAAGCGGCACAGAATCATGCTGGGAAAAACATTGAATTGGATGCCAAAGCGCCAGCATTCTGTAAAGTGGCAGAACATTTTTTGTCTCTTGTTTGTATCAATCAGTCACGGTTTACTTGATTTAATGTGATGAACTAGGGATGTCCCGATCAGTAGTTTTTGGGGGGGGTTTATAACCCCGGGTGCAAGTTGATCATGCGTATCTGCTGAGTCCCGATCCGATATTTCTACAATGCATTGAAATAAGAGAAAAGGAGAACACATTCAAGCTGTCCTATTAAGTTTATTTTTACTATTATAATTGCGTATGACACTCTGCCGTGTGAGTCCATCCATTGTGCAGTAAAGCTTAGCAGTGACATCGGACAAACAGACGAACCCCATATATCTGTACACATAACTTGTTGTAGAAATTCCCGACAGAGCTGTGTCTGTAAAGTAGGGACGAGAAGGCAACTGATAGCGTGGAGACTGCAAAATCCCATGTTTCCAAGCACAGACGGCGGCTGTTAATCCGGTGCGATAAATCCATCTACCTTGGCTGTGATCTTTTTGGTCTTTAGGTAGTTGCTTTGTTTTTCAGTGGACCTCTGTGTTGGATGGCTCAGTGTTTTTGTCCGAGTTGCTGCAGTGAACTCTGCGTATTGAGCAAGATGTTTGTTTTTAAAGTGCCATATCAGATTTGCAGTGTTGAATGCAGCTCTGTCTTTTCCACCATGCAGAAAGCCATATTTACACTCATGGCTCATTTACACAAATGGCTGTTGCGCTGCCTTCACTGTCCAGTCTAAAATACATCCAAACTGCAGGCATTTTCACTCTCCTGAGGTGACACGTTTGCCCTGCATTAGCCTACTAGCAAGCAGCTCACTATTATGTTGTCTGAATTCCCCTCTTGCCGTAAACTGAGTGACATTGCTGTGTTGTTGTCCTCCATGCGACAGTGAATATTGGTGTTGTGGAGTTTCTTACAAACTAAGCCACTGTCATTCTGTTTGACAATCTCTATCTCAGGAGGAATTTAAAATGTCATGCTTATTGTTTTATAAGGTTATATCCGATCTTTTCCACCCGATTCCGATTGTTTGTAAATCAAGTGATTGGGCCCAAACATCCCTCTTAATCTGTGTTCTTAACATGGAAAGTCTAACATTGACCTATGCTGAGTGAATTGAATCGGCCCTTGTCAGGAGTCACCTTGGACTTCTCCTACCCTGATGCCTCTCAACAAGCTACATCTATCAGTCTGGTAGGGTGTGTTGTTAGACCACTTGTTACCTAGGCAAGTCCATCATCCACAGAAAATGCCACAGAAAGTCACAGCCTTACTTGTGAGTTTTAGAAAAAGTTTGTTTTTTAATTAAAATTTAGTGTTACCTGCCTCTGTATCTTGCAAGGTTTAATATGTTCACATTTGAACTGATCGTGACCTCAGGTAGCGGCGCTGCAGGTGAGGGAGACTAAATGTTTTAGTGTTTGCACCGTTGTCACTCAGAGCTGCTGCTGTTTAGTTTAGCGTTGTCTGACTTATCTGCTCATGTGTTAGGAACTCATTTTCCCATCAACAACCACATATAGCATTCAGCCTATTGGTTAAAACATGGCTGCTGCTAAAAATCTCCCTTTTTTTTCCTTTTTGTTCAGTCCATATTTTGTTGTGGGGGTCTGACTGTGCCTCAACAGCAACACAGTAATCAACTGGAAAAAAACCCCACAAAAAAAACGTTACACATACCTTATTTATTAGTTATGCTTTAGGTTAGGCAGATGTTGCTTATATTTGTATTTTCTACGTTTTGTCTTATGCCTTGTCCACATGTAGCCGGTTATCTCACAAAACGAAGATATTTTTCTACAATTTGGCCTGCCTGTCATCCACACGAAAACGCAGATTTAGGGCTAGGATAGAATTTGGGGGAACTACTGCCCCCTACGGGTTTTGCATGTCTATGAATGTGCTTAACAGTGTACTTATGCGGTTAGGTGTGGACAGAGTTGTTTTTTTAAAACGAGGTGGTGAGTACATTTGTTTTGTTTTTTTAAAATCCCGGCTACATGCGTACATGGCCTTAGTTTGTAGAAAATCGAACAAAAATATCCACTATGTTCTTTTATATTTTTCCCTAGTTAGGAGCTGAATAAATAATAAATGTGGGAATTAACGATGCATGCATGAAGATGTTGCTGAGCTGCAGAGCTCCTCGTTGACAGACTTCTGCATCCTAGGTGCATGAAGGAGCATTTTTGCAGGTCCTTCCTCCCTGCAGCTGTTAGGCTCTACAACTAGAACTGCTCCCAACAAAATCAATAATGTTTACACCACTGCTGTAACTTGCACTATTTAACTTATTTAACTAACAATTCTGTGGCTGGTTTTTGCACATCTGTTTTTCTCAGTTTATATTCTGTTAACTACTTGTAAATAATACGTTCACTTTTTTACTTTCTACTTTCTTTTCTACTGTTTTTTAAATGATCCTACTCAGTTACACATACTAATCTGAGTATGCCTCTTTATCTTTAATAACTGCACAATACTTTGGTTTTTGTAATTGTCTGTTACAGCCGAAGTTCCCTTTTTTGGGACAATAAAGGATTATTCTATTATATTCTATTCTGTTCTAAAATGCTGTTTTCTAGAATGTGAGTGCAACTTCTCTATGATGATGATTTGTGTTTCTCATTAGTGGAATAGTGCTTCAAAGTATGTTTCATTCATTTCTGAACTTCTTTTAGCCACTAGGTAGTTTTAGAAAATATTAATGTTTTGTTTTAAATCAGTCAGATACATGTACTTGTATTTAGGTTGACAATAGTTTGGCCAGTAACAATTGTAGACTGTGAGAGATCTTCTGCTGAGTGACACCAGGGATTAAGGATCTATGTAATAGTTTTCCCAACTGAACCAATGTCTGGCTTCCAGAGAACAATGCTGGTCAGTGAGAAGCAGGACCTACAGTAGCTAGACAGTGTGACGTGCATGTTTAAGGAGTTACTTTATTTTCAATACACTACTGCTTGTTTTAGTCTGCTGGATTTATTCTCAAAGGTTATTGTTTAAGATTGTAATACATTACATATGAGTTTAGTTTAACCCATACGAGTTTCTTTTTTTTTGCCAATGCTGTAATCAGTTTGTTGCTAATCGACTTTGTATGTGGCTAAAGAAATCTGCTGACTAATCCTTTTTTAAACCCTGCCTTGTGTTTAGAACAATCAACCATGTCAGATTTGACATATTTTCTAATACTCTTTGCTAACCTCTTTGGTAGTATGTAGTTCTAAAAATCGACTTACAAGACCTGTTTAATTGACTCTGAACTGAAATGTAAGCAGTCTGTGTTACCATGACTCAATCTCAACTTGATAAAAAAACATATATAATTCAAAATTTGGAAGTTTCTTTGCTGTAACGGCTTAGCTTCAGGGTGTGCAATGAGCTCAGCTAAAATGAAAATGAAAACCCAGTGGAACCTGCTAGAGATGAACATGTAGGTGTGCTTCAAAAGTTTTACCCTTGAACGTTTTTTCCCCCAGAGCTTTCCTTTTACACGGCTGTGTCTTGCCTGCATTTTTTTCTGTGGGGTCTGAAACTGTTCTGATTATTTGAATTACACCTGTTGCCATTGAGAGTGTCACACCTACTGCTGGAGTGTTGTTGCTTTGAAAATGTCACAACGCCTGACTCGTGTGTTCTTCAATCACTAAGTGAATGGGGATGAGAGAGAGTCCTGAGGTTTTGAGAAATAACTCTTGCGTTTTGGATATATGATATGGCTGTAAGGACAGCTCCAGAAAACTATTCTTGTTCCTGGAAAAGCTTCAATGCATTGGGGGGGGAAAAATAGAAATTTTACATCTTTACTTGTGGTCGGGTTGGTGTAAGGCAGTGGTTCCCAAAGTCGGGAATCCATTATCTATTTTTACAAGTCAATTTTTTAAATTATAACTTTCAATAGTAGATTTCTCTTATTTTAAATAATATTCAGTCCGAACAAGCTGAACTGAGAACTACATATAAACACTGAAATGAAACGATAGCATTTAAAAAGCAGTTCACCTGTGGCTTGAACGCACAGTCTCACATCTTCCTCCCAGTCTGCATGCACACTTGTGCTTAATCAAATGTCTCAAGTAAGATTGCTTCAGATGTTATTGTCATGAAGTTTTGGATTTTTGCATCGGACAGACGATTTCTCATGGGAGTTTAGATTCTGTTCTGGAGGCTGAATCCGCGCTCCGCTGCACACTGGAGACTTAAAAAAACAAACTCAAATATGGAAAATATTTAAAGGTTTTTGGGCCTGAGTGGCCTTTATTGACAGTGGACAGAGTTTTGAAGGGGGAGAGAGGTGGGAGAAGACATGCGGCAAAGGTCGCCCGGGACCGGGACTCGGACCGGGGACTGCCCCGTCGTGGACCGAAGCCTCTGCACATGGGGTGCCCGCTCTAACCACTATGCCACGCGACACCCCAACATGTAGGGACGTTGAAGGGCTCTACACAGACATGGCGCATAAGGCTGCATCAAGCATGTCTCCGCCCATATGCAGGGTCTAAACAGACGAGTCCACAGCTAAATGATGTAATGATCGATGTCATCGGCACAGTCAACTACTTTAAAACACGACCTGTCAAAGGATTTTTGCGGTACTGTGCGAGGAAATGGGCTTTGACCAGACAGCTGTTCTTTGTCGCAGCGAGTCCTGATGCCCACAAATTTTACTGGAATAAGTTCTTCATTAAACCTAAATACATTTTTTTTTTTTTCTGAAACTAATGTTCACAGCAGGCTCACACCAGGTACCGAAAAGTTATGATGATTGAAGGCCTCGGTTTTGCAACACAACCCTTTACATTAGTTATTTCTTTCCTCCTGCAATTCTGTACGGTTTTAAAGCACTTGTGCACAGAGATTATTTAAAAATTAAAAAGTTGGAAAGCAATGTTGGATACTGATGCTCTGTAACAAAGAAGGTATACTTAAAATTATTACACTGGAGGGTAGGGGGGTGGGGGCGTGAACATTTTATTAAAAACCAGAGGGTAGTTTGGGAACCACTGGTGTAAGGAATTGGAAGAACCACTGCAATTTCAGTTTAACTTGGATTGCCACTATTAAAAACAGCCTTTTAATGGTCTCCTGTGAAAAAAATTGAATCCAAACATATAAACCGGTGATGTAACCTGGCCTTACAGAAATCACATGTGGGGTGCCCCAGTGCTCCATCCTGGTCCCCCTCTTATTTAATATCTACATGCTCCCACTAGCCCAGATCATAAAAACCAATAAGATTAACTATCATAACTACGTGCATGATACTCGGCTCTACATTATGATGTCACCAGGTGACTTTGAACCCATCCAAACCCTAAGTAAATGCATCGAGCAAATCAATGGATGGATGTGCCATAAGTTTCTCCAGCTGAACAGAAACAAAACAGAAGTAATTACTTTTGGACCTGAAGAGGAACAATCAATGGTCAGCACACTGATCTCTGGCAAAGTACTTCCATCTCTATTGTTTGACAGCTGGTTTTATCCTACTAGGCTCATCCGTATCTGTCGTTGGCCTGGAGGCCTAATCCTTGGAGCCAACTGTGAAAATAGTCGTGATTATGGAACATTACCAAAGGAGCAATGGAGCAATACCAAAACCACAAATCTTATACACGACAGTGTTAAAGTCCTGTAGATTTTTACTCCTAGTTTATACTTCTCGCCATTCTCACCACTGCAGTGGCGTTTCTGGTCGACGACAGTTTATTTTCTTCAGCTTTTAAACACAAATCCTGCAATGGCCGACAGAGAGCAAGTTTTAATTGAGCTGGAAAGCTTTTTACTAGAAGTTTAGCTCATTGAATGCTCTAAAAACGCTTGTTAACAAACACAACAGTCTGTTTTATTGTTTTCTACACCTCCTGGTGTTCAAAATCGTCAAAAGACCATATTAGATAAACTAGCCTTGTATTTTAAAGCATCTAGTACCCAAAAGCTGCACTGACTACTAATTACATCCACTACAGAGCACCGTTGTGGTGAAATTATCTTGGGCTGATGTTGAGCTGATCAGTCACAGACGTGCACTCTCCATGCGTTCAATGAATGGTTAAAAAATTGGGCTGTTGTTGCATGCCTCTCGGAGAGCCCTTGCGTCGACAGATTATGGCGCTGTGTCTCTGCACCTCCGCAAACGGAGAAGCATAAACTAGGCTTTAGGGAATAATCAACAGAGCCTGACATAATGTGGACATACGGATCGGAATGACCAAAAGATTGACTCCGCTATTGGTTATAGACGAGACTTTGAGCTGGTAGACACTGAGTAGAGACTTTGAATTGTAAATTAACTGACCAGTTGTTTTTTTATTACGCTTGATCTGTATGATTGTTTTGCTGCTGCTGGTTCTGGTATTTGAAGCAGGCTGCTGTTTACTTTCTGGTGTTTAGTTTCTTACTACACCAACCAAGTGGCTGCTTGTAGCGACTTTAAGCTGATTGTTTTTGTGGGATTTTATGTGATAAACATATTGCTAAAGAAATATTTTTACTACTAAAATTAGAGAAAGTGAAATTCATTCGTATTCACCGCTGTTTTCACCACAGTGACAAAGGTTACTAATAGTAATATGCTATGCCATCATGGAATAGAATCCTGCAGCGCTCGAGGTTAGACCAGCACATGTCCAGTCCCATCTGAAGTTGCCAGAGACCATCTGGATGATCCAGAGGAGGATTGGGACCAGAGAGCTGTCCAAGGACACCAGGGACAAGATACACCTACAAAAGACTGGGATGAGCTGATCTACAATAGATCAAACAGCATGACCGCTGTGGAACATGGGGTTGGCAACTATATGCTTTGGGGCTGCTTTTCTGCAAAGAGCACAGGATGACTGATCCGTATTAAGGAAAGGATGAATAGGGTCGTGTATCATGAGATTTTGGGCAAAAACCTCATTCCATCAGTGAGAGCATTGAAGATGAAACGTAGCTGGATCTTCCAGCATGACAATGATCCCAAACACACCACCTGGGCTACTTCAAAAGAATTTCAAGGTTCTGGAGTGGCCTAACCAGTCTCCAGACCTCAATCCAATAGAGAATCTGTGGAGGGAGTTGAAGGTCTATGTTGCCCAGCGACAGCCCCAAAACATCACAGCTTTAGAGAAGATCTGCTTTGAAGAATGGGCCAACATACCAGCTACAGTGTGTGCAAACCTGGTGAAGACCTACAGGAAATGTTTGACCTCTGTCATTGCCAACCGAGGTTACATTACAAAGTATTTAGGTGATCCTTTGTTATTGGACCATTACATTCTTAAAGAATCATACAATGTCATTTTCTGGATTTTTGTTTTACATTCTGTCTCTCACAGTTAGTGTACCTATGATGAAAGTTACAGACCTCTGTCATCTTTTTAAGTGAGACAACATGCAGAATGGATGGCTGCCAAATAGCACAGGTCTGACATCTTCAATCTGTTTTTTCTGGATTGTGATGTATTTAGCTCCATTCCTCTTCCCATCAAGTCTGACCGGCTTCACTAAGCATTACCACAGCATGATACTGCTACTACCCTGTTTTATAATGGAGGTAAGGGAGCTCAGGTTGATGTGTTTGTTTTCCAACACAAAACCTTTTGCATGTAGGACATAAAGCTAAGTTTTGGTGCCATGTTCACCAGGACTTCCTAAGTTGAAAAAGATTTTGACTTGACGCAGAGCCAAAATAATCAACCATTTGATAGCGATTCCTCCATTTAGCAGCAGTGGTTGTGTAGTGAGTCACCTCATTAGCTTGGCTCTTATTAGATTTGACATGTCGAACAAAATGGATGGCAAGTTATTTGTAGCTTGACGTCAGCAGGGAGTCATGTGACAGGAGCTTGTTCTTTACCAAACATTTCTAGAGGGCTTGACACTAAAGAACCAGGGAGCTCCAAAGAAAATATTCTGCATGATATTTTATATGTCAGTCAACACAGACAGGTTTATCCCAGGACTACTTTTCCTCAAGGTCGTGTAACTAACCCGTCTTAAGTCATTATAAGCCCATGGAGCCCGCTGGGAGGAATCTATGGAATCACTGGGAGGAGACTTGACAACAGGAAGTTGGGAGTGTATCATTGGTCGAATGAAACCTGTTTGTAATGGAATTCCTATTGTTGGCGCCAGGGTAGAGGATCCCCTCTTTGCCCGAGGAGAGTAATGGCACCGATGGCCCTGTTCTTTCTGAGTCTCGCACGTCCTGAAATGTTGCTAGAGGTTGTTTTACATCCATTAAAATATTAACTGACGTCGAGAGAACGTCTTAACTATGAATGCTCACCTTAGACGCCCTACGTGAGCTGTAGACAACTGTTTGAAGTAACAAAACACAGACTGTGTTGCTCTTTGCCACTGAGCAGCAGCAACCTGCTGTGTCTAGAGCTACTTTTAGAAACGAACCACTTCTTAAGCATGACTTACTGTTTTACACTCATTCATGGCAAGTTAAGAGGGGGAAACACTGAATTGTTTGGCATTACCTGATTAACAAATCAGATGTTTTGTAGTTTTATTTCCACCTGGTACTCCTGACTGAGGCAGTAGAGGAGACCCTCTTCACTCTGTAATAAAGCAGCCTGATATTCCTTCATCATAGCTTGCATCGCTGTTAAAGCAGTCTTGAAAAGTATGATATGTAATTTAATCATTTTCCGAGTCTGGATAAGCATAGAAATAAAAACTGAGAGTAGAAATAAGTTTATTTTCAAGTTTTATCTTACTCCAAAATCTAAAAGTAAAATAGAAATTTCTAGTAATCTGTATTGGCAAGAATCTGGTGAAAAGGAGATTCTTCTACTATTTTCATCTCTAGCAAGGGTTTGAAACTGAAGCCAAGGTTTTCAAGCTAGGTTTGTTTTTTAGGCCAAAAATAACATTGTGATTCCTCTTTTTTTTTTTTGGTATCTGTGGAATTAAAGGTATTATTGAAAACAGGGTGTGATTTAATAATCCAGTCAGAGCCACACAAACAAAAATACTGCTCTTAACAAAACAAATCAAAAGAACACTTACTGAATAATTGAGATGGCTTCTTCAGGATTCTGGTTACAGCAAGTACTGGACTATTATTGCTAAATTGGTAAATGCTTCTTTTAATTTTTTTATTTATTTTTTAGCGTTATTGACATTTTTGCTGTTTTCATGCAACTAATGATGGAAAAAAATTGAGAAAGTAACGACCCCAACAATGTTTTTAGTTTTGGGAATTTGCAAATATCAAGGAGTTGATTGTTGTCACAATAAAACAGTGTTATGATGATAAAAATAATTTTATGGTAACAACAAACTGTAAGAAGATTGCTTATCTCTTATGCATGGCCAAGTGGGCTGATGGTGCGATATGGCAGCCTCGCTTCTGTCCGTCTGCCCCAGGGCAACTGTGGCAACAATCGTAGGTTGCTTCCACTAGTGTGTGAATGTGAGTGTGTATGAATAATGGAGTTGTAAAGTGCTTTGAGGGTCTCGAAAAGCACTATATAAATGCAAGGCATTATCATTATGCATCAATAAAATAAGAATTTCAGTAATAAAATTGCGTGATGAAGAGGTGATACAGATCTTAATGACTAACATCAGAAAACTCAAAGGGGACTTGAATGTCATGATCATGATTACAAAAGTGAGTAGAGAGGAATATGAGTTAAATAAACACAAACAATTAAATATTAGTTTTTTGTTAAATATTGGTAAAAAATGTAACGTAACTGTTGCACCATATTCATTTTAAACAAACACTTTTGAACACACCACAGAAATTACAAATTTCAACAAATTTTGTTTAAAATCTGAAGTAAATTCATGTTTTTTTTCCTTTTTACTTGTTCTTTTGAGGCACTTATGAAGTGAAACAGTTTAAAAAACATGCTAAATGTACATACAGCAACCCATTTTTCTGGCACTAGTGGCCTTTTATTGAACAATAATATCACAAGAAAGAAAAGGGGAAGACATGCGGCAAATGGCCTGGGAATCGATCCCTGGGAAACCGCATCAAGGAGGATAACCGGTGCGACTGCTCCACTATCTGAGCCACCCTGCTCCCCAATGTCATTGACACTTTTTAAGTGAGACAATCCTGTGCGTTTGTTTCACTTTTTCTGTTTTCTTTTTTGCATTTGACTCATTGCCACAAAGTGCATTTCTTAGCAGACCATCCGTTGTTCGGGCCAGCAGCTGTCCACCAACATCTGTCAACAGATCTGTTTTAAAATGACGCTTTAAGAACTAGAATTTATCATCAGCCGATCAATAAGCTTTTAGTGGTGTATATAAAATGAGGATGTTGGTTTATTACTGGTGAATGTTTTGCATAACTAGATAATGTGTAGAAAAGGTTTCTTTCTGTGTGTATTGTGCAGAGATTTAGAGCAGTAAGTTCAAGCGAGTGATAAAACCAAACTCATGATGCAGCTGACTAGTTACAACCTGCAAGCTTCACGAATATTTCCTTTAGGAAACTGTTAGTGTTGCATTTAGCTTTTAAAAATTCCAACTTTTCACTCATTGTGACACAGCCCAAGAAACGGATATGAGTAATAATATTTGCTTTGCATAGTTAAAAATGTTTTTTAGGAAATAAAATTAACGTGGTAAAATGTGCGGGGGTGTTTTCTTTTTCCCATTTACTTTAAAAATAACTCAGAAGTAACCCGAGGAAGATTGAGGCGTACATTTCAGCTCCGCTGTTGTTTGCTTCGTAGAATCGACACAGCTTGACTGTAAGTGATAGGTCTGTGCAGAAAGTCGTGAAGTGGGGCAGTTTGTAATGCGAGGAGTTTTTGGCAGAAGTAAAAACAAATGCGAAAAGAAATCAAGAGTATCAGGAGATAAAAGGGTCACTTTTGGCTGTTAAAAGTCAGTTATTGGGACTTGTTTTGGGACTTAACTTAAAAACAGACAAGATGAGTGTTTAATTTGAAGACATTCTGAGATTCTTCCTTGTGAAGCTACTCAAGTATAGCTAGCTGACAGTAGCTGGTTAACTACTCAGGGTATCTGCTCTGCTGTCTGCTGGTGGATTTACAGCTGTAATTTTAAAACAACTATTGGCTGGTGCTACTTTAGTTCCCATGCAATTATCATGCTTTCTTTATGCAAGTAGAAATATTTTCCAGTTAAATTTCTCTTAAACATAAGCAAGGGACAAACTCATATGCTTTTTTCAGCCATCTCCCTGGCAGTGTGCGGCAGTGGGGGGGTGGCAGTGATGCCCAGTTTTATGCTCCAGGCAGTCAGAGCAAACTGGTCACTCTGGGACTCTTATTGAAGGGGTTTTGAACTATATGAGTGAAAATGTGGTGATCCATAAACTGTTGCCTTGCCAATGCCTGGTTCTGAGTGATATCAATCCATGTAACTGTTCTGATTTCACACTAACAACCATTTTCTACATTTAATACTAAGAAGAGTAATCAGTAACACTTTTATTAGTAGCTTTTAGCTTTTTTTTAATCCTCTTTCTTTTTAAGTTGTAGATTCTTTTTCAGTATAAACAAGATATTTGCGATTTTTACTTTGAGAAATTAAATGTTTATTAAGTGCACTATTAATTAATAGCTGTTATTCTGTGGTGTTTAGTTATTACAGCATTAGGAAATGCCTCATATTGTGATGAAGACTAGTTGGTGTTGTATATTTCCTGATCAGTTCATCTCGTGGCAAGCTGATAGAGGAGAATAGTTAACAAAAACATTAGTTTGTTGCTATAGTAAAATAACCGAGTGTTATAACCAGAATTAGACCATCTAAAACTCGTGTTTTTCATGGTAGGGTCATGCACTGGCCATTTTGTTCAGTTTTAGGGAATGTGAGGAAAAGAGCAGAATGTGTGAACAGCTGTGGGTGTATGAGTCATGGATTTTTCACACCTGATTGTCACAGATTGTCTTGACTTCATACAATAAGTCAGTCGGCCCTGGCTTCTCCGTGGCTGTGCTTTCACTTCAGGTGTTGTGTTACCAGCAGGCTTTGGAGGGTTGCTTCTGTCTTTAATGTGTTAAACAGTTTTAGGACCTGAGGACAGGGGCTTTGTGGTGCTGTCAGCCTTCTGTTACTACAGAAACAAACGGCCCTGCATACTACTGCTGGTCCTCATGAATATCACCTATCACTCCTCTCATGCAGTTTTCTCTTTCCTCCGCTCTCCTCTTCCATTCTCCTTTCTTCTCCTCCTGCACTGATCTTCCATCCCAGTACTGTCTTCCACTTTTCACAAATCACACTGTATCTAAAAACCTTATTTGAATGGAAAAGCTTGTAAAAAAAATCTGTCAGACTGTAACTGCTTTTCTGAATCAACATTTGGAGTTTAAGTATTTTCTATATCTGAATAAATGGAGAAACATATGTGGATTTGTAACTCCAGACTTTCTATCTGGTTGACTAAGTTCTGTCCATTCATTTATTTATGTATTTATTTATTTTTCCCTATTTCTTTATTTATTTATTTACTTACTTACTTAATAATTGTGTTGGAACACTGTCTGACTGCATGGCTGTACCTTAATAAGTCTAAGTTTACTTTCAGATATGTAGCATATTTTGCTACTCTGTTGCGTTTGTTTCTGCTATTTAAAATGTCAAAAGCATAATTTTAGTCCTTTAAAGCAAAACATCTGACTTTATGCAATTTGGAAGTCATATTTTGTGTACAAAGCACTGCCACAGAACAGTTTATTTAACACGACCATAAGCTCATTGAAAAGCTTGAAAATGTACCTCGAACCCACTTGAAAAGTGTCGGAATTTATTTTTGATCTAATCTGGTACATCCCACTTCATCTTTAACCTCATTCCCGTTTTCTGTTTTTTTTTTTTTTTTTTCTAGTTTTATTACTTGAAATAATTGAAAATGACGACATCGGGAGGAAAACCTTGAAGATCACGGATTTTGGACTTGCAAGGGAGTGGCACAAAACCACAAAAATGTCAGCTGCAGGCACCTACTCCTGGATGGCCCCTGAGGTCATCAAGTCCTCTCTGTTCTCTAAAGGCAGCGATGTCTGGAGGTACGATAATGGACACACTACACACAGTAAAAACTCTGATTAAAATATCTCATCCTTCATGCAAACATTTTCTGTGATCCGTTGACTTTATCTTCACGTGTGCGGCGCCATCCATTAGCTACGGTGTCCTGCTGTGGGAGCTGTTAACAGGGGAGGTGCCATACCGAGGGATCGATGGTCTGGCTGTTGCTTACGGTGTTGCTGTCAATAAGCTAACGCTCCCAATCCCCTCCACCTGCCCTGAACCCTTCGCCAAGCTTATGGAAGGTAATTACAGCAGAATTCATTTGTTTACAAATATCCAGTCCTTTATAAGTCCACTGTCAGTTTTTTATTTATTTATCTAGCTATTGAATCAGGCAAAAATCTACCATTCTAACAAAGAAACTTCTGCATTTTGTGTACATTGCTTAGTGACATCACAGGGGGCATAGGTCAGCTGATCAGGATACTGCTGAGTACATTGTATCTGTTTTTATTCAAATTTGTCATTTAAATGGTTGATTTGTTTTCTCAATGGCAACAGCTAAGCATTGTTTATGTTTGTGAGATATTTTGTTTGAATAAATTTAGGATCATTTGGCAACTGATAAATGCATAAAAACTGAAATAGACAGATTTCATGATCAAAGATCAGAAATGATCCAATTAGCCTACAGTCCAGGCAGTTGTATTAACTGTATGGCCTCGTTGTTACATTCGGTTAAGAGGTGGAGCTAATAATCAGCTGTATTTGTCTTTAGTATTTTAGATTGTAAAACAAAGCTGATCAAAACTGTTCCAGTTTCTCTAAAAGCTCACCTTACGCTGGATTCGAGTTACAGGCATATTTCAGTTTCACTACCACCACGAGTAATCTCTCAGCAGACTGTGT
Organism: Valencia hispanica; assembly: GCA_963556495.2. NCBI lineage: Eukaryota > Metazoa > Chordata > Actinopteri > Cyprinodontiformes > Valenciidae > Valencia > Valencia hispanica. The sequence goes on from OY747711.1 coordinate 36,147,563, forward strand.
GTGTAATGGGTCCAGTCCTAGCAAACACCTCTACCTGCAGCTGGTACCAGCACAAGCAGTTTATTCAACACCAGAGGGAGGAAAATATGGCTTTTACATCGTTCTTCAACCGAATAGCATCAAGTTGTTAGCGTAAAGAGGTGGTGTGTCCATTCTGTTTATCACATGGGTATTATAAGTGCGTGCACTGTCTCCATACTGGCATGTCACCTAATTAATTAAGGCAGCAGTATAAGCAATATATGGCTTGAATGATCAAATGGAAATATTGAGAAAGAAATCTGTTCATTTAGATCAGTTGAAGTTTGAAGACGGTTATTGTCACCATTTGTTGCAGCGTCGCCCTTTGCAGTGGCTTCAGTTGTTGTTTGTGATTATATTAGTCACATTGTGGCTAAAACACAATTGAGCTAAGCTGATGACAACCAGAGCCTTCTCTATCTGATGTTCATCCCTTTTATGTAAAATATACTCCTCAGGGAAAAAGTCAGACACACTTGATGAAAAGGCTTCAGGATCCACATTAGAATCTGCACAGTTTCTTTCTACCACAGGGTGGTAAACCCTTCTAATTCGCTGTTTAATTCTCAGTTCTCTCTGTTTACCTTTATCCAACAAATGATAAATTTGTGTTGTCAGAGATTGAGCTTAATTAAGCTGTGTGCTTGTTCTGTAGAGTGCTGGGACCAGGACCCTCATGTTCGTCCCTCTTTCTCCTGCATCCTGGAGCAGCTGTCGGCCATCGAGGAGGCGGTGATGGCCACCATGCCTCAGGACTCCTTCCACAGCATGCAGGACGACTGGCGGGTGGAGATCCAGGAGATGTTTGATGAGCTAAGGACCAAAGAGAAGGTGTGACAGAGTTAAAAAAGAACATCTATTTGTTGGTCTCAAAACATTAATGATCTCTCTCTCGCAGTTTAGGAGTTCAGCTTAAGTAATTTAGTATCCCCAGCTTCCTGCAGATGGGGAGCTTTAAAATCAAACAAAATAAAAATGTAACACTCTTGGCGGATTTTAAAGACTGAAAACCCTGATTGGTTACTTTCAGTTACTAAGCTTGTTGCGTGTTTGACAAACTGAGTCATTACTGCTGAGGTGCTTCACCGTACTTCCCCCTGCTTAAGACCTTAATCTGCTTTCTGTTTAAGTGTACTGTTGCTGGCTTAAAGTGGGGGTTAATTTAGTGTTTAGAGAAAAAAAGCAGGATCAGCACAGACTTAATCAACAAATAGGGAGCTGAATCACACAAAGGTTGTGTTTCTAAGAATTTAAAATTGTATTTATTTCTCCTAATCTAAGCGAATGTTTCTATTTTCGAATCATTTTAGTGAGTATTGGTAATTTAGAGAGATGTTATTGATTCAAGCTCTCTGTTTTGTCATAGTTAACGAAAAGTACATCTTAAAGTATTGGCTAACCATTTTCCTGATACTAGTTTTACAGGATTAATAGCAGTATTGTTAATTGTATTAGCAGGTTTCCTGCAAACATCCCACATTAATCTGTATTTAGGAGGGTGGCTGATGGGTTTTTACTGTAAAGCTGCTTTACTGAAGTCATCTAGTAGAGAGATTGTAATTTTTCAGCAGAGAAGATTTGAGATGAAAAACTGAGAAATGAGGAAAAAAAGGGGAGAAAACAGAACTTTGCAGCTACGCAACAACAAGCACTAATGATCCTATGGCCAACCTATTGATAGAGTCATCCACCATCTATCCTATAGAAGTTTATCCTCAGGGACTGTGTTGTGTTTTCAGTGCGTCTCTGATCTGCGCCAAGAAAATAATGTTGCCATCAGTTCTAGAGAAAATGTAACACACATGACTTACAGGTGGGACCAGAAAGTAATCCAATGAATAACATTATTTAATAATTACATTATTTAACAAGTCAGAATTTAAAATAGTATTTTACTGATTTAACTGTGTAATCCTGTAAGAATCTGACATATTGATCCATCTGAATTCATACCTGCATTCTAAGTTTGGTTAGTGATTTACGTTTTTGTGTGAAGGCAATTAAGGTAAGTCCATTTCCTTTCATCTCCACTACTTCAGATATTTTTAACACAATCATCTTTAAATATGCACCTATTAGATTTTGTTGGCCAATGTTGGATCTCTGGGATTTGTAAATTTCTGACTTGCTAATTTCGATTTTAGATAATCAAGATTTTTGTTCAAGAACTGTAATATAAAAAGATATATGAGCAGCTTTTAAAATATCTTTCTTGCCTTTCTGCCAGGCATTGTAAGGCATTTACAATAAAAGTAGTCACTGTAATTCGGCATTTTATTATTATTTTATAACAAAGAAAAAAATATGAAGAGCTTAGATTCTAAACTTGCTTGAGCATTTCATATTAGTGGTTAGCACATCTACCATTGCTAAGACTGTATTTTTCGTGTGTATCCATTACAGAATATGGATCTATATCTTGACTTTAGGATTTCCTAAAGGCTGCCAACGTTTCCAAATCCAGCAGTTTCTCTAAAAAGCGGAGACTGAACGCACAAAAGCATACAACAGAGCAGCTTTGTTGTCATCCTTTCACCCTTCCTGTTATCTGCTGAAAGCCTAGCTCTCTGTCACTGCCTGAATGAACACCAGACATGTCTGGACATGTCATAGAATACTGTTCTACCACTGACCTCATTTTTAGCCACCTCAGTGATACTAAAAATATCTCTCTCTTCTTCCCTCACTGAAAGTGATGGAGAAAGTTTGATGTGCTAGCTCTTATGTATTGTGCATTCACTGATTGGGGGGAGTCTGTTTTTTACCAGCCAATTAGAGGTCAAAGTGAAATTTGGCCAATTCAAGTCACACCTGAGTTCTTGGTGGATGTCAAGTAACAATAATTCTTCTTTTTAGATTTATCATATTAATTCTGAACCCATCCTGACTCTTTTGCCTTTAACGATTTTCTCCTGTTCAAAAGGAGAGAGTTCAGTTATTTTTGGCTTGTAGCAGTAAAGTCTGTTCTTCTAAAGATGCTTCTGTTGAGCCATATTTATTTGCTTTGATAATGTCTCTTTTCAGCTTTGGATCAGGCAAGAGAGTCCTCACTCCAAACCTTGTTTTCTGCAGGAGCTCCGTTCCAGGGAAGAGGAGCTGACGCGGGCCGCCCTCCAGCAGAAGTCTCAGGAAGAGCTGCTGAAGCGTCGCGAGCAGCAGCTAGCTGAGCGGGAGATCAACGTGTTGGAGAGAGAGCTCAACATCCTCATTTTCCAGCTCAACAAGGACAAGCCCAATGTGAAGAAGAGGAAAGGCAAATTCAAACGCTCCCGCCTTAAACTGAAGGATGGGAACCGCATCAGTCTGCCCTCAGGTAAAAGTTTTTACGTAACTTCACATAACACATCTGCGTGCTTAGCTGTAATATTGTGAGGTTTTTGGTCAGTTAAACGGTATGCAAGATGATTTACAGCTTGTGCAATATTTGCTCCTGCAAAGGAAGCTTCTTGTTGTGTAATCACTCCGTAAAATCCCCTGAGATTTGAATAACTCTAATACACCCGTCCATGTGTTCGTGTTGAATCTTGCAGACTTCCAACACAAGATAACCGTTCAGGCGTCGCCTTCGATGGACAAGAGGCGCAGCCTTCATAGCACCAGCTCCTCTCCTCCCAGCAGTCCCACACTCATCCCACGCCTGCGAGCCATACAGCGTAAGTTCACTTAGTCTTCCTCAAGTTTCCTCTCATCAAAAGTCTGAAAGTTAAAGACTATTCGTGCTGCCTGGACCAAGTCGGATCTTTTGACAGAAAAAAGTCGCATCAACTCTTTCACAGCTTTGAGAGCTGAACATGGGGATGCTGTTTTTAACCAAGAGGGACAAAAGGCACTCCGTCAGTTGTTTAAACAGTTTGATAAAGACTTTAGGCACGCTACAATGCCCTTGTAATAACTGGAGCAAATTCCTCCTGTGCATTTCTGCTAGGTGGAGACATTCAGACCGAGCAGGAAGATTGTTGAGCAGATCCACTGGATCAATGCTGACAGAGAGGACTTGATATGAAAACAGAAATGTTTCTAAACAGAAATCAACCAAAAACGTAACAATTAACTGTTGTTTTTACTGAACACAAGTTTGATTGAATAATAAGGTTTCTGCTCTTCCGTGTTCTCTTTAAATCATGAAATGAAATGTGCTGATTTAAGTTTTTCAAATATGTCTTTTTTGTGTTTTGAGCTGCAGAGTTCGATAAATCTTGCGTCAGGCCACAAACAAAGTTTTAGCTCAAGTTTTTGGTTTAGTTTCTTTGTGTTTACATTTTTCTTCATTAACATTAAAATGAATTAAACTGAATTAGTATAGGAGATTTAAATATATGAATAGATTGTAAATTAAAAATGTTCCTTTTTTTAGACAAAGTTTATAATCTAAATGATTAAAGACTTATTTTTATGCAGTTTTAATTAGACTCAAACACCTTTTTTATTTATGTTTTGTTGTTATTAAAATCATCTTAAAGAGAGCCGAGGTACATCCTTTGTGGTAAAATGCAATCAACAAAAAGACATAATTGCAAATTGACATAAACACTTAAATTAATCAGATTAGTTCCTAAAAACTGAATCAGACTTATGTAAGGACAGGAGTTAGGAGAACGGAGACATTAGGATGGTACACAAAGATTACTGTTGGATTTAACAGATTAACACCTAACATGCCCTCATAGTGACAACAGCAACAATATCACACAGCTGTTTGAGCCTGAAGTAACTAGAAAAGCCTCTGTCAACAGTTACTCAAGATGAGAGCAACCGTACGTGGGGCCGCAGCACCCTCTTCAGGCCGGAGGAGTTTGATGATGTGAAAAAAGGAATCAAGAAGAAAGGAAGAACCTGGGGCCCCAGTTCAGTACAGAGCAAAGAAAGGCCTGCCGCCGCTGAGAGGTAAGATTTTTTTTTTTTTTTTTTTACACGCAGCCAGGTTGCAAATTTCAAAACCATAGTCCCAGTCTTGTTATTGGATCATTTGGTTGCGGTTCCTACACATTTTTGGTACGTTGCATTAACCTGAAGGTCAATTTAAAAATCCTATTTACTTTTTGACAACTTGAGCCTTTAAACCTCCAAACATCCATTGGCTTTAACCACTTATTCTTCAGAGTCCCAGAGGGGCTGGTGTCGATGTCCAGCAGTTCCTCACAGAGACACACAGGACACAACGATGCACACACACACACACATTCATACCTAAGGACCAATCAACAGTCATGTTGTTGGACTGTGGGAGGAAGCCGGAGAACCCTTAGAGAACCCACTTATGGACAGACAAGAACATGCATACTTCATGCAGAAAGACCCCAAGCTGGGATTCAAACCCAGGACCTTCTTGCTGCAAGGCAACAGGGGTCCAACTGCTCTGCTGTGCAGATGGCCTCAAACATGTGCTCCAAAAACAAATGTGATTTTTCAACTTTTTTCTCTCTACTTTACCTTGAATCATAATTAATCAACAGCAGCTTTTCATAAAGGTGAAAGATGGAAACATTTAAATGTCTGGAAAGTTATATAAAAACACCTTTTAGTCAGAGTTATAAATAAAATATGACATATTTAGCCTATTTTGGGATCTGTGATCCTGCATTGTTGGAAACAGTCCGCTACTCGTTTTCACCTTTTGTCTGTTTTATGGTTTCAGGGTGCGTCCTCTGTCAGACGGCAGTAACCCCTGGTCCACCAGCCTGCTGAAGTCCCAGAAGTCTGTCCCCCTAGCTGCTCTGTTTGGTGAACAAGGTGAGCCAAAAGTTAATCACAAACTAGGAGGACTTGTATACAAAATTCACAGTCATGGAAAAGAGAAGGTATGCACATTTTTAACTCTAGGGTCTCAATTTTATACATATATAAGGTTTGGGGGATGTTCTTCATTTGTAGATTTAAATCATTTTTGAACCTGGTTACTTCCTTTTTAACCACCACTGTATGACGTTCCTTGTTCAAAATGTTATAGCTGCTAGCCAGACTTAAAATCCGATCAAACTCACTATTGATTTCATTTATCTCATTTAAAGGAACATGTCATGGTCACTTTTCCTATTCATTTGGATTTACTTGTTGTAAGTCCTTAGTTAATCAAAATGTTCTCTTCCTAAAACACACTTACAGCGTTACTTACAGTGTTTAAATGTACTCTGTATGGCTGCTACAAAATGTCTGAGGTCCCTGTAAGAATCACTGGATGGATTTCCATGTAATTTGGAGATAATTAAACATATGGAAGTGGTGTTATATCAAAAGTCAGACTGGAATAAACAGATTTCAAAAGTCTTGGAGTTGAATTGTTGTTAAAAAAAAAGAAAGAAAAAGGTTTGAGGTCAAGGAGATGGAAGTGAAACACTGTTTTCAAGTCGTAACATCATGTCCTGCTGTGACCCGAAGAACCGCTGCATAAACAGACAATATAAAACATGATCCCTAGCTCTGAGCTCTCAGTTCAAAGCTAGGCCTAAACTAGCAAGAAAAGGGAGCATTAATTAAAGGAGCAGCAAAGAGTCCCATTGTAAGTCGGATAGAGCTATAGAGATCTACAGCTCAGGTGGGAGAATCTGTTTACTGGGCTCCTCGTGAAAAGATCTGCTTGCATTTTGCTACAAGCAACGCAGGGGACACAGCAAACACATGGAAGCAGGTACTTTGGTCAGAAGAGCTGAAAATGTAACTTTTTGGCTTATAAGCAGAATGCTTTGTGTGGCAGATGATACTGCACTGCTTCACCCTCGACGCACCATCACCCTTCGCTCTTGGTGAAATATACGGTAGAGCCCATCCTATTTGGAGTTCAGTATTCCTGTTTTTTTCTGAGGGACTCGAAATTATTTGAGGGAAATCCACTGTTTGTATTAATGCGTAGTAAGGTATATTTGGTGATTAAACTACTAAAATCGGACTTTAGAAGCGTTTTTAGAGGGGCTCTAAAGTATTCACCGTTACTAACCACCACAAATACTGGGGGTCCACTGTAGTGGTAGCAGCATCATGAAGGATCAATGATGAGAGCCTATGAGAACATGGATTAAGCTAAATACAGAGTAATCCTGGAAGAAAACCTGTTAGAGGCATACTCATTTGGCCTAGGTAAAGGCCAAACTTGCAATGCAATTGAACATTTATGGCATGACTTGAAAATGGATGTTCATAGATTTTGTCCATCCAATGTGACTCAGTGCGTTTACATGCAGTAAGAGGCACCCGAATTATTGCCTTAGTCCGGCTACAGTCGAACCGAACTGGTCTACTCTTAATTGAACTAGAAAAGCTGAATTTCTCTGCATGTAAACGGCATCCCAGCTTAGTCAAACTATTATCAGCCTGGGTCCTAGTGTGGAAGTGGCAATAACAACACTAGTACGACAACAACACAGCGGTAACGACGAGTGTAACACAATCAAATGGTACAGTACTTACAAAATGTACTCTGCTGCAGCATTGTTGTCGTTGATTTCTAAGCTCATTATGCAAACCTGGTTTTTCTCCGTCTGCTTCACTGCTGCCAACCTGAGGAATGCCATCCCAAAGGGCGCGTGTCGCCACCTACCGTCGCAGAGTCGAACTTCATTCATTAATTTGACTTACTGAGTGACATGCAATGTTCCCTGTAATTTTTCATGTGTCTGAGCAAACATACAAACGCCCTGAGCGGTCCCTTTGACCACTGTGAGGAACATCAGATGTGTGCGCTGTGGTCATGCCAGCATCGCATCCATCCAGTTTACATAGTTTATTAAAATAATCAAATTACAGCATTTAAATTTCTGTGAAAATACTTTTTAATCAAGTCCATTATCCCACTTACAATGAAAATGACAAAGATCTTATTCATGACCTGTGTTATGTGTTAACACTATTGTAAGTGTAAATATCTCATTGTAACTGTGGAGAAACATGAACTGCCAAGTAAGCCAAGCTAACTGTGAACTCGAATTTTGAAAACACACTTAACAGTTTTATTATAAAGGTCTGACTTGTATTATAAGCATGAGCCATTGTGTGAAGCTCTTGCTGAGCACTGGCTAAAAGAGAGTCCTGCTGTGGTCTGGGAGAGGGTCCTTTAACTGGGAGAAGGTCTTGTTGATGGATGGATGAAGAAGTTGTTGATGGCCTCATCTGCTTGCAGCTTTGACTTTATGCGCATCAGCTGATCCAAATGGTCCCCTTCAAGATGATTTCTCGATGCTGTTTTGAGACGATTCATTAAACTAAAGCCTCTTTCACAGTCTGCGCTGGATGCTTGAAATGTAGCACAAATATTGATTAATTAGCTGCGTCAATACGTATGTGAATCGCATCATTGGCTGGAGCAGCCAGCCACTGGTCACTCAGTGAGATAAACTTTATTGTCTTGAAGCGAAAACTTTTAACCCAAATGCAGAATCAAACACTAAAATATTTATTCACACAGTATGAGCAGATAAGCTCTAGCCCTGCTGACTGAAAGGAGCAGGAGCAGCACTGCTATGTTCCCATTGCAGGTTAAATGCTCAATTCTGATTTCTTGTTAAAATCCCTTTTCCTATTCAAAGTTTTTTTTTCTTTTATGGGAGCTGAAACAATCCAGTGATGAAGTTACAAACTAAGACTGACAATAATGAGCCTGTTTCTGAGAGGAATAAAAGGAAAACTTCAGATGTTTTCAGAACATTCCATAATCCCCCTTTTGGTTAAAGAAAATTCCACCAAAACATTACAGACTTTCTGAATAAATCAAGCACATTTCACAGCTCACCAACTTGGCGCTTTCAGCCGCTCTGCGCACAGACGAAAGCACTCCGCTCCTATATAAACAGGAGGATCTGAGTTTGTGTCTGGATTTTTTTTTAACCTAAGTCTCATTTGCATACCCGTGTCTATCTTTAATCTGTGTTGTGTCAGTGTGTGGGTCTCTGCCGCATTGATATGGCAATAACCATGGATAACTGCTTCGGGCGAGTGTTTTTTTTTTTTTATTGGACCGGTTCAGGGCTACTGCTGGAACTGTAAATGTGTGCATATGCTCATGGATTCATAATGCAAAATAGCAAAGAATTATTTGTTTGTTGTTTTTTTGAGGTTTTTTTCAATTCAGGTTAGATTTTATTTTTAGCGCAGAGAAGATTTTCTGTGCGCGAAGATTGTCAGCAATGCGCAATTGCGCACGCGCACAGCTTAGAGGGAACATTGGTTTCATGTAAATTGGAATAAAGACTCCCGTTCTGGGGAAGGTATTAGCTTGATTATTGCCCAAGTTTGATTTAGAAGTGCATGTAAACTTACTGACTGAGTTTGAGCTAAGTAGCAAAGAAAACATGGCAGAAACGTCAATCTCTAAATGTGCTATCTCATAGAAACATACCGTACCCCAGAAAACTTGCAGGTGGAACCGCAGTGAAGAGGGCTGAAAACAAATATTCAACGCAGCGTTAACATTTTATTTGGGAAGAAAAAAACGTTCTGTGTCTGTGTGTTTTCAGCCGGAGCAGGTAGGGATGAGGCGTTCCCCCAGGAATGTCCGGACAGCAGCTCCAAACCAAAACCGCTCAAGTTCCCCAACCAGGTGTACATTGACCTACCTCTGTGGAGGGACGACATGCAGCCTCAGAGCCCCGGTGGGAACGGCGGATCAGGAGATGCTGGGGTTAGTGCAGGAAGTCTGGGTGGACCTCCGGAGACTCCAGAAGACCCCTGCACCACCACGTCCACCTCTTCCACCTCCACAACCCCACAGCTAACCCCCACCAACAGCCTTAAGAGGGCATCGGGTCGGCGAAAGACTGACTTTGCGTTGTATGGCTGCGGCTCGGTGCTTGCCTCTGTGGTCCTCGGTTATGACATTCGAGAGGCCATCAAGAACTCAGCCTCTCCTGAGGATTGTGAGCCCCCAAAAGAGGAGAAGGAGAAGAAGAAGAAGGAGGGCCTGTTTCAGCGTGCGACCCGGTTCCGCCGCAGCACCTCACCGCCAGGCGGTCGCTCCCGCAAAGAAGAGACGTCATCGAACCCCACCAGCACCCCGCCGGTCAACCTCGTCTCAATGTCAGCCATCATGGAGTGTAACTCCACCAAGTGCCTCTTACAGCCAGAGGCGGAGGTGTTGGAGTGCAGTGCTGGAAAGGCTGAGCCTGTGGCGAACAATCACCACACCGAGCCATCCAGACCCGGCAAAGCAGCCCCTGTAGACAGCCAGAGTAACAAGACGGCAGCTGAAACACAGACGGCGGTGCAAGCTTTGATTCAGCCCCCAGAGCACAGCAACCACAACACAGGAACACGCCTGCACAGGAAGAAGTACACCAGGAACCACAACAGTGAGTAAATAGACCACTGCAGGGGGGAAGTTGGTATGTACAGGTTTATCTGACTGTTCCCTCTGTTTTCTCAGCCCACAATGGCCCCCTGCCCCCACCTGCTGCCCAGAGGAAGCAGGAAAAGGAGAAGAACGAGAAGCCTGCGAACGGTGACCCAGTCCCACGACCGAGGCCGGTGTCGTTCCGGGCCAAACCCCATGCCTGGGCCCTGCTGCGGGGGCGCAACAAGAGCTACTCCCTGGGCCACTACTCTGGGGAGAAGACGGCCCAAGGCCTGAACGTGGTGCTTACCTCGGAGGTGGGCTGCTCCCTGCTCGACATGGACATGGAGGGGCAGAAACGGGACTGCACCGTACCGCTCTGCCGCATCCAGAGCTCCCCAGGACGACCCTCAGTGTTCGAGCTGGAGAAAGAGTTCCTCTCCTAGGAGCCTGGAGGATCCATCTGCTCTGATTGAAGTGGCCTAGAGAGTTGCTCAAGGGTTTAGTCGCACGCTCCCTTCGTTCCTTTCTGTTTCTAAAAGCACCATAGAAAAGAGCCTGTTTTTTAGTGGCAGATCATGTCAGTGTGTCCCTTGAGCTCTAAAAGTAGAACTGCCTTACACACTGCCATGTTTTCCAGAACAGAAACCTGGGCAGGCAGAGCTGGATCTCCAGCTCCTTCTCAGATCTCTAATCTACCTTCGTTACCACCCCCTCTGTAAGTGCTGCTCAACGTTGACCGCCGCTGCAGTGCAACTCAAAACGCTCACCTTTTTATTTATTTTTCGTGGTGATTTAATATTAACTGAGTTAGCGGGTAGCAGGACGTACATTCCACCTCAGTTTCACAGCTGCGTCAGCATGCTCTTAGATTTCCTTTTTTTTCACTTGAGAATCATGCATGTACCCTTAAAATGTCAAAAAAAAGGAGAAGAAAAGAAGGCAATGTTTGTAAATATGACTTTTTACCCACTGTCATCTCAATGCTGCCCTTGTTTTCTATTGCAAACATGTTTTATGACTGTTCTCTGAGTCAGCAATGCTGCAGCTCAGGCTGTGTACTAGGGACAGGTTACATTATAAATATTAGAGCTGAAGCATCTGTCATTCCATTTACAGATGCAGGTAGAAAAACACTGGAAGTCTTACAAAGCAGACATGGAATCTATTCTTGTAAAAAAAAAAAATGTTTTTCTGTTCATGTATTTATAGAGATGTTTGTTTCTTTTTCTTTTTTTCTGCTTCTCAGCACACTGAAGCAGATTGAGGGCAGCAGATTAAACATGAATGTTCACATCACTAAAACTCAGCCTGAATCCATGACTTTTATCAAGCAGTCCCCCTGGTGAAAGCTGATTGGTTGAAACTGGAACGAACACACATGCAGCTGCATCTAAAATTTGGGATCCATAAAGTGCAACTCGTGTGGATTCATCACACGCAGTGTGATGTACTTCCTGCTTATATTTTTTACTTTGATTGTTGTCCTCTAGCTAATGAAACTTCTGTTTGGAAGACAAATATTATATAAGGATTTGGAATACAAAAATTTTAGCCTAATGAAAAGTATGAGTCCATGTACTGTAAAGTTTATTTATACACTCAATACTTGGTTGGGCATGAATTACTGCATCAGTGCGGCGTGGCATGGAGGCGATCAGCCCCTTGGTTCTGCTGAAGTGTTAGGGAAGCCCAGGTTGCCTTCCTATTGGCTCTCTGGTCATCTGCATTGTTGGGTCTGCCGTCACTCATCTTCCTCTTGACAGTACCCCATAGATTCTCTGTAGGGTTCACGTCAGCCAGTTCGCTGAAGGAGTCGAGCGTTGTGATTCTATGGTCATTTAAGCAGGTATCGCTACTTCCACCAGCGTGGACCGGCGATGAGCCCTGTTGGAAAACGACATTAGCATTTGCATGGCTTCACAACCCTTTCTAAGCTGTTACTTGTACATCTTTTTCTGCCACACTTTTTCCCTCCACTCAACTTTCCATGCATATCCCTTAATATAGCACTCTGTGAACAGCCAGCCTCTTTAGCAATGACCTTTTGAGGCTCTACGGTTGTGTGGTCATAAACGTAAGATTTCTGTATTAAAAGTCCTTTTTTTCTTGGTCTTAAGTAATGCTTTAATGTTGTTTTCAGCCTCCATTAGCTTTAAGCCATAGTCATCAAAACAATGAAAATGTTTACTTTGAGTTTTACTTTTATTGGGGGGGATTGAATTACCGAGGCAAATTAGCGTTTCAGTGATTTTCTGCTTCATTGAGTTACCCATGTATTATTTCTGCCCATCCCTGTATACAGCTGATTTATTTTTGAAGGGTTGAGGGCTGGAGGTCTGCTCAGTAACACCTGTGCCTTTTAATTCAAGCATCTCACATTTTGCTCTCACTTTACCTGAATAAATCCATTTGAACTGTTACATTTATTAACTTCCACATTTGGTTGAATCTGATTCTGTTTTCCATCATGCAGTCTATTTAAACTTAAAACATTATTTTTTTTTACCTGAACAAACTCATCCCATCAAGCTCAGGAAAGTCTGGAGAAGTTTAAATTTGGTTGAACTTTTTTATTTTTAGCTGTTTCCTCAGGACTTGTTAAGGTCTCTGTGTGGTTCTCAGCAGGCTCTACTTTCCAGACCTTTAAATATGCAGTACATGTTCTGGGGACAGTTCCAGAGCCCTGAATCCGTTTATAATGTGAACTGAAAAATATGCGCCCCCCCCCTCCCATTTGTTTCACTGTTGTCTTACTGAGTTTCCTAGAAAGGGCTAAAGGAGAAACTTAGAAAATCATACGAATGACCAGACAGTGTGAATGTCTTCCCAATTTGTGTGTATATGGCTGAGGAAATGTCTGAAGCTTCCAACTCTCTGAAGCTGTTAAAGGTGCTGTCTACAAGCCTGTTTTCTTATTTTTTTTTTAAGAATAAAGGATGTGTGTAAATAACACCCTGGTACTACGTAGCCTCTTTACTTGTGGGCAGCTTGTCACAGTGAAATAATTTGGTCCGACATTCCACTGCAGCGATGGGACCATCTTTTAAATAAACCACCCCTGGTAATTTGCTGCATTCAGACCCAAAACCACTAAATCAACCTGCTGCTATATGAGGAGGAGGAGAAAAGGGTGTAGAGGCCCATAAACTGATCAAGCAATGTAAAAGTTCTCTGTAAAGTCACCGAACACTGATCACACTGACTGGGTCAGTCTTAGATTTGATCTGTTTACGTGAGCCGTGTTTGTTATCCTTACAGTATTGGCTATGTCATGCCTGAATGATCAAGAGTTATCATGTTTATCAATGTTTTAAATAAAGTCGTCTACATCAACCCTATTGTTGCCCTCTTTATTTTTCTGTTGCAGCAGATTTCCCTTATTGTTAAAGTTGGTGTTGGAGTGAGTTATTTTACTGAAAACAGGAGGCAGGGAACAAGTTAATAAACTTCATAAATGTAATGATTAAAAGTAGAAATTTACCACATTGTGCATGCATGGACCTCTGGGCTCAGACTCATTGATTAATAAGAGCATTGCCATGGTGTTTCTGGCAGATCTGTGGTTACTGCCATAAAAGCTTTTAGTTGACAAAAGACCCCCATTCTTAACTATCAGGAGTGGTATGGATAAACGCACAGTAAATGTTCTAAATCCCAATAAATGACAGTCATATTTATAAGCTATATATTTTTCAACTGTTAGAGCTGTGGCCTAATAATGCAGTAAGCCTTAAGAGAAAGTGAAATAACATCAGCAATTTTGCAGTAATAGTAGACCAGTTGCTAAATTGAAATTTTAACCTCAGCGTAGGGATGGACGATACATGGGCCAATGTTTAAAAAAAAGATCGGATATTGACATCGGCCCAAATTTTCATATCTGTGCATCCCTACTTTTAGGAATTATGGAAAGAATTCAATTCTTAGTTCAGAGCAGAGAAAAAAGCATTCGTCTTCAGAGAGAGTTTGATCATCCTTAATGTAAAATTAAAAATAGCCATGGTAAATAGCCTGAAAGAATAAAGACCACTTCTGTTAGTGTAAATGTTTTTAATGACACTTTGATCCCTTGCTTGAAAGGTTCAAGAAGAAATGCTATGCCTTGTAAAATTATGCACTATTCTACAGTACTGCATCATTGGAAAGTGGAAGGAAAGGAATATGTGAATTTAAAAATAAAAAGTGTGCATTTATGTTAAACTCAAAATGATCAGTTGATTTCAGAATTTGTCTACTGAGTAAATGCATGTGTGTAATATAATCTCAGTATAAATTCAGTTGATCTGTGAGGATGTCAGAGGTTTGTCAAAGACAATTAGAGAACAAACAGCATCATGAAGACCAAGGAGAAAGCTTAAAGCAGGACCAGGTTATAAAACAAACATCCCAAGCTTTGAACGTCTCACATGATCCATCATCTGACCATGAAGAGTGTGGCACTACTATAACCTACAAAAACATGGCAGTGAACCTCAACTGACAGGCTGGGTTTTTGTTTTTTTTTACATGACAAAACATGAGAAAGAAGTAAACACTTCTGCAAGGTGGTGTTGACCTTTTAGCATGCTGCTATTACAATTAAACACACAAACAATATGACTTTTAAAAGAGGAAAAGAATCCTTTTATTACTAAGGTGACACTGCAGCACAGATATGAGGTATAAAACATCACCAGGGCTTGTTTTGTTTTATCTCAAACAGGAGCTCTGGTTGGTTTTTAGAGGTTAGATTCATTCTCAGTGGTGGCTGGGATGCAGAACAGGTTAATAAATATTACGTGAGCTGGTTTAAGTCTCGGTTTATTAATGCTGAGCTCTACAAATGGTGAAAAACTGCAATAAAGCCAGCCTCCAGTTGTCGCAGGAAGGTCAAATCAGGCCCCAGTCGATTTTACATGGCGCGGGTGTTCAAAACTTTACGCTAAAAGGGGTTACGAAGGTTTTTTAATTAAAAGCCTGTCTCTAAAACGTATTTTCTGATTGATCCAATTTTAAAAAAGCAATATTCAAACAATATTAACATAAACACCAATCCAAAAGTGATCATTTAATTGTTTTATTGCAATTGTATCTTCAACTAAAAAATACAAGCGTATTGATAATGGTGGAAAAAGCCTTTTTTTTTTGCCAAGATACCTTTAAATTACCCTAAAAATAAATATGTGCATTATTCCAGGCTGGTTTGTGGACAGATTAAGAGTAGACCATCCCAAGGTGACACTCAGGAAGTTTCATCAACATCTGATGTGGAATTTCAAAATTAAAGCACTTTGAAAATTGGGAAGAAAAAAAAAGCTTTTAAACCCAGTATATTTATCATACCTTAAAAACAAATCTGGTCATTTTTGCAGAATAATATAGAATTATAATAATATAGAATATATATAATATAGATTTTCCTCTTTCAGCACATCCACAAATCTCCATTTTGGTCTTCCTCTCTGCCTCCAGCCTGGTGTCTCCATCCTCAACATCCTTCTACAGACATAATCCTTGCCTCTCCTTTCAACATCTCCAAACCACCTCAATCGGGCCTCTCAGACTTTATCCCCAAAACAGCTAACATTCTCTTTGCTTCTCTGCAGCTTCACAATATCTAGCAGATGCTGTTGGCCTTGGTGACCCATCTCACAGATGTTCCATGGATGACTTCAGTTGGTGCCTTCTGGAGAATCTCTGCAGGGACAACCCAGTCCATTTTACAGTTCCACTGCCTATTACATGCAGTACAAAGGATACCTGTACAAAGGGTCAATGTAAAAGGAAGGTTGTGACACTTTTTCAGATCTGTATTCTTCTCATCTTGTGATCTGGTGATTCGACTTATAAAATATCAAAGACGCGTAACGGACTGCAGCCTCATCTCTATTTATGAGTAGAAGTTATTTTTTTCCCACGACATCTTAATTTTATAACACAAATATACACCCTTTGTTAGAATGTCACAACCTGTTTATTCCTAACTGTGATGATCAGGGTATGAAACAAAAGTGAAAAGGGAAGTGTATTTCAAGCGCTAAAAAGAAGTCTCATGAGGTTATGTATGAAATAAGAAATGAAACAATATTTTAAAACAATTAATAGAGAACACAGATTATTGGATTGCTAGAACAACATTTAATTGTGGAACTATTTATGGAAGGAAAACAGTATTTCTGATGCAAATTGAAAAAAATCAAGAAGACATCCAAATGTTCAATGAAGTTATTGTATGGGCTTAAAATGTTTTTTTATGCCACATTTTTAGTAATTTGTTATTTCAATATGCATTTTCCTGGTTGTAGAGTCTAATGGCATGGGGTTATTAGATAGTTTTTAATGTTTGTGTCCTGTAGCTGCAGAGCTGTATCCCTGCACTAAGCAGTCAGAACATAGATATAGTCATTGTTATTGTTTGGATAGAATAAGCCCTTGATGATCTTGGTTGCTGTAGATCTGAATAATTTGTTGTATATGTTCTGCAAGGAATGGAGGGCGGAGAAAGTGTAAATGGCCTGAACTTGAATAGTGGTTTTACTGTTTGACAACTCCAATGTGTTTTACAGTCACTCATTCAACCATTCACATACTGGTGGTGATAAGCTATATTGAACCCACAGTTGCCCTGGGGCAGGCTGACAGAAGCAAGCCTGCCGCTAACTTCGTGAATTCTCTGTGGATAAGAGCATTTAATGTTCAAGTTCCACATCAGATGTTGATGAAACTTTGAGTGTCAACTAGGGATGGTCTGCACTTAATCTGTCCACAAACCAACCTGGAATAATGGACACATTTATTCTTAAGGTTTAATAAATACAGTGGCTTGCAAAAGTATTCGGCCCCCTTGAACTTTTCCACATTTTGTCACATTACAGCCACAAACATGAATCAGTTTTATTGGAATTCCACGTGAAAGACCAATACAAAGTGGTGTACACGGGAGAAGTGGAACGGAAATCATACATGATTCCAAACATTTTTTACAAATAAATAAATGAAAAGTGGGGTGTGCGTAATTATTCAGTCAATACTTTGTAGAACCACCTTTTGCTGCAATTCCAGCTGCCAGTCTTTTAGGGTATGTTTCTACCAGCTTTGCACATCTACAGACTGAAATTCTTGCCCATTCTTCTTTGCAAAACAGCTCCAGCTCAGTCAGATTAGATGGACAGCGTTTGTGAACAGCAGCTTTCAGATCTTCCCACAGATTCTTGATTGGATTTAGATCTGGACTTTGACTGGGCCATTCTAACACATGGATATGTTTTATTTTAAACCATTCCATTGTTACCCTGGCTTTATGTTTAGGGTCGTTGTCCTGCTGGAAGGTGAACCTCCGCCCCAGTCTCAAGTCTTTTGCAGACTCCAAGAGGTTTTCTTCCAAGATTGCCCTGTATTTGGCTCCATCCATCTTCCCATCAACTCTGACCGGCTTCCCTGTCCCTGCTGAAGAGAAGCACCCCCAGAGCATGATGCTGCCACCACCATATTAGACAGTGGGGATGGTGTGTTCAGAGTGATGTGCAGTGTTAGTTTTCCGCCACACATAGCGTTTCGCATTTTGGCCAAAAAGTTCCATTTTGGTCTCATCTGACCAGAGCACCTTCTTCCACATGTTTGCTGTGTCCCCCACATGGCTTGTGGCAAACTGCAAACGGGACTTCTTATGGTTTTCCTTTAACAATGGCTTTCTTCTTGCCACTCTTCCATAAAGGCCAACTTTGTGTAGTGCACGACTAATAGTTGTCCTATGGACAGATTCCCCACCTGAGCTGTAGATCTCTGCAGCTCGTCCAGAGTCACCATGGGCCTCTTGGCTGCATTTCTGATCAGCGCTCTCCTTGTTCGGCCTGTGAGTTTAGGTGGACGGCCTTGTCTTGGTAGGTTTACAGTTGTGCCATACTCCTTCCATTTCTGAATGATCTCTTGAACAGTGCTCCGTGGGATGTTCAAGGCTTGGGAAATCTTTTTGTAGCCTAAGCCTGCTTTAAATTTCTCAATAACTTTATCCCTGACCTGTCTGGTGTGTTCTTTGGACTTCATGGTGTTGTTGCTCCCAACATTCTCTTAGACAACCTCTGAGGCCGTCACAGGGCAGCTGTATTTGTACTGACATTAGATTACACACAGGTGCACTCTATTTAGTCATTAGCACTCATCAGACAATGTCTATGGGCAACTGACTGCACTCAGACCAAAGGAGGCTGAATAATTACGCACACCCCACTTTTCAGTTATTTATTTGTAAAAAATGTTTGGAATCATGTATGATTTTCATTCCACTTCTCACGTGTACACCACTTTGTATTGGTCTTTCACGCGGAATTCCAATAAAATTGATTCATGTTTGTGGCTGTAATGTGACAAAATGTGGAAAAGGTCAATGGGGCCGAATACTTTTGCAAACCACTGTATACTGGGTTCAAAAAAATTTTTAACCCCATTTTCCAAGTGCTTTAATTTTGAAATTCCACATCAGATGGTGATGAAATTTTCTGAGTATAACCTAGGGATGGTCTAATCTTAATCTGTCCACAAACCACCCTGGAATAATGAACATATTTATTTTTAGGGTAATTTAAATGTATTTTCTTTATTTGATTGGATCAGTCAGAAAATACGTTTTAGAGACAGGCTTTTATTTTGAAAACCTTCGTAACCGTAGCTTCAAACGCCAGCGCCATGCAAGGCAAGGCAATTTTATTTGTACAGCACACTTTCAACAACAAGGTAATTCAAGGTGGTTTACAAGATTAAGGGGATAAAGTAAAAACAGCAATAAAGCATAAAACACACACAGAGCATATGACACGTAAAAACATTAAACACAGACATGAATTCAGGATAAAGTAAAAACAGCAATAAAGCATGAAGCACACAAAACATGTTGCACGTGAAAACATTACTCAAAGGCCGCTCTAAACAGACGGGTTTAAAAAAACTCATTGTTTCAGCAGCTCTGCAGAATAGAGCATAGAAACTGAAAGCTTCTTCTCCATGTTTGGTTCTTATTCTAGGGACGTTGAGTGGACTGGAATCAGAGGATCTGGGGGGTTGGTACTGTATAGCAACAGTAGACTTTGGTGCCAAGCCATTCAATGATTTATAAACTAGTAAAAGTATTTTGAAGTCTATTCTCTGAGCTACAGGGAGCCAGTGTAAAGTCTTTAGAACTGGGGTGATGCGCTCTACTTTCCTGGTTCTAGTGAGAACGTGAGCAGCAGCGTTCTGGATCAGCTGCAGCTGTCTGATTGACTTTTTAGGCAGACCTGTGAAGATGTCAAATCGACTGGGGCCTGATTTTACCATCCTTCGCAAACTGGAGGCTTCCTTTACCGTAGTGGAAGACTTTTGCCTCCTCGAAATGTGTTAAAACAAACGTGAGCATAAATATACAATCCTTCATGTTTTCCTTCCGTTTTCAAAACCAAAAAAAGACGAACCAAATTTAGAGTTACAACAATGTCACAGAGAAATTAATCTCACAGTCATCCTGAGTGGACATATGCCCCAACATGTGAATTTAGGATGTGTTTTCATAGTGTTTCAAACTGAGTTTCAAATTGAATCGACTTAAAACAAAAAGCTCCTCAGAAGATTTAATGAATCACATCAAGTTCAGACACCTAGGGCTGCAGCGGTCGAGGTAGGGATGAGGATTAAAGCCGTGGTGACAAGACGACTCGATTTGACCAGCGTCTGCGGCAAAGACACAAAAAAGAAGGTTGGAGTTAGAGAGGGAAAACCAATACACTCTGACTTCGAGGCTGTCACTGGTCTAAAAAACAGAGAAAATGGCTGTACAAGCAGAGGCAGTTATCTTATTGCTGCAAGAGTTTCACTTTGTTCTTCTTTTCTGGCCTGCACTAACTGATGGCTGATACCCGAATCCTCATCTGTTGATCTTTGCTGAACAGAGGATGCATTTCGCTCCCTCATCTAAAGGCTGCGTGCAAAACAGACTCGGACACACAAGCCAGACTCTTGCAAGATGTTCTCACTGATATAACAGCTGTTTGGTGCAGCAGGGATCCCGCAAGGAGTGGGTTCTGGGCTCATACCTGCGTGATCAGGCTGTCGTGATGCACTTTGCAGAGCTTCGATCGCTGCTCTTCATGTGCCGGGGGATGACGGTCTGTGCTTGGACGCAGTATTGTGTTTTGGGCTTCAGCTCTATCAGAGTCAGCTTGCAGCAGGCGATCTCATACACCTCCTGATGGGGGGAGAGGGAGAGGTGGCACATGTTAACAATCCAGTCTACATGCACAGCACGAAGCGACAGAGGGAGAGAGAGCTGGCTCAAGAGGTCACTTTCTTCTTCTTTTTGTTGTTGTTCTTTGTTCAGCTTTGGTCTTCCTCTTCTGCCTCCTGAACCTTTTCTATTTCCTCTTTGTCTTTGTAATTGGACAAGTGTTGTCCTAAATCTGTACTTTCACTGAATCTGAACCCAGAATCTGTTACAGTGTCGTTGGGTTTTTTTTTGTACTGGTTGCTTTGTCACGTAGCAGATTTTAATAGCTTCAAATGATTTAACAAGCAAAACTGTGACATGCTTTAGACGCATTGCTTTCTTTTCTTTTGATGTAGAGCCTTTATTTCTGTCGGTCTGGGTCAAATATTCATTTTTGGACTTTTCTATCAGATCATAAGTAAAATCTCTTTATTAACAAACATGTGTTGTTAAAAATGATAAATAGTTTTCCGGTTTTCTTTTAGCAAATTAAAATCTGAAAAGTGTGGTGTGCATGGTGTGCAGTCAGAACTTTGTAGAAGCACTTTTTGCTGCAAGTGTTTTGTGGTAGCTATGTTTTAGAGGCTGCAATGTCTCCTTTTTCAAAACAGCTTCAGCTCAATCAGATTGGATGGGGAGTGCTTGCAAACATCAATTTTCACGTCTTACCAGAAGATTGTCTGTTTAATTTAGGTCTGGACTTTGACTAGGCCAGTCTAACTCATTAATAGGCTTTGATGTGAACCACTCCATTATAGCTTTGGCTCTATGTTTAGGGTCATCACTGTGCTGGAAGGTAAACATCTGTCCCTCTCTTTTCCAGGAGATCAGCTTACCTCTCCCTGCTAAAGAAAAGCAACCCCACAGCATGATGCTTCCTATGCCACACAGAGCCTTTTTATGTCAACCAAAAACTGCATGTTTGGTCTCACCTCAGCAGAGCACCATTCAGTTTATTGTGTCCCTTTCATGGCTTGTGGCAAACTGCAAGCAGAACCGATTATAGCTCCTTTCAGCATCGGCTCTCTTCTTGCCCCTCTTCCATAAGGGGCACATCTTTCCGGTGTGCACATCTAATAAATGTTCTTACCAACGATTCTCTCTCTAGAGCTGTGGATCTATGCAACTCAGGAGGGGTCGCAGAGGTATAATAGATTAAAGGCGGCTGAAACCCCAAAGCATGCCACACTTCTCAGATTTTCATTTTTAAGACATTTTGAAAACGATGTATCCTTTTCCTTTTATTTCACAAGTATGTGAGAGTTAGTTAAGAGATATAAGTACTTTGCAGGGCTCCATAAACAAATATTTTAATAACAATCTGGATTTTAAATATGCTTTAAATAGGTAATATGCACATCTTCAATAAAATTGAAGACCACTGATTAGGGGCACAAATCTGTTCTTCACTCCCCCAAAAACACTTTAACATGCGAACCTGGTTCCGTTACTTTTCTGTAATGAAGTCAAAGTATTTATACCTCCTTTCCACTGGCGTGGATGACGTAGACGTTGTAGTCCACACTGTTGTGCATCTTGCGGACCAACACTCGGGGGGGTTTCACTTGGACCACAATGCCATGTCTGGAGGTGTTCAGCTTCACTGCAGGAGGGCTGATTTTGGCTGCAAAGATGCACAGTAAACGGTGAATGCAACTTTTTTTTTTTCATAGAAAAACTTAAGCTGCAAAAAAAGTCACAATCTTCTTCAGAATGTAAGGAGATAAATAAAAGAGAATCAAGATGATGATGATGATGATGAGTAGGAGGAGGGTTAGTGCTTACTGTCCCAGCGGGGGCTGAATCTGCGGGACATGGCCCAGGCTGATTTGCTGTTTGAGGGCACACATGAAGCTCTCACCCGCGCGTAGTACCACTCTCTGGTGTCGGAGGTGACGCTGCTGAGGTCACACTGATGCTTGTGGATCCCCTGACAGTTGCTAACATTCAGCCAGTCGACCTCGCCGTAACTGTGAAATCAGCAGAGATCCCAGTTAGATGACTAACTGGACACAGCTGAAAAGGGAGGATATCCCCAAAGTCGGTGTAAGTTTTACCAGTGTGCATTCTGCTTGCCAATGTCCCATTCATTTAAATGAGCTGTGTCTAAATTTAATCTGGGTGATATGCTCATGAAGAGAAGTCCAGCTAACAGCTAGTAAGAGTTGAGCCGATTCCACAGCCCATTTCAGCCACACGAAAAGAGTAAACTCTCAAAACGTTTTGATCAATTAAAGTGTGTTACCTTGCAATGAACTGGTGGTGATACCCAGGCTGTGCCCTGCCTCCTGCCCATTGAATTCTTGAGCTAGGCCCCCCCCCCCCCCCCCCCAACCAAAAAATATAAGCGGCTATAGAAAATGGGCGAATGGATATCTACACTTTCTGTATTGAGTGGACATGACAATCTGTTTCCACAGTAAGTTGAGATATCTAAAACCTATTGTTCTCTTTAGTTGCAACAACATTTCTGAAGTTTGAGTTGTTTTAGATGGAATCTGCTCTCAAACTGGTCCCAGTCTGCTTGAGTTCTTCATTAGATTCCCCCAAACTGGGAACCTGTTGACGGTCTACAGCAGGTAAGATGTTGACTATGGACAGCAATTCCACAAAATCCCTTAAAATCAAAGCTGTAACTAGCCGTTTATCCTGTTTATCAATATTTGATCATTCAAAACCCTGACAGATTAAGATATACAATTATTCTCTATTCAATCAAGAATATTTCTGATAGGGAATGTAAAAGGCATCTCTCAAAAGATAATAAAACAACATAAAAGGAGTATCACATTTGTAAAAACATAATGCTTTGGTTACATTTTAGAGAAAAAATTGTTACTTTTTTTAAAAAATCCTTCTTAATAATAAAGGGAAAACTCTTTGATGGAATTACAGCAATCCAACCATTCCTATAATTGCTGACCAGCTTTTGCGTGTTTTTTCTGGTATTTCGATGATTTACCTTTGGTGAAGAGCTCCAAGTCTCAGTTTGATCTGCTGATCCTACTGAAAAAAGTTCTACTACCGGTAAGATGTTATAAATAAATTAATCCCACTAAATAAAACCTGGAACTATTTGTTTATCTTGCAATAGATCAATACTTGATATTTTTATTGCACTTACTAATACGAATATTAGTAAATCTGTTAACGAAAAATACAAAAAGGTTCATGTACATCAGTGTATTTAAACATTACAGAGAAGACAAATACAGAAGGTCGGGATGCATGACTGGGACCATAAATGTATTTGTTGTCTTACTGTAGTTGTGACGTATATATTATTTTGCGTGTGCATTGCATGTGTAAACTTAAATCAAGGTATATTAGATTATACCACATTATTGAATTTTGATTTGTAAACTTGATTATTAGAACTATAAACAACAGTAAACACTTTTGTACTTCTTTTCTAGCATTTTAAGTTCTTATGATCCTTATGCTAAATTCTAAATTACGTTTGATATCAATCAATCAATCAATCAATCAATCAATCAATCAATCAATCAATCTTAAAGTGCTCCCAAGATCAGTCTTTCATGAAGAGATTAGTCCAACCCATACAGTAAGAGGTAAGACTGATCAGAGTTAAGACTGATCATGGAGAATGATGTTAGAGGAGCTCCCTCTGCTGGTGGGTTTTTAAGTAACTTGTTTAAAAAATGGTTTTTGGGTGGTCTTTGGTGGTACTGGTCCAAAAACACACTTGTGTTGATGGAGAGAAGAAGGCTCTTGGTGAGAAAACCTAAGACATATTTTTTTTTAAACATCCCAAAGACACAGAAAAAAATCCCACAAATAAAAACTAAATTTGGATGAATTACTGAATAAACTGTTGGCACTAAATGTGAGTTTTTCCCATTTAGTTTTGTAGTTTTGTCAACTTGACATTTTCATTGTTTAATAAAGGAGATCCAAGCCTGAAGCAGCTCAGTATTGAACAGAAACGAACGAATCTATCGGACTGTGTGTGTAAGCACTCACATCTTGTACTGGACGTGATACTGCAGGGACGAGCTGTTTGTTGGCGCGGCCCAGTGCAGGATGTTTTTGTAGTCTGTCGACTCAAACCCCACCTGGCCAGGCGGAGGCAGCATCTCTGCAACACAAGAAGTCAGATTTCCGTGGGTTAGATCACACAAATTAGCCTCAATAGTTGGTGTTTGAAAGAGCTTTAATGATGGTGTTTATTGCCCAGAAGTAGAGCTGCACATTATATCAAACTGAAGACTCATTGGAGTGTCAATGTTTGCAATATTTTGTTTGACATCACATTCCACGTGTTATGATTTGGCTGATATGATTGTCTGTAGTTGTATTTTCGGGTGGTTAAGATGCTGAGTATCACAGTTAATGGTGTTGAGAAACAGCAATGATGAAAAATAAGGAAGGGATTAAGGAAAATGTAGGATTAACCATGATTAATATTGGGGCAATATTCACCCACAGTAACACAATTTAATATTTTACTGAAATCGAAGTTTCTTCTACTAAACTAATTCAAGTTTTGTTATGTCATGCACTTTCATTCTCTTATTTTGTTAAAACTCATTTCAAAATGTTACCTTGTATTATCTCTTGGGACACTTGTTGAGTGGAACTTTTTTTTTTACTTATGTCAACACAGATTTTTGTTTTGTTAGTTAGATTTGAAGTGAGGCAAAACAGAAGAAAAACGTACAGTTTACATGCAGTTGTGAAACTAACCCTATAGTTAACCACGTACAGGAACCGTTTACTGGGGCTTCTATCCTCAGGCTTTCCTCCAGTAGAATCTAAAGCATTTAAAAGTTTTGACGAGTTATTGAACAGGTTTTCCCCTTTAGGATGATTTGTGATGACTGATAATCCTCAGAGCAGGTCATCAATCACATTTTCTTTACCTATATTATAAGGCTAGAAGTCAGTTTTTGTATCAAATATAAAAATGAAAAACGTCAATTTGAGTCAGTGAAAAATCAGTAAATTTGAGGGTGTGACTGCAATAAATGTACTGCAGCTGAAAGACAAAAATCGGTCGTATTTGAACTTAAGTTTTGCACAGGGCTTTTGACCTGTGACATTTAAAACACAATGTCAATATTTATGTCAAACCCAGTCAACAGTGAACAGGTTTGACTGGTTGCTTGACTGCTTATTGACCACCACTGACCTACTTTGTCTTCAAATTTTCTAGCAAAAACAAAAAACACAAAAAAAGAGGAAAAAATATCAAATGATTTAACAAAATACTTAATAGCCATAAATCTCCGTCAGAATGTCTTAAATTCAACCTTAACATTTTTAAATGGCTGAAGATCGGGCGCAGCTCTGTAATAAAAAGATCGGATGAGGAGTGAGCGGAGGTTACCTTGAGCTGTGACACAGAGGGCCAGCTTCCCCAGCAGCACGGCTCCGAACAGTAGGCAAGTCATGGCGTTGATGGAGTCTGTGAAAGCAACACTCACAACAATCCGCCTAGATGCTGCTGGCAACCCCGTCCCCTTTTACATCTGTCAACTTCCTCCTCCTAAATGTCACTCTGTTACCATGTATGTCGTTTTCTGGCACTTTTTTTTTTCTTTGTTCCATGCGTAATACCACCGTCTTCATGAGAAAAGTAAATCATGGATCACCTAACTTTTTTTTTTTCCTTTCACTTCTTCACAGTATCAGTACATAAATTAGAACAGATCATGTTTTCATATCACAAACATCCAGTAAATCCGATTTCTTTCAAACCCATTAGAAATATGTTTAACCAAACCCGAGTGAACTTATTTCTTTGTTTTACGATAAATTGTTTTAAGCTTCACTGTTTATTTTTCAGACATACAGTATTTACTAAACTGGCATAAGTTGTACGTTTTTCATTAACAGTTAAAAGTTACTATAAATAATGCTTAGTCATGGTCAAAAGCTTTAAGTCTTGTTTTGTTGCACAAACTGTACTGCTTTCACTGCAATTATTTGCTAACGAGTTGGTTCTCGACCAAGAGAGTGGGCTCATTCACAAAGCAAGCCAAGTGTGAAGGATGAGGTCCAAATATTCTTTAGAGGTGACTTGAGGAGCCAGAGGATTTTTCTGCCCACTGGAGCATCCTGTCATGAGTCAAACACGATACAAGTGGCTCAGAAATCAATACTGGTACAAGTGATGATAGAATTGATTGATCTTCATGATTCTCTCTATAAAAGCCTTTGAGACTCATCACATTTATTATTATTTAACTTCAGTATAATATAGAAGCATATTAAAAAGAAATAAGCAAAAAAGTTAGAGAAGAATTACACTTCTGTCAATTTCAACACTTTTGACCTTAACTTTCTAACATATGAGCATTCTTTACTTGTGTTTTCACCTCTGACAAGCCAGTCTCAATGGATGTCATTTTCAAAGGAATGTTTTTAGGCTATTTATTTAAACTCTGAATAATAAAGCAAGGGATGAATCAGCGTTGGGTCAGCACATGAAAAATAATTTAATAAGGTTTTAACCAGATTTAAATTGGAGACAGCATAAGAGCTTTCCCAGCAGTTCTTCGCCATTTCTTTAGTTAAATATATGAAAAATACCACCGGTTTGACACCGAAGTAGTATTTTAGCACTGGCAAAGAGGTATTTGCTGAAAATGTGGCATACTGTAGATCATGTGGGCCGAATTTTCCCATTTTTTTAAGACAAAACTGTCAGAAACATTTCATCTGCCATAGAGGATTCCTTAGGTTTAACACCTTTGCTCCTGCCCTCGACTTTCCTTGAATTTAGAGCATCATATGTAGCATAGGCAGATACCAGCACTGGACAGAAAATGCTCAGTACTTTAATTTTAACGACAGCTATTCTCAGTAGCAAACATGCAGTAATGTTGATATTGTTCATTTTAGGTCTTCACAGAGGTGTAATACAATGATTAAGCAAAAATATTTATCTTCATGTGTAAGTGCTGGTTTTGACGAAATTTGAGCGTTGGAGCCTGTACCTGTACCTGTAACAGAATCAGATTCCAATTTGTTCTCTTCAAGTTTGAAGAAGTAACAAATTGTGCAGCATCCCTTTGACTCTGTTACAGGTGTTGTATTACCGGTAGTATCAAAAGCTACCTGCAGCCCAGTAAGTTTCCTAGAAACATATTGCATAGTTAATGTTTGTTCTTAGTCTAACAGATAATCGTCAAAGCACAACAGAGAAGAGTTACCTTCCTTCCTAAACTTCATGTTTCCCCTTTCATTCATGCTTGAAGCTTTTACAGTTGCAAAGCTATTAATAGCAGCTTCTAAAATTATATTACCATTGAATTTTTCTGAGGAAAATTATTTACATCCTAACCATGGTTTTGTTTTTACTTGACCTTATTAGGAATAGTTTTTGACTTTTATGTCACTCACTTTGTATCTAGATTTGTTTTAAATATAGTTTATAAACTCCACAAGTTAAACATTATGTTAAATGTTTTTCTACTTAAAATTTCTGTTTAAAACAAGCGGTGGTATTTACAGTGCTTAGCAAAAGTATTCACGGCCCTAAACTTTTTCCCTGTTCTGTGTCTCACCATCACGAATCCTTATGTAGTGTAAAACAATTTTATGCAATAGATCAAAAAGGAATTAGAGCATAAATGTGAAGTGAAATGAAAATAGATTTCAACAGATTTTCAAATAGAAATCTGCATGCATATCTGTTCAACCCCTTTTACCCTACTGAATCTGAATAAAATCCAGAACTAGCTGCCTTCAGAAACCTTATAATCAGTAAACATTGTTTATCTGTGTGCAGTTTAATTTGAGTATTAATTCAGTTGTTCTGTGAAGGCCTCAGGGGTTTGCTAGAGAACATTAGAGAACAAACAGCACCATGAAGACAAAAAAACACAGTTAGGGAGAACTTTATAAAGTAAAGCAAGGCCATAACTGCTAATGGAGCACTTTTCAATTAATATAAAAATAGGCTAAAGAAGTGTTTAAACTGTAAAAACCAACCAAGACATGGGTGTCCACCTGAACTCACAGGCTGATCAAGAAAAGTATTATTTAGAGCAACAGCCAAGAGGTCAATGACTACTCTGAAGGAGCTGCAGAGTGACATGAAGAAAGCCTTTGTTGAAAGAAAGTCCATCCAGCAGCACAACCCGAAACACTAAGGAGGAGCTCTCAAGTTGATCAGAGACTCTAGGAGGTTTCAATTTGTCCACAACTTCCTGTCTCTTTGGGGTATAAATATGGTGTGACACAGAGGCACGACTGTCTTTGGCACTGTTAAAAATGGGAATGACAAGAGAACATGTAATTCATTTAAGGCAGGTGTTAGCTGATCTTCATAGGTGAAGAAAAGCCCCTCAACCCCAAACTTGCCCACTTCTCCAGTCAGGGCAACACATAAAAACCACTAGAAAAGTGAAAAAGGAGGCAGATGAGGACTCAGGTTTAGCTTACCAAAACTTACTGTGGGCAGTCAGGTATATGTTAATGTTTGGGAGAATAACTGTGTTTGTTGACTCCAAAAGCTGCCAAGAAGGTTGAGATTGTTACTTGTGCTGTTTGAACATTTTGTTATTACAGTTTGTTCCATGAGACCCCCTCCATGGACTGCCACCTTATCATGGTGGAGGGGTTTGATTGTTCCAATGATCCTATGAGCTAAGTTGTCATCCATGGAAAACAGGTCAAAGGTGAGGGATCAAAGGGCAGCCTAAAGAACCCTTATGATGAGCAGCAACAATGAATTTAGTGATTGATCTGAGTTGGAGATGAAAATTCATGCCTTCATTTCATCACATCTTGGCCACTGCAACTCACTTTTTCTTACTTAAATAAAAAAAAAATCAATGGACCACCTTCAGATTGTCCAGAACGCTGCAGCAAAGCTACATTATTAACAAGATATTCCAAGTGTTTCCATGTCACCCCTTTACTATTCCAGCTACACTGGCTAACCATCCATTACAAGAAGCATTTCAAAATGTTTTTTTTTAGATACAAAGCTTTAACCTTTTGCAGTCTTGCATCCCCAGCAGGTCCTTAAGATCATGTGATCAGCATCTGCTGCTTGTGAAGAAAACACATCTAAAATCCAAAGGTGACAGGTTCTTTGCAGTGGTGGCTCCCTCCCTCTCAGCTTGATTCAGAGATTTCCTTTAGAAAGCAGCTAAAAACTCATCTTTTTAAACTTTGCTTCGGTCTGTTGTATTTTTTGATTCTATATGCTCATTGACAGTTACCGTGTTTAATTGTAAAGCACTTTGTGAACATTTCTAATGGAGGTTGCAGCTCACCGGTGCTCCCCTCTGGGCCTGGAGGTGGGGTACGTTGGCGAGCACCTGGTGGCCCGGATTTTAGCCCAAAGAGAAAACGTGGGTCCCCCTTCCCATGGGCTCACCACCTGTGGAAGGGGCCAGAGGAGTCGGATGCCATGTGAGATTGGCGATGGCTGAAGGCAGGGACCTTCGTGAAACCAACACTCGATTCAATTCCGTTCAGTTCAGTTTATTTATATAGCACCGATTCATAACAGATGTCATCTCAAGGCAATATACAAGAAAAGTCATTTAAATTAAATCATAAAAACATTCCAATCAGTTTTAAAGTTTTCTATTTAAGGAATCCCATCAGAATGCATCGAGTCGTTGACTGGCAGTTGCTCCCTATTGATGCAGACTCCAACCACAGCAATCCCTCAAACCCAGCAAGCATGGTCATATTTGTTAGTTTCCAGTTTCCAGCCTGCCTATGTCCCCTAAGGGGTTAAAACTACTGATTAGTGTTTCCTTTGTCCCCGTGTAATGCAAATGCATGTCTGTCAATGTTTCATCAGATGCGGACGTTAGAGACTTAATTGACAATAGAGGCGCATGGCTTGGGCCCCGCCCACCAAAACTCGGTCGTTCTGTGCTAATGCTAACAGAAGAGCCTCTTAGTAGGGGCTGCAATCCTACAACAAGGCTGAGTTACGGCAAACGATCCTTTGATACAGTATTAAGGTACTTAGAGTGTGACTAAAAATGGCCCAAACGTCATGGGGAATTTCATGCCAGGGGCACTTTAAATGTAAAATGTGTCTTACATGTATGTGTTTCTTCAGATTTTTGCTTCTTAAATTTAGTCCAAATAGTAAAAAAAAAAAATGCAGGTGTACACTATCTATTACATTCTAGAGCTGCAGTGAAAACTTTAGTCAATAAATCTGTCAAAATGTGAACCGAGTCGTTTATTACTCAGTGATTTTAATCCTGCTCTGCTTTCTGCAGCAGCTCCTTCTGTTCTGAATTTATTAAGATGCTACATTTTCACTTCTTGTGTAGATATTATTTTTAATGAATGATAAATTAAGACAGAGAAATAGCTTTGATAAATTAGAATTATTTCTGTGTTTATGTAATTTACTCTCATGTTGCGAGTCTGATGTGCCCCACTATCAACACTGGCCTCCATTTAGCCCTCTTTGAAAGCTTCCCAGATACCCCCCTGCTCAGCAGTCTTGATGAAGTATTTTAAGGTTATATAAACATTATTGAAGCATTAATATCTGTAATCATTTTGAATATGACGCTGAATTAAACTCACTTTGGTGTTAAACGGGGGGGGGGTCTGACACACGCACAGTATACCGTTATTAACTGAAACACTCAGGAGTCTTTGTTTCTTTCAGATTTTTTCACGTTTGTTTTGTTTGTTCTGCTGCTGCAAAATCTCCCTGTAGTTGAGCTCTGTGAAGTTCTGGTGCTGCTGAGGGGAAAAGCAAAGCACCAGTTATGGCCCGGGAACAAGCTTGCAATGAACACACACATTTTTTTTTTTTTTTAACACCAAGGCTTTGCGGAGCTATAGTGAGAGACAGATCAATGGGTAGACGCAGATGGATACAATACCTTGTTTTTTATTTAGAATTTTCCTAAAAACCTATATATTTACATGGTTGGAGGAGAAGCACGTTGGGCTGACGATTTTAAACTTTTCACTGGGACAATTTTAAATTACATCGGTTATGTCCGCCTGGTTCACAGATACTTCTGTTAATCATGTGGGACAGTGTTTCAATTTGCAGAACATGGGAAAATTGATGTAAATGTGGGTCTGTCCCGCACAAAGCGGGACATCTGGTCCCCCTAGAGACACAGAAAGAACAAAAGATCTGATGTAAGAGTACTTTCTATATTAAAGAAAGTAAAAAGTTGATAACATGACACGGAGGATGTTCGGTTACTGGGAGCATTATCCCAGTCCCCTCCAACACAGCATTGCAGCTGAGCAGGATACCAGACCAGGTGTAGTTTTTATGGAGAGAAAAACACTGAGATGAAAGAGCTAACAGTTGAAATAACAAAGAGTACAACTGGAGAGTAGTAGAATAGAAAGGTAGCAGAGTGAAGAAAAGTGGTCAGTCTAACCTCAGACTAGCTCAGGATGACCTAAGCCACTAACTATAAGCTTCATTAAAAAGGAGTTTTAAGCATGGCCTTAAAAGTAGACAGAATGTCAAGCTCATGGACTAAAACTGGGAGCTGGTTCCACAGGAGAGGAGCCTGATAACTAAAAGATCTGCCTCCCATTCTGCTTTCAGAAATCCTAGGAAACACCAGTAAACCTGCGGTCTGAGAGCGAAGTGCACCGTTGGAAACTTGTGGAACAATCGGATCTCTGATGTATGATAGAGCTCGAATATTAAGGGCCTTATATGTAGGAAGGAGGATCTTAAATTCTATTCAGATTTAACAGGGAGCCAATGAAGGGAAGCTAAAACATGGGAAGTGTGATCTCTCTTTCATCATCTCCATATGATGGAGCTTGATAATTAAGGGCTTTATATGCAACTCAACAATCCACGTAGATGCTGCTGGCAACCCCATCCACTTTTACATCCATCCACTTCCTCCTCCTAAATACCACCGTCTGTGACTATTTATGGTGTTTTCTGGCACTCTTTTTATTTGTACCATGTGTAATGCCACCGTCTTCATGAGAACAGTAACAGTAATGGATAACATAACATTTATTTTTATTTTTTTTACGAGCTTGGTACGGCAGCTAGTCGAAC
The DNA here is from genome assembly GCA_963556495.2 of Valencia hispanica. NCBI lineage: Eukaryota > Metazoa > Chordata > Actinopteri > Cyprinodontiformes > Valenciidae > Valencia > Valencia hispanica. The sequence goes on from OY747711.1 coordinate 36,180,062, forward strand.
TTGATTCTGTGAGCATTGAACTCTGCCAAGGTTGCCCTTTGTCACAGATTCTGTTCAAAACGTTCATGGGCAGAATTTTTAAGTGCAGCCAAGGTTTTGAGGGGATCTGTTTTGGTGGCCTCAGGATTGGGTCTCTGCTTTTTGCAGATGATGCGTTTCTGTTGGCTTCATCAAACCGTGATCTATAGCTTTCAATGAAACAGTTCACAGCAATGTGTGAAGCAGCTGGGTAGAATTCCCCCTCCAGGTCATGGAAAAGGTATTTTTCCAAGTGGAAGAGTTTAAGTATTTTGGGGTCTTGTTCACAAATGAGGGGGGGGGGGGGGGGGGGGGGAAATGGAGCGGAAGATTGACAGACTGATTGGTGCGGTGTCTGCAGCGATGCCAACGCTGTACTTTTATCGTGGTGAAAAGAGAGCTCATCCAAAAGGCAAAGCTCATAATGTACTGATCAATTTAGAATTCCTACCCTCATATGGTCACAAGCTCTGGATAGTGATAAAAAAAACGAGATCGCGGATACAAGGGGCCGAAATGAGTTCCTTCCACAGGGTGTCTGGGCTCTCCCTTAGAGATACGGTGAGAAGTTCAGTCATCTGGGAGGGGCTCAGAGAAGAGCCACTGCTGTTCCACATCGAGAGGAGTCAGCTGAGGTGGCTCGGGCATCTGGTCAGGACGCCTCCCTGGTGAGGTGTTCCGGGTACATCACACTGGGAGAAGATCCAGAAGAAGACCCAGGACGTGCTGGAGGGACCATGTTTCTCAGCTGGCCTCAGAGCACCTTGGGAAACACTTCAGGATATTGGCCCTAAACACAAAATCAGAGCTACAATGGAATTGCTTAAATCAGGGGTCTGCAACATGCGGCTCCAAAGCCACAAGTTGATCATTGGAAGTTCCTCAAGGGCTCGATAACTTTGGCTAAAACAAATATAAAAACAACCTGTAAATATACCAAATGCTAATTTTTAACTGGTTATCAGTTCTTTCATGGAATTTCAATACAACAAAACCACACTAAAACTGTTGCATTATACAGTATTACTGATCCATCTCATCTTTAGGTTGTGCTTTTTCTTTTTTCTTTTAGACATTTCATTCACAAAATAAAAGAAAATGTATCCATCTTCTTTGGTTTTTCTTAATTTTAAAACCTAAAACTCAAAATAAAATAGTCATTTATTACAAATGACAAGTTTCCTAGTAGAGAAGTTGTCCTTTTTAAAAAGGTCATTTAACATTTGCGGCTCTCAACGAGTTCTGTTTAGCTTGACTGAGGGTAAAAATGGCTATATACTAGCCCTGTACTAAAACTTAATAATAATCCATTTAATTTGAAGCGCCTTTTTGAACCCTCAAGGACACTGTACAATACAATATAATCACAATAAATATACAGCAAAAATACAACAATGGACAAATTTGAAAAAAGTCATGGATAAATTTGGACATAAAATCAAAGTGGGAGGGCAGTTATAAACACGTATGTTTTGAGCCTGGATTTGAAAAATTGAGTTGATACTACGGAGGTCAGGAGGGAGAGAGTTCCAGAGTTTGGCAGCAGAGCGGCTGAAGGCTCTGCTCCCCATGGTGACAAGACGAAAATGGGAAATGGAAAGCTGAACAGAAGAGGAGGAATGGAGAGAGTGACAGAGGGTGTAGACATGGAGAATTTGAGAAAGGTAAGGAGGAGCCAGGTTATGGAGGGAAGGTATAAAGAAGGATTTTGAATTGGATTCTGGATTTGATTGGTAACCAATGGAACTTCTGAAGAACAGGGGTGATATGGTAAGAGAGTGGGGTTCTGGAAATGATGCAGGCAGCAGAATTCTGGACCAATTGAAGTTTGAGGGTTTTACGTGGAAGACCAAAAAGGAGGGAATTACAATCATCGAGATGGGAGGTGACTAGCTTGTGAACAAGGATGGAGGTGGAGTGGACAGTGAGGGAGGGGCGAAGACGAATAATGTTGCGTAAATGAAAACTTACAATGAAATAGTACAATTGTGGCCAAAAGTTTTGAGAATGACATTAGTTTTCACAAAGTTTGCTGCAAAACTACTTTTAGATCTTTGTTTCAGTTGTTTCTGTGATGTACTGAAATATAATTACAAGCACTTTATACATTTCAAAGGCTTTTCTTGACAATTACATGACATTTATGCAAAGAGTCCGTATTTGCAGTGTTGGCCCTTCCTTTTCAGGACCTCTGCAATTCGACTGGGCATGCTCTCAATCAACTTCTGGGGTAAATCCTGACTGATAGCAACCCATTCCTTCATTTTGTTTGAACCACAAGTTCTCAATGGGATTAAGATCTGGGGAGAAGCAACCCCACACATGAATGGTCTCAGGTTGCTTTACTGTTGGCATGACACAGGACTGATGGTAGCGCTCACCTTTTCTTCTCCGGACAAGCCTTTTTCCAGATGCCCCAAACAATCGGAAAGAGGCTTCATCGGAGAATATGACTTTGCCCCAGTCCTCAGCAGTCCATTCACCAGACTTTCTGCAGAAGATCAATGTCCCTGATGTTTTTTTGTTGAGACGTGGCTTCTTTGCTGCCCTTCTTGACACCAGGCCATCTTCCAAAAGTCTTCGCCTCACTGTGTGTGCAGATGCGCTCACACCTGCCTGCTGCCATTCCTGAGCAAGCTCTGCACTGGTGGCACTCCGATCCCACAGCAGAATCCTCTTTAGGAGACGATCCTGGCGCTTGCTGGACTTTCTTGGACGTCCTGAAGCCTTCTTAACAAGAATTGAACCTCTTTCCTTGAAGTTCTTGATAATCCTATAATTTGTTGATTTAGGTCCAATTTTAGTAGCCACAATATCCTTGCCTGTGAAGCCATTTTTATGCAACGCAATGATGGCTGCACGCGTTTCTTTGCAGGTCACCATGGTTAACAATGGAAGAACAATGATTTCAAGCATCACCCTCCTTTTAACATGTCAAGTCTGCCATTCTAACCCAATCAGCCTGACATAATGATCTCCAGCCTTGTGCTTGTCAACATTCTCACCCGAGTTAACAAGACGATTACTGAAATGATCTCAGCAGGTCCTTTAATGACAGCAATGAAACAGTGGAATTTTCATGGCAAAGAAGGACTATGCAATTCATCTGATCACTGTTGATAATATTCTGGAGTATATGCAAATTGCTATTATAAAAACTTAAGCAGCAACTTCTCCAATATTTATGTAATTCTCAAAACTTTTGGCCACGACTGTACTTGTGTACTTTGTTAGTCTAATCACATACAATATACTGAAGTTGCTGGCTGCAACATGACAAAATGTGGAAAAGTTCGAAGAACTTTTCCACGGTGCTGTGTGCCTGTGTAGATTCTGAATTATCCAGCACATAATGATCCACTACCATAACCCTTATAACAACTGGACTCTTGGTTCTTGGAGACATCTTTATCAACCAAAGTTATTTGAGAAGTTACAGAAAAATTTATAAATGTTGAACTAGAAAAGAACTCGCAGCGCAGACCTCTGCCAATGCAGAGGTCTGCCAATGCAGAGGTCTGCCAATGCAGAGGTCCCTCACTTGTTCCTAGACCTACTGCGGACATTTCCTAAAAATTTTATCAAAATCTGTCAACCTTTTGAGTTATGTTGCTAAGAGACAAACGAACCCTAGCAATAACATAACGTTGTTGGAGATACAGTAACATGACATTTTTTGGTTTAAAAGAATTTTGCAGGTTAAAAGACCGATACAATTGATTTTGTATGTACTAAAAAATACACAGTATGCACAACCAAATTATACTCTACATTATTATATTAAAGTGGAGATAAAAACAGTTGATCAAATGAACGGCTCTGGAAATAAAGGTTTTTCAGCAGTTTATTTTAATGATCTGTAATGGTGGATCAATGACAAAGCAGGCTGCAAATTACATCAGATTACAAGAAACTCTCACCAGATACCTACAATTAAAAAGATTATCCAGGTAATGACTTCTGGTACAGGAAGCACAGACATACAACAAAACGTCTTTCTCGTCACAAGGCTTTATGAGGAACGAGCAGCATGGAGTGTTCAAATGTCACGACCCGTAATGGGAGCAGCGGTTCCTCCCTTAAAACAGAGCGTTTCTGATTCTGACGTGACGAATCGACCAGCGTAATAACCTGGAGGCACACTTTACTGAAGTGACAACTTCCCTTCAGAATGGAAAGATTCAGATGTGCAAGCAATGAGAATTACGTCTGCACACTCAATGACTTTTTGTTTTATTGACTGGAGAACAGTCAAAGGTTCCTTCTGCTCTGCTATGGTGGATACCTAAAGCAGTGCTCTGCAGAGACAACGTCCCACTGGTTGGGCTAGGTCAGTCAAACAGATCTGAATGAGAAACTTTTGTTGCTGAATCAAAGAAATTCCTTCAGGCTTCAGAGGACACAGTAACACTCAGCACTATTTAAAGTGCTGTTCTTACCAAAATTGATAGAACCTTTTTTTTTATATCTGCAAACTTGAATTTTACAGCTTTTAGATTATTTCAGCCCTGGATCTGTTGAGCTCTTATGAACCATGTAGATTGGGTCCAGTGAAGAGTTACACTCAATGTGTCTCATTTATTCTAGGTTTAGAGTGTTTTTCTGTGCTGCTTAGAAAACAAAAGCTGGAAAATGAACATAGTTATGCTCTAAACCACAGCTGCTAACCAAATGAAGGTTCTCCCAGCATCTCATGCCACCAGTCCCATCTCATTTATCCTCCAGCAGGAACCTCTAAACTCTCAGACTGTTAAGCTAAAGAAAGAGTAAATCAATGTGCCTTTGGATATATGTTCAACTGGAACAAGGGATGTAGCGAGGTCTCGCGAGCAAGGCCTCACAATATTCCTTGACTCTATTCCAGAGGTCACCAACTGGCAGAGCGTTGTCCAGATCCAGATCCTAGTGCAGTCTTATCTGGGTCGTGACCAATTGTTAGATATATTAGTGGAGTGATTCTGTTTCTAACTGCTCATTTTTCAAGTATTTAAAGGTACTTTATTTGCAGTTGACAACTCTTCCCGCTAGTAGTCTTCAATTGACGGGCTCCCCTAGGTAACTACGGTGCTCGGAGCGCCGCCGACGCACATGACACAAGCAGACAGGGGAAGAAAAGCTAGTTGCTAGACACAAGACTTAAACCTTTGTATTCAGAATGGACAGGTGTTTTTCTTTTCCTCACAGCAAGTGCATTTTATTGATCCAGAGACCGTGGTGACTATTAAAGTGTGGCTCATTCTCAACAGGTGAGGGCATAGGAATAAAAATTAAAAAGCATCATCATCATCAAATCTTTACCAAAGATGATCGGAAACAGCTGGAGCAGTCTTTTCACAAGGCACGGCGTGTAGATGGGTTTACAGATGACAGTGCAGAGCGATTACATAGTTAGACTCCTTAACACAGAGGAGTGAGAAGATTGTTTTTCTTTTAAGTGTAAAAGTTGTTCCAACTTTGGTGCAAAAAAGGCTTAATTTAGCATCAGCTTTGGTACTTTCTATATTAGTGGCAATCAACTAAAGGGCTATTTCACAGTTTCTAAAGTAATCTGGTCTACAAATGATGATCTGGAGTTGGAAATCTAAAATACTTAAATGATTAAACCTGGATGTACACAGATTCTTTATAAACACACTACAAGCTGATTTATTGCTAAAATCTTTTGAGCTGAATGCATCACTAATAGTTACAGATTAATAGAACAGACGCTTTCCCTGTTCAGCTCTCTGTTGAGACATGAAAGCTAATGTTGGCACAACAGTAATATTTGCTGATATCAGTTCACAGTATAAACAGGAAATAGCAACATCAGTGGATACATATTGCAAAGGACTGTTTGGATGAGATACTCCTAGATTATCATGCGTTCATGCAACGATACTTGATGCTCACAGCTGGAGCATATTTTTAGTGTCGGAGATGCTGAAGCTCACAGACGGTAGCGAAGATACAAAAAGGATCAAAAAGGAAAATCACCATGGCCATTTTCAGCAATAATGTCACAATACAAATGTCCCAGACATCATGCAGCCTTAGTTTAGTTTGCAGGACTTAATAACTCACTCATTGCGTTTACATGCAATAGTCCGACTTAACTCGGTCTTTTGAAAGGAATGTATACTCCTTGGTCCGGCTCGAGTCAAACCGACTTGGCTTTCTCTTAATCGGACCATCCAGACAGTGCGATTAGAAACCTGAACTTTTCTACATGTAAACCCCAACACATCTTAGTCAAGCTATTAGTAGCTTGGGCTCTCCTCCTACGGGAAGTGACGAGACAGCGGAAGCGGGAATATCACTGGAACGAGCAGCAGCAACTAGTGTAACACAATCAAACAATACAGCACTTATGAATTCTACTGTGCTGCAGCGTTGTTGTCCATTTCTTCCCTCATTGTGCACATCCTGCTTTTACTCCATCTGCTTCACTGCTGCCAGCATTTGTTCACCATCTATGTGATGCTCTACGGCAACTGGAAGAATGCCAACGTGAAAGGGCGCATGTTGCCACCTAGCGAGTAGAACGCACTTCATTCGATAATTCGATTTTCTGACTGACATGTACACTGGGATAAAGGCTCCCATTCTGGTTAAGATATTAGCTCGATTTAGATGAGCATTTAAACGTACTGAGTTATATTTGATTGGTCACATAAAGCAAGAGACGTGCATCACCAAAGCTCAAAGCTTAGAGCAGATCTGGATTCCAGTCTGCGCAGTGTCTTGTTTTTACCTAAAGACAGTTTTCAGTTTGTTATTATACTAATGTTTCCAATATTACTGCTATTGGTCCTCCTTCCTCTACCTGCTCAAGCAAGAGATTATCGTTGGGTTGCTAAAATCACCATTACAAGAAATAACCTCAGATAGGGAATTAATAAGAGAATAAAGTGCTTAATCAATTGGATAATATAGAAAAGAAGTTATGGCTTTTGAAGAAAACTGTATTTCTTAAGTAGTATGTTAAAGCTAAACTGATTGACGGTGCTCCACAACATTTCATCCATCTTTACTTTTACCGTAAAACTCAACACTGACGACAAGCCCACACACACACATTTGTATCCAATTATTACATATATGATAAACAACCACACTTCCTTTAAAGAGAGTCTACATCTTGGTTTACAGGCTTCTACTAATAGTTAATGCAGAAACACAAATTAAGATCACCCTGATAAAAATGGCAAGTTAAAGTCTCTTGTTTTAGCAGTCGAGACAAAAATCACTCAAAGCCACTAAAATAAACGCTAAAAGGTGCTTCGAAATCTAATTTTCTGTAACTTTGTTATTCTATGCAACAGCTGTAAAAAAAAGGTAGAACAGTGCAAAATCGCTGTTAAAAAGATGAGCTAGCCAATTAAATATGGTATTTTCACTTCTTTTCACAATCAGCCAGTGAAGAAGACTTGTAATGTAACCATTTTGTCACCCTTTGCTTTTTTCTCAAATTGAATGGTTAATTTTTTCTTCTGTATCAAAAAAATCAATTCGATGCATTTCATTTCACTCAGCCACGGTAGCCCTCAGCCCGATCCTCGGGGGCCAACTCCAGCACCACTGATCGTCTCTCATAAGGAGAGCGGTCCTCCTCCTTGGATTCCTGCTCGTCGTCATCTACAGTCTCCAATTTCTGACCGTCCATGTATGGGTCCTTGTCACAAGGCGCGTTCTCTTCCTCCGTGTCTTCAGAAAGGCCTTGGTTAATAGGTGACAACTTCATGCGTCCTTCATAATCTTTGGATCGGGGATCTACTGGACTGATGATTTCCTCATCACCGTCTTCAGGGCTTATCGGCAAACTGACGGTCTCCACAGGACTGGGCTGATCACTGAGTGGTTCAAAGACAACTTGCTTCTTCTTGGATTTGCCGAATATCTTTGAGAAACAGATGAGGGAAAAAAACAAACACAAAGTTAGCGTTGAGCCAGAAAATCATCTGCTGGGGGACTGATCTGCTCTGACCGACTGAACATACTAAAGTATGAGGTCTGTCCAGGATGGGAGTTGTTTTTTTCCAGAAAACCATGCAGGCGACTAAAGCCACAGCCACTATGACGGCGCCTATGATCCCAGCCAGGAGGCTGATGGGATCTAAAAGAAACACAATAAATACACAAAGTTACAGGTAGCAGCAGCTGCACGTCTGTACATCATCGCAAAGCCAAAACAAATTATGTTTCTAGATGACTTGGACAAAAGAGCCATATTTGAGCATTTTGACATTGTTGTCATTTTTGAACTACAAACTTCAATATAGTTTATTGTGATTTTATGAGACAAACCAACACAAGAAAACCATAATGGGGAAGAGGAAGTTAATGGACACATGGCTTTTCTTACTTTAACAAATAAAAATCCGAAAAAGTGTGGCTCCACTTTTCCCTTCAGCCACAGCTTTCATGGTGGGAATCAACCAGCTTTCCAACTACAGACAGTGATCTGCAGCTAAATCTTAATTGGATTAAACAGATCATGTCAGTGAGCATCAATGGCCTTCACATTTTTTGTAAAAAAAAAAAAAAAAAAGAATCTTTCATTTTCCAGATGTTTTGGTTTGTCACACAAAACTCAACATACACTGAAATGTGTGAGTGCAGCATGACAAGCAGTGGAAAGGTTCTTGGGGTATAAATACTCTTGTAAAACCCCTCTAAACAAGCATTCGAATAAGGAATATTAGACATGATTAAAATGTCAGTCTTAATCAATACAGAGCTCTTTTAAATTGTTAAACGCTTAAATTAATTTTAAGAAATTTCCCTGTTCTTAGTGTTTAACTTCTTCTCTTTCTGCTTTTTGCTTCAGAGGTCGCCACAGCGAATCATCTGTCTCCATTTAGCCCTATCCTCTGTATCCTCTGCCCTTACACCAACTAACTTCATGTCCTCCTTCACCACATCCATAAATCTCTTTTTTACTCTTCCTCTCTGCCTGGTGGGTCCAACCTCAGCATCCTTCTACCAATACAATCATCATATCTCTTCTGAACATGTCCAAACCACGTTTAGAGGAGAGACGATGATTAGTGTCTAACTGATGGTCATCAATGAAATCAGGAGAGATACTAGTTAGTAGTATCATCTTAAATTAGCTTCATTGGCGAAAGCCAAACAGCAAAACTAATTGGCACGATTTTATTCATATTCAACACCCAATCCTGGTTTCAATGATTTCTGCACTCAAAATTATTCATCCCTCCAAATATGATGCTTCATAACAGCACAAGATACAGCCTAGCCCAAACAAGGGAAATGATACAGAAACATAGGAAAGGCCTTGGAAGTTCATAGAGTTACAACTGGAAGCAAAGTTTGCAAGTTTGGGTTTTAGGAACAGGGGCTACGCCATCTGGTGGCAGAAAGAGGAAGCTATCAAAGGCTGCCATCAGATTCCTGGGGAGGCAGGAAAAAGCTGCAGCAAGACCCGGTGGCAGCACCCAAAAAAACAAGAAAAGTCAGCTCCAACTTGCTCACAACTATATGAACAGGTCAGAGGTGTCTAAACTACTCAAATTATTCACCGTTTGAGATAAAAAAAAAACACATTGCTATTGTAACTTGGATCTGTGAAACATGAAATTTTACTCAACTGAAAGGCGATGGTGGTTTCTTGGTGCAGTGTTCATCTGTGGACTCTACATTCATCTTTTCGAGCGTGCCCTTGATTTTCAGACAGTACTCATCCTGCGCAGCGTCCACTTGCAGCTTGTTTTCACAAACCGCGTCCTCACACTCAAATCTATGGGGGTTATCCTTCAAGCACAGAAAGAAGGCTCATCTTTAAATGGCTGATAGAAAAATATTGTAGGTAAAATGCAACATTAAAGCAAAGTTCCTAATCAGTTCTGTACAGCTGACAAAACAAGAAGCAGTCTGACCTGGCCGACCATCTCAACGCTATACTCAAAAAGTGGTAATTCGGGATCTTCCTCATTGGTTTTCTTCTTCCGCCTTTTTTTACATCCAGACGCCCCGTCCTTGTACATCAGCCAGGGATGCTCGAACTGCAACTGGACATGGGTTTGCTGTATGGGAGTGATGTTAACGGGCGGAAGGTCCAGAAGACCTGAGAAACAAACGATCGCTGGAGTCACACTGAAATAAACCCAACAGCCTAGATCTCCAAGTGCAGCATTTCAGAGCTAGAGCTGGGCGATATGGCCTCAAATCTATATTGCGGTATAACCTAAAACATGTGCAAAACTACTGTTTTTGAACATTCTCATATTCCAGATAGATTGCAGCAGAACAACTTCCAAAAGGTTTAGAATGCCATTAAAATAACATTAATTGCGCCAAATAGATAAAAAAAATTATATTCTTTTCCAAAAAAATGCAACACAAAATTCTAAACATAAAGAAAGATATTTTAAATAAAATAAAAGCTAAATGTTATGATTTTTTTTCTGAGAAAGATGTTTAAAATTGTTTAGATTGAAGTGCAAAATATAAAAAAGGGAAACAACATTTATTTCTGCCTTCCTGGTTACTTATTTATAAATGTAATATTGCACAAAAATAGAGCTGATCTTATGTGAATTAAAAATGCTTCAAGATCAACAGGTTCCTTTTCCTTTAAATAGAAAACACCACATTTAAAAACTTGCTATATCTAGTGTAAATGCAAACACTGAACTTCACTTTTTATCCTCCTTGCATTCCTGGTACAAAGCACGTAGGCACAGCGTGATGACATCATTAAAAAGCGCAATCACTGTAGGACGGTATAGTCAAAATCTCTACCGTTGGCTCAATTTATATCATTTCTACCTTATATCGTTTATATCGTCCACTACTACTCAGAGCTGATGTTTCCCTAGTTCCTGAACATGCTTACATTTTTGACCTTCCAGAGAATTGTGGAAATAGCTGAATTTGATTACAGCGGGATCGGACTCATTTTCTCCCAACACAGCCATCACTTTGAGGCGATACGTGGAGCGGTCTGGGTCCGGCAAAAACGAAACATTCGCCTGTCGAGAAGGTTGGTCCACCCAGAGTTCATTTGGGCAACTGGTGGGGGTGGGGGGAAGAGAGACAACTGAACAGTTAGAGAACAATAATATTTTAGAAAACGCAACCTACATGACAATATTTTCTTCTGTAGTTATAAATGCACACCGTCTCACATTTAATACGTTTTCTAACTTAAAACCATTCACCCAGCTTTTCCACCCGCTCATATTCTCTCGTGTACCGATGAACTTCTCCAATGAGAGAACGAATGAGCTAAAAAAAAAAATATATGAACAGTACAGCCTTGGATATTCAATTGGAAAGAACAAATATGCTACACCTGTCATGTCACACACACATGGAAGATAATTTGGTAGGAAAAGAATATAAAATACCCATTGAATTCTGAATCAGAGTAGATTTTGACCAGGAATCTGAGCCCAGGAACAACATGGTCATAATCCCAGTTCAAAATGTTCTGCAGGTTGCGGCAGGTGAGGGTCACGTTGGTCGGAGGTGCCACTGTGGAAACACAAACACTGATCAGATCTGCAGACTTGTTGAGGAAATAGATAAAAGGTCTTTAAAATCATAAATTCATAACTTTTAATATCAAAAACCTACACTGCAGACAAGTCATTATTAAACCGTTAATGATGGATGTGTATAGCAGAATTATTTCACACAACATGATTGTGTTTATCATGAGCAAATAGAAACCCAAAATACTGCTTCTCAGAATAATAGAATATAACATTTAAAAAAAAAGATTTTCCATTCAGAAATATTGGCCTGTGGAATAAAATGTTAGTACACTGCACAGTATACAGACTCCATACTTGGGGCTACATGGCATGGAAGTGATAAGGCTGTGGTCTGCTGAGGTGTTAGGGAAGATGCATTTGTAAAACCTTCAGCTCATCTACACCGTAGAAAATGTCTGATCATCCTTTTGACAATAACGCCACAGTTTCTCTGCCGGGTTCATGTCAGGAGAGTTTGCCGACCAGCGAAGAACAGTAACACCACGGACGTTACAGCAGGCATTGGTACTTTTAGCAGTGTGGGCAGGGCGTCTTGTTGGGATTTGAAATCCGCACCTTCATGAAACTTGTCTGCAGAGAGAAACATTAAGTGCTCTTAAAATTTTTTTATTTTTTTTTTAATAAATCGACTGTGGCTCTAGCACTGGACCCACACTAACCTACATTCTGAGTCTCTCCACTTTTCCTCCAGCCTCTGGGATCTTGATTTCCCAATACATTAAAACAAATAGACTTTCAATTGAAAATCTGATTTTGGACCACTGAGCAACAGTTCCGCCATTTCACTCCTCAGGTAAGATTCTTCTCACCTGTCTGGTTGAGGGATCGTTAAACACTAGGACTGACCGTTTGTAGCCATGCCCTGGGTATGCCATCTGTTCCTGTGAGAGTCTCGAAAAGAACCCCGGATTGGGTTTTGTTCCATAATCCTCTCAAGGCTGCTGGTATATGCATTTCTTGTCCACACTTTTTCCTTCCATTCAACTTTCTGTCAATACAGAAAGTTGAATACAGATAATACTTAAAGTAGAACTGTCTCTGTGTAATGCATCCAGACGAGTTTCAGCTTTTGAATTAAACTGCTGAAATAATAAAAACGTTTTAATGATATTCCAGTATATTGAGATGCACCTTAAAAGACACGTTTGATAAATGTAATTCACCACTAGAGGTCACTGTTAGAAAACATACACAAAAATTGAGTATAGATTTTCCAACATTACACAAAGTGAAATATTTTAGGCCTTTATTTCCTGCAGTTTTGATGATTATGGCTTTCAAATATTGAAAACCACAAATTTGGTGTCCCAGAATATTTGAATATAATGAAAAGGTTAAATAACACCCTAAACAGCCAATTAACTCCAAACACCTGAGCCTCTAAATCATGTGCGTCATACTCCAGTCATCGAGGGCCGGTGTCCAGCAACCTTTAGATGTGCTCCTGGTTCAACACACTTTAATCAAATGGTAAAACTGCCTCCTGAGCAGGCAGTTCTATGGGGTCCTGTTGATGACCTAATTGTTTGATTTAGGTGCATTGAAACAAAAAGTTGCAGTTTGACACCTGTGCTCTAAATGGTCTCTCAGCCTGGGTCAGTAGACGACACAAAGATGGGGAAGACTGCTGACTGGACAGATGTTCAGAACACTTTTTATGATACCCTCCATGAGGAGAGTAAGCCACAAACGGTCATTGCTAAAGAAGATGGTTGTTCACAGAGTGCTGTATTCAATGATATTCAAAGAAAACAGCAGAAAGAAAAAAATGTGGTAGGAAAAAGGTCCACCAGCAGAGGGTATAACAGCATTCTTAATTGAAAAAAAAAAAAAATCCATTCAACAATTTAAACTAGCTTCACAAGGAGCAAAGCAAGTAAGCGATTTAAGATCCACTATTCTAAGACAAATCCTACACATGGTCTGCAAGCTTGTTATGTGTGCTAAGGAGCATAAAGAATTGAATTGCTGCTCAGTGGTCCAAAGTCCTCTCTTCAGATGAAAGTATAGGTGAAACAAAAAAAAATTTGAATATCGTGCAAAAGTTCATTTATTTCGGTAATTCAACTGAAAAGGTGAAACTAATATATGATAGACTCATTAAATGCAAAGCGAGACATTTCGAGTCTTTATTTGCTATAGTTTTGATGATTATGGCTCACAGCTTATGAAAACCCCAGATTCAAAATCTCAGAAAATTTGAATATTACATGAAATCAATAACACAAGGATTTGAAATAGAGAAATGTCTGACCTTGAAAAGTACAATCATGCATATGGACTCAGTACTTGGTTTGGGCCCTTTTTGCATCAATTACCGGCTCAATGCAGCGTGGCATGGATGCTATCAGTCTGTGGCACTGCTGAGGTGTTATGGAAGACCTTCAGCTCTTCTGCATTGTTCGGTCTCATGTCTTTGATCTTTCTCTTGGCATTGCCCCATAGATTCTCTATGGGGTTCAGATACAACACTGTGGGAAGATTCAACTTCTTCTGCAATTACCTTCTGAGGCTTTCCCTCTTTGTGGAGGGTGTCAATTATGGTTTTCTGCATAACTGTCAGGTCAGCAGTCTTCCCCATGATTGTGATTCCTACTGAACCAGACTGAGAGACCATTTAAAGGCTCAGGAACCCTTTGTAGGTGTTTTGGATTAATTAGCTGATGAGAGTGGGACACGTTGAGCCTAAAATATTGAACCTTTTCACAATATTCTAATTTTCTGAAATATTGAATTTGAGCTTTTCATAAACTGTAAGCCATAATCCTCTAAATTATAACAAATAAAGGATTGAAATACCTCGCTTTGCATGGATTGAGTTTATATCCTATATTGGTTTCACCTTTTAAGTTGAATTACGAAAAAAACTTTTGCACGATATTCTACTTTTTCTAGTTTCACCAGTAAAGTTCACCTTTGATTAGGAAGCCAAGGTCCCAGAGTCTGGAGGAAGAGTGGAGAGGCACACAATCCAAGATGCTTGAAGTCCAGTGTGAAGTTTCCACAGCCAGTGTTGATTTGGGGTACAGTATCATCTGCTGGTTCTGGTCCGCTGGGTTTTCTGTCCAGTCCACAGTCAACGCAGCCATCTACCAGGACGTTTTAGAGCACTTCATACTGCCTTCTACTGCCAAAAGTACCAGAACCTGGTTCAATGACCATGGTGGTACTGTAGTTGATTGACCAGCAAACTGGCCTGACCTGAACTCAATTAGAGAATCTATGGGGTATTGTCAAAAGGAAGAGAGACACCAGAACCAACAATACAGATGGTTTGACTTTGAAGGCCACTATCAAAGCAATGTATGGTTCAATTAAACCTCAGCAGAACCACAGGTTGATCGTCTATATGCCACTAGAGGTGTCAAAACTAGCCACAGTCAATACTCAAGTAGAAGTATAGATACGAGAGTTTAAAAGGACTTCTGTAGAAGTTGAAGTATCAAGTCAAGTTTTTTACTCAAGTCAAAGTAAAAAAGTACTTGATTCAAAACTACTTAAAGTATAAAAGTAAAAGTAATATAATTTTTAAAATGACATTAAAGAATAAAGCTTAAGCCACACCTCCCCCCAAATTTTTTTAAACTTAAGGCCATAATTATTATAATGTTATATTAAAAAATGTTAATTGTGAAAAATTTGGGATACACTAGGCTACCTGTTTCAGCAGCATATATAAAATGTATGCATTTTAGTGCAATGCAAATAAATTAAACAACCATATGTGGATTATTGAGCATTAATAAGTGTTTCATGGAGTAGAAAATATGATGACTAGTTGTCTATAAATGTTGTAATGCTGTATTTGCCTGAGTCTCTACCCCTGACATCTTTGAACTCTGCAACATGTCTGGTTTGTCCTGGCTGGACTGTGAAGTGGTTTGTGTAATACACAGCCGCATTTCAGCTACACTAAAACAAATCTGCATTTTTAAGTCATCAGGTGTGACCTAACCGCAGTTTGATTTTTTGTCTTATATTTTGTTTTTATTTTTAATTAGTTTACCTCATTAAAACAGAAAGATGATGACTCAAGATAGATCAATATCTATACAGTTTTATTTCCTTCTGTGTCACCAGGTGTATAAAATATGAAGCATATGAAGCTTGTATATCAAAAGTCTTACAACCTCAGCACAAACCAAATTGTGCAGACCCCTGCAATATCTAATGACTCCCTTGGAGGTTCACGGAGCTCAGGTTGGGAACCACTGTTCTAGAGGCTGAATCTGCGCTCTGCTGCCACCCTGGAAACTGGAACTACATGAGCTAATGGAGCTCCACTTCAGCCAAAGTTTTGAAATCGGGGAACATATCTCTGAAGTGATCAGAAGTCGGAAAGACTCTCTGAACCCATCTTCATATCCCTTCAGCAGCACAAAATGCCGTGGCATGCGTTCTTTTGCACGGCTGGTTGGCACGACACCGGGCTCTTTGAAGTGCGTCTTTAACCAGCCGCACCAGTAACAGTCATGTTCCAAAACCTCCTGGTCTGAGATGATGCTCAGATGGCTTCGTGGGAATCTTTTTACTAGCCTATTCTTGTGATTCCATTTCTCATAAGATGAACTGAACAGACTTTTGGATGACTGGGAGCCATTTCAAAGATGGACTGAGCAGACCACATTTCCCAGCAGTCCTAGCAGTGACCCCCTACACACTCCTATTGGTCCGTGGCCACCAATGGTGACATCAATGGTGACATCAACGATGACATCACGGCCAAAGGGCTATAAGAGTGGGCGTCGCAGCCATTTTAAAACCGTTCTCAGCCAAAAGTCTTAGCAGAAACCCTGGCTAAACAGAGAACATCTCATCGGTGAAGATTCTCTTTTGTTCTGACCCGCTGGACCGGGAAGAACTCATTTCAAAGCTTCGAAGTGCTCATCCTGTTCGTGTAACCAGGTTGAGTGTAATAAGACGTCAATCTCCAGGTCATCCAGCCTGCAGTTTGGCCACACGGTCCTTAAATCCTGTACAGGTTTTTTTAATAACTCTTCCTTTTCTTGCTCAGCTACGGACACAATTTGCTCTCCTCCTAGTGGACTGGACCTCCTTTAAAGCAAAGTATGACTGAACCGGTTCATTTATACTAATATTGTGCCTGGGCGGATATAAATAGAGAAAAAAAAGAGTTTTAACTAGTTAGATCTAATTCATTCTTGGTCTAAAGTGTTTTTAAGCGCTGCACCTGTTTGCGCATTTTTGGCGTCGCCGCGAGCATAAGTTTGAACTGTAAGTGCTGTGTTTGAAACTGTTTCTTTTTATCCTGAGCGGATCCCATTTTCTTTCTTTTTCCTTCCTCTGAAAAGCTGAAAAGTTTAACTCCATTGTTCTTTAGCCAAAGCTAGTTTTATGACCCTTTCTTACACTCCATGTCCAGTCCTCCACCTTAGCACAGAGCTAAGACTTATGACTCTTTGTCTCCTAAGCCCCTTTCAAACAGGTCATGAAAAACGGTAATTTTCCGGACTTCGTCTGTTTTGCTCTAGTGTCTGAAAGCAATCTTCCAGACTTTGTCCGGATACCCTTTACCGGTAATTTTACGGCTGAAGACCTAGTAACAAGAGTAGTAACTTTTCGCGGTATAGTCCGTGAGGCAGACACTCTGTTTACTTTTAAGGCCAGGCTTAAAACTTTCCTTTTTGATAAAGCTTATAGTCAGAGTGGCTAAGGTCATCCTGAGCTATCTCTGTAGTTATGCTGCTATAGGCGTAGACTGCTGGAGGACAGACTTACCAATTTTCTTCACTCTGCTACTTCCTTTTCTACTACTACTCTCCAGTTGTATTACAGTACATTCTGTTATTTCGACTGTTAACTTTGTTTTCTTTCAGTGTTTTTCTCTCCATAGAAGATATACCTGGTCTGGTATCCTGCTTGGCTGCAATGCCCTGTTGGACGGGGGGCATCGACTGGGATGATCCTCCCAGTAACTGAACATCCACTGTGTCCTGTTATTAACTTTTTACTTTCTGTAACATAGAAAGTTCTCTTATATCAGATCTTCTGTTCCTTCTGTGTTTCTGCTCTGTCTTCTCAAACCCCCAGACGGTCGTAGCAGATGGCCGCTCCTACTGAGCCTGGTTCTGTTGGAGGTTTCTTCCTGTTAAAAGGGAGTTTTTCCTCTCCGTCGTCGCTACATGCTTGCTCAGTATGAGGGATTGCTGAAGGATTGCTGTGTTTGGAAAGTCTGCATCAACGGGGCCCAACCTCACGCCAATGACTGACGCAATCTGCTGGAACTCCTTAAATAGGAAACTTTTTAACTGATTGGAATGTTTGTATAAATGTATTGAAATGACTTCTTGTTAAGTGCCTTGAGATGACATCTGTTGTGAATTGGCGCTATATAAATAAACTGAATTTAATTGAATTGGTGTTTGCATTCAGACAGTCAGGTAATGTTCTGTGAAAGCTGGAGGGGTGTGGGGTGGTGAGGGAAAGGGGGCAGGGAACACTGTGAGCGCACACATTGATGACGTATAAATGTCATTATTTTCCTTTCAGCTTTTTCATCGATGTCTCTTAAGCGTTTCCGTGTGTGCAAAATTGCACACATCACAAAGACGAGCCCTGCGAGTAGATCTGTTGTTTCGTCTACCATCTTTGCAATAATGCATTTGTTTGGGGAAATGACGTACGCCCGCCGCACTAAGTTTACGTAATATCCACCTAGAACCCCCCACTCCCCCGCACCCCCCACATATTCATCAGGATTCTCTGGTACATTTCTTGCTGTGTGAAAGCAGCCGAAAGGCAATATTCCGGGAAATAGTGGCGTTTTTGAAAACACAACTCCGGTTAAAAAAACCAGATGGAATTGTCCGCAAATAATCCAGAACTTCTGTCTGAAAACTGCTCTGGACTATCTGTGATTTGGGCCCCTTGAAGTGAGGGCCCCCCTCCTTTTTTGACCCGAACCTCAGCTGTTCTCCCTGATTCATTTCATGTTAATTGTGTTTAATGTTCACCTATTATTGTTTTCAAAGATCTATAGTATTAGTTGCATATTTAGAATAGATGGGATTTATTGACGAAATGCTTGGCTGTAAGGTTGATCTATTTTATAAAAAAAGTCCCCTTTTCTTAAAGAGAGGTTGTCTGGGATTACTTGGAGTAATGCGTACAATTAATGTGCACAGCGTAAAAACTTATTCCTTCATCTATTGTTTACTTATCAGGCTGGTAATCATAAACATAAACAGAGACTGAACAATTTGGCTATATAGCCTTTCTATCTATCTATCTATCTATATCTATATATATATATATATATATTTTTTTTTTTTTTTTTTTTTTTTTCCTGGAATCCACCAGGTGGTGCCCCTAAACTTGGTAAATTTTTCATAAAATTATTCATCTTATTAATAATTGCCCTAGGCAATTATTCATATTTATTCATAGCCAAATCCTACCCATCTGTGCCACAACACTATTAATTTATTGATTTAGTTACTTGCACTCCGCGCTTTACCTCCAAGCTAAAAATGTCCGCGCGTCTTCCTTCAGATTTTCAGTTACCGTTCAAAAAAACTTGGACGAATATGGAAAATATTCAGTTCAGTACACTGTGTATGCTATGGATCACATACAAGCAGGGTGTCAGAATGGTAGATGTTTAAAACAAACCGTTAAATCAAACCGCAGTCACATTCTATCCAGTAGCCGCATTTTTTGGATAGGTTTTCTTGTTTGTTTCTTTTTAATAAAAGACTAAGAATAAAACAGGAGTAACAAGGGTATTTTTAAAATGTAAGGAGTAGAAGTAAAAAGTGGGCCAATAGATCATTACTCTAGTGAAGTATAAATACCCAAGATTTCTACTTACGTAAGGTAACGAAGTATTTGTACTTCGTTACTTGACATCTTTGTATGCCACACCACACTGATGCAGTAAAGTACCGAGTGCATATGAGAGCATATTCAAACACCTGACATTTGCTTAAAATATTCATTCATTCATTCATTCATTCATTCATTTCCATACCCGTCCATCCTATGTAGGGTTGCGGGGCAGCTGGTGCCTATCTCCAGCAGTCAAGGGGCGAGAGGCAGGGTACACCCTGGACAGGTCGCCAGTCCATCGCAGGGCAACACAGAGACATACAGGACAAACAACCACGTACGCACACACTCATACCTAAGGGCAATTTAGAGCTACCAATTCACCTAACAGTCATGTTTTTGGACTGTGGGAGGAAGCCGGAGTACCCGGAGAGAACCCACGCATGCACAGGGAGAACATGCAAACTCCATGCAGAAAGACCCCAGGCTGGGATTTGAACCCAGGACCTTCTTGCTGCAAGGCAACAGTGCTACCAACTGCGCCACTGTGCAGCCCCTGCTTAAAATATTACTTTTTATTAATCTCCTGTAAAATTCTAATTTTCTGAGACACTGAACTTTGGGGTTTCATTATCTGTAAGCCATTATTATTACTATTAAAATTACTAATAATAAAGGCTTGAAATGATTCACTCTGTGTAATGAATCTAATGCACGTAATATTAGTTTCACTTTCTGAAATGAGTGATATAACGTATATTGAACTTTTTTACTATTTTGTGGCACGTATCTGTAGTTTTCTCACTGCAGATGTACAAAATAAGCCTTGATTTCTTGCACTTCATTAGACCATGAAGATGGTTAAGAAAATATTAGGACCCAAAAGAAGATGTCAACTTCACCTCCACACAGCCGTTATGCAACTGCCTAAAATTCTGAGAAAACAAACTTCTTCTAACACAAAGCAGCAAAAGCCAGGCACTTCCACCGTCCCTCCAGGCAGCTGGTAGCAGCTTCCTTGCAGAGATTTGCATTTTAATGTGCACCATCGCTATAACATTCGTGCATGCAGTCAATTCTTTCTATCAAATTTATGAGCTTCTTTAAGACTTGCCCCCATGCTTTATGGTTTAGTCAACTGACAAATACAATTTCTTTGAATAGGGATGTTCATTGGTAAAAATCTGGCGCTACGATATGTTTGACGATACAGGGGAGATGATACGATATATTGTGATACTATGAGTAAGACCATATACTATGATTTTTAAAACTGAATTTAACTAAAAGTAAAATGGGAGGCAGATCTTTTAGTTATCAGGCTCCTCTCCTGTGGAACCAGCTCCCAGTTTTAGTCCGTGAGGCAGACACTCTGTTTACTTTTAAGGCCAGGCTTAAAACTTTCCTTTTTGATAAAGCTTATAGGCAGAGTGGCTTAGGTCATCCTGAGCTATCTCTGTAGTTATGCTGCTATAGGCTTAGACTGCTGGAGGACAGACTTAACAATTTTCTTCAGTCTGCTACTTCCTTTTCTACTACTACTCTCCAGTTGTATTACAGTACATTCTGTTATTTCGACTGTTAACTTTGTTTTCTCTCAGTGTTTTTCTCTCCATAGAAGATATACCTGGTCTGGTATCCTGCTTGGCTGCAATGCCCTGTTGGACGGGGGGCATCGACTGGGATGATGCTGCCAGTGGCTGAACATCCACTGTGTCCTGTTATCAACTTTTACTTTCTGTAACATAGAAAGTTCTCTTATATCGGATCTTCTGTTCCTACTATGTCTCTGGTCTGTCTTCTCAAACCCCCAGACGGTCGTGGCAGATGGCCGCTCCTACTGAGCCTGGTTCTGTTGGAGGTTTCTTCCTGTTAAAGGGGAGTTTTTCCTCTCCACTGTCGCTACATGCTTGCTCAGTATGAGGGATTGCTGAAGGATTGCTGTGGTTGGAAAGTCTGCCCAACCTCACGCCAATGACTGACGCAATCTGCTGGGATTCCTTAAATAGGAAACTTTTTAACTGATTGGAATGTTTGTATAAATGTATTGAAATGACTTCTTGTTAAGTGCCTTGAGATGACATCTGTTGTGAATTGGCACTATATAAATAAACTGATTTGAATTGAATTATAGAAAAACTGTCCCAGCATTCTAAACACTCCAACCTGTTTCATACTTAAAACACATCCAGTTTTATTACTAGATCTAGTTGATACACTGGAATCAAGAAGATGAAAAAAGCCACCAACTAGCTGTCATACTTTTAATTTTACTTAAAAGATTACTGTCATTAATGGTTCCATTCAAATTCCAAAAAAATAAAAATAAATCAATAAACATCGACACATTGCTTCTGAATATCGATTAAATATCGTGACAAAATATGGCGATTTATCGGGGTATTGATATTTTCTTACATCCCTATATATGAATCTACATGGGAGGTAAAGAAAACCGCAGCAATGTATTCATAATTAAAATGGACTTTGGTCATTTTCTGTAAATCCTGTCACATGTGCTACAGATTTCCCCCCCCCCCCACACACACAATCATGAGTCACTTCAAACATCTAAAGAAAAATAACATTTTCAGTTTTGCTTCCTCTTGTGAATTTACGTTTATGCACGTGATAAATAACATCCACTGCATGATAAGGAGAGAAAAAAAAAACGCAAAAAATGCTCAGTATAGGGCTCAGAGGAGTTAACTTTGAACTCAGTCTTATACTGTAAAAAAAAAAAAAAGTGTTAACCACAACACTAAAGTTAGTGGCTGAAGCTGTCAACCACAAGCTTCACACACACAAACCCGCTCGCAATATACCACCGTCGATCTGAATTTATGCTTCTCACAGTATGACAGAAAAAGTTCTGGGTTTGTTAACACTTAAGACCTTGAATATTAAAAGCATGTTTGACATCATTATGATTATCTGGTGCAGCATTTTAATGCTTAAATATCTGTTTAAAGAGACTGATGTTCACCTTAAATATCCCGGTCAGCCGAGAAATCGGTTGCCTTCTAAAGAAAAGTGGCAGACGCCTGTGAGTGTCAAAGTGTGCCTGTGTCATGCAGGAAGAGTTTCTCTCCTGGACTGCTTTGAAACAAAGAAGCTACTGTCTTACGTATGAATTATGTCAGAGTAATGATGGTGTATCACCGTTTGTAAAAGTTGTCAACTCACTGAGAGACGAGGGGAGCAAGAGATGAAAAATGAAGGAGAGACATCTGTGGCTAAAGTTGCAGATACAATGAATAGTAAGAAATCCACAGAGAACTGATATTTCTACCAAAGAATTTCGCTGACCTGGAAAAAAAAAAAATATATATATATATATATAATATATATATATATATATTAAATAAATAAAGGAAATACAGCAAAATCCAAACATTTATTTACATTTAGGGTTACCTTTTTTGCCAAACAAATGAATCATGATATAAAATATATAATGTTCAAATACAAATAATATACTTTTAAAATTAATTTACATTATTTTAGTTATTACACAGCTGTGGGGCTGTGGAGGCTCATGTGCTGTGGCAACCCTGTGAAGGCTGGTACCAAAAGGAGATTTATCATCATCATTTTCTTTATCATGTATTATTATTATTAAATATTGACTAATTTGCTCATTTTTCTTATTAGAATTTGTTTAATTTAACTAATTTCTTATTATTTGGCTTTAACCTTTTGTAAACATGTGATATCAAAGCCTCATTTTCAAGACAGACCCATTTCAAAGACTTAAAAACAGGCATAATGTACTACAGAACATATTTTGTGTTTCAGCTATGTGACGATGCATAGGGTGTAATATAAAAGTGAAAAAGTATATGAAATTAAAATGAACACAACAGATCAATATTAACGGCAATTGTTTTCTCCTCTGAAGTTTGGGTTGATCTAAACTATCTGAGAACGACTGCTGGAACCCAAAAAACATCTCACAGAAGCAGGAAGAGAAAGCAGATGGTATCGGTTTCAAAAAAAAAGAAAGGAAATACGAGGTTAAATGTGGTGAGCAAGACGAGCTTTCTCAGCAAAACAAAACAAAAAAAGTTGTTTATTATTAGGGAAGCCTTTCACTCTACCCGATTATACTGCACAGCATTTTGTCATGTACAATCATTAGTGGAACGTAAACAAGTCGCAGCCAATCAGCACTTTAAATAAGCCAAAATCAATGGAAAACACAAACGTATAGCTCAGCTTCAGGCACATTAACAGAGCAGATTTCCCAGCAGATACTTGGGAGCTACAGAAAACCCAGCAGTAGTTATGCACATCCATGCAGATTTAAACAGACAACGCCTCTTTCAGCAGAACTCCCCGAAGCTACGCCGCCGTCAACCTGCCAAGTTCGTCCTTCCTCTGCACGACACAACAGCAGCAGAAGTAAATCACATAACGACATTTCCTCCAGAATGTCTGGTCCAGTTGGAGCTTCAATACTTTTAAAGGGAATCTACCACATGACAACGTCAGAAAGGTGCAGTGTATAATTTAGGAACAGCGACATCAACATAAAAACGCGTGTCAGACATCAAAAACCATTCACCTCCAACCAGTGATAGCAGCCAAGCCTGACCATTTTAACCAGTTTTAGGGATCTACAAAAGGTATCATCCAAGACTCTTGGAAATTAAGCTCTTTCCAGTTGTTGGACAGATTTACCCTTATACATAACCATCATGTCAGCCATTTAATTATTGTACTTGATGGAAGAGCTTTGTAAAAGCAATGGGTCGGCTTCAGCAGCTTATTCCACATCACAGTTTAACATAAACACAAGGAAATGCAGTTGTCATAACTTCCCTCTTCTCTAATAATCTTTTCCTCTCTGTGATGAAAATCACATCTTTGAAACAGGGCCTCTGTACCGCCAGGAAGCTTGCAAGCCTGCTGCATGCCGTTAAGATCTCATAAGGCCGACTCTGCGGCATTTTCAACACAAAACAGTAAAGCTTTGAACTTTTTTTTTTTTTGCTCTCAACAGTTTGGCATGTTCAGTAGACAAGAAAGATGCCAAACGGTAATTTAAATGTTATTAATAGACGACAAGTACCATCTGAACCTAGAGACGCACCAATCAGGTTCTTCTTAGCAGACACTGATAATAGGTTTTCTTTGACGTTTTACCTTATGTTTCCCTTTTGTTTTTACGAAGCACTATAAAGACGTTAGGAAAAATATGCTGCATGTTCTTTATGGAGGTAATCGTTGTAGCCTAACATTTATCTAATCATGTATTAAATAGAAGAATTAAAAAATGGACTACATGAAAATCATGGTAATGATTAGCATTGAAACATTTAATGAACAGAAGCACAAAAAAATAGTTTCTGTTTCAGCGCTGCTGATCACCAATCAGGATTGAGCCAAGGAAAGGTAGGCGACTATGGCACTTGGCTGATGGATTGGTGTATTTCTGCTCCAAGCACAGAATAAAAGAAACTTGATACAATGAGCAGGTGCATAACTTTATATCTAAGAATGAACACAAGCAGCCACAGTTTAAATCATATTAAATATGAGAGAATAATACAAAACACCAAAGAAAACCCTTTAATTTAGCATCAATGAAGGAGTAAAAAAATCCTTAGTTTCCACAAGTAGCTTTTATCTTAACCATCTTTTGGTTTTCAGTATCAGTGATGAAATGTCCTCATGAAAGACATATGCCTGACCCACATTAGCATGTTTAATTACCAAATTATTACTTCAGTTATTCATTTGTGTGTTTTCAGCTTTACTTTCTGCTTTCACTTCACTTACAGTGAGCTATACAGGGAGCATTGGTGTTCAAACCTGAATTTTGCTTCTTGTTAACGGTCGAGCCAAAAGCAGGTCAGGTGAATCTAGGTGCTTTTTGTCCTCATTCTGCTGACGTCTTCAAAACCGTCTCTGCTGTATATTTCAGGCCTTGACATAAAGGTGTGAGGGGAACGTTTTTTTTTATCACTCACCATAAATGACAGATAACTTAAGAAATTCCCATTGACTGGCAGCACAAGTTTCAGCTTTGCGTAATGACTCATTTACCTTCAAGTGTGGTATTATAGGATTACCGTATGAATCATTTTTAAACAGGCTCAAACATCTCATGCTGTACAAGGCAAACAGCATCCACCCCCTCTTTCATGCTACAGATAAAGGAGAAGGTAGACCAAAGCCAGAGATTCTGAAAGCCACATATTCAACCCAAAGCATTTCACCACAGAGCTCGGGTCCAGAGAAACCTCAAAAAACACAAACCCTCAGGTAGTTGTGTCTAGATTCTAAAAGTCAGAGACAAAGGTCCTGTTCACACCTGCTCCACATGCTTCCTGTGTGACACAGATGTAAGTAGACAAGGCCAATCATGACCGTACAAACCTGACAGTCAAAATTATTGGATCTGAATTAGCTGTTGTTATACATGCAAATAAACCAAGTTAACTGTATTATTGATATATAAAGTCAGCAAAAAAAGGAGCGTCCCTTTTTCAGTACTGTGTATTTCAACAATAATGTTGTAAAAATCCAAATAACTTTACAGATCTAAACAATGTTTTCCATGCATGTTCAATTAACCATAATCAATTAATTAGCATGCACCTGTGGAATGGTCGTTAAGACCTTAACAGCTTACAGAAAGTAGGCATTTAAGGTCACAGTTCTAAAAACGCAGGACAATAAAGAGACTTGTCTACCGACTGTGAAAAACACCCAAAGAAAGATGCCCAGGGTCCCTGCTCATCTGCGTGAACGTGCATTAGGCATGCTGCAGGGAGGCATGAGGACTGCTGATGTGGCTAGGGCAATAAATTGCCATGTCCGCACTGTGAGACGCCTAAGACAGCGCTACAAGGAGACAGGAAGGACAGCTGATTATCCTTGCAGTGGAAGACCACATGTAACAACACCTGCACAGGATCGGTACATCCGAATATCACACCTGCGTGACAGGTACAGGATGGCCACAACAACTGCTCGAGTCACACCAGGAACACACAATCCCTCCGTCAGTGCCCAGACTGTCCGCAATAGGCTGAGAGAGGCTGGACTGAGGGCTTGTAGGCCTGTTGTAAGGCAGGTCCTTACCAGACATCACCAGCAACAACGCCACCTATGGGCACAAACTCACCTTCGCTGGACCAGACAGGAGTTGCAAAAAGTGCTCTTCAAGCCTTGTACACACATGCAACAGCAGGGTGCCTCCTTTCAATAAAACTGATAGCTCACGGCTGTTTTTATTGGCATTCTCAACATAAATGCTGTAAAACATTCTAACATAAATAAGTTCAAACTGGGAAATTACTCCCAGAGGAAGATTTGCTCCTTCTGAAATTAAAACCAATCACATATGCTCCACTGGACAATTGTTTAAGGTACAAGCAAACTAGTATCTTCCTATCAGGGCTGTCATTTTGGGTTTGCTACTGTTTGTCATTGCTGGTTTAAGCACTGAAAACAAAGAATGACCTGAGGAAACTATACTACTACTCTTCATTGAAAGGTTCAGAAGTAGAAAGTGACGAATATCAAACATTATCAATCAGGACCCTTGATTAGAGATAATGATTTTGTAGTTGTTGTTAGCTCCTCACCAGAAAATCACAAAATCCAGTCACAAACGAAATTGTTTTGTAGTTCATGTCAATTCAAAAGTAAAAAAATAAATCTGCATGTATATAGACCATAGACTGATCTTTCAACAGAAATTAAAGGCATAAGCTTGTCTGTACTACGATGCATCACCATTGACTGTGCGTCACACACCTGTGGTGCATTCAAGGAACGTTCGAAATGTATGGTGAGTTCAAAAACGTAGGACATTTAAAACTTATGACAAAAAACCCCACCGAAAATAATACCATAAGCAATAAACTTCTGTTTAATGGCAGTTGGCAAGAAACATTTGATGCATGCTAAATATGACCTACTTATTTTTTTACAACGTACCATAAAACAAACAAACAACATCTAGCCTATATTCTCTCCGTTTCGTCTTCTTGAGATATCTCAGCAATTTTTTTTCCAGAAATTAAAATTTTGTTTAAAAGGTCTTTGATGTCCAGATGCAATTTGATATCTTGTAAATTTTGTCCCACTTTTCTCAACAGTTTACTTCAGGCAAAATAATAGAACATGTTCCACAGTCTGTTCTTGAAGACAAAAGTCACATTTGCCTGTAGCATGTTTCCCCTGTTTAAATAATGTATTGTTTAACCCTGTAATCCTAATCTAAATATAATTATGTCCTCCTTTCTGTTTTATTTATCATCAAGTGATGACATCATTATGCAAATTAGCGTATGACGTCATCTGGCGACATCTATCGACTTTCTGGGACAACTTCAGCTACTTTCTGTCGGAGACAGAATGAAAGTAGCTGAAGTTTCAAAAGTGTACAAGGCATGTTTATTGGGGTAAATTTTATTTGTAAAAATATGGGGGGGCCAGAATTTATTTTTTCCATAGGGCCCAGAATTTCTGGCGGCACCCCTGCTCATCCAGACATGATCCTCCAGCAGGACAATGCCACCAGCCATACTGCTCGTTCTGTGTGTGAGTTTCTGCATGACAGCAATGTCAGTGTTCTGCCATGGCCAGCGAAGAGCCCGGATCTCAATCCCATTGAGCACGTCTGGGACCTGTTGGATCGCAGGGTGAGGGGTAGGGCCATTCACCCCAGAAATGTCCAGGAACTTGCAAGTGCCTTGGTGGAAGAGTGGGGTAACATCTCACAGCAAGAACTGACAAACCTGGTCCAGTCCATGAGGAGAAGATGCACTGCAGTACTTCAAGCAGCTGGTGGCCACACCAGATACTGACTGGTACTTGTGATTTTGAGCCTCCCTTCATTCAAGGACACATTATTCTATTTCTGTTAGTCACATGTCTGTGAAACATTTTTAGTTTATGTCTTATGGTGTTGACTCTTTTAGTGTTCATACAAATATTTACACACATTAAGCTTACTGAAAGTAAAAACAGTTGAGTGAGAGGACGTTTCTTCTTGCCGGTTGCCATCACTAATATATATCCAAAGTCTGTCTGTCTGTCTGTCTATCTATCTATCTATATATATTGAAGCTTCCTAGTGGACAATGGTCTCAGTTTGTCCATTTGGTTGGGAGCAGAGACCAGCCTTGGTGTGGCCTTTCCACACAAATGAGGAATCCATCAATGTAAAAAAAAAAAACATGACTGGCTACTTATACACGATCCCTCTTTTGAGGTATTCATACCCTTGTAACTACAAACTGAGAGTCAGGCAGTAGAGTAATCTTGCTGATAACATAACCATGGAACACCAATTTCAATTCAGAATGTGGAACAATTTGACCCAACGTTTATCATGTGCTGAGGTTGGGTGGCTGTCTTTTTTCTGACAAATCTCTGGCTTATCTTCATTCATCCAATAGTTTTCTGCTTCCATTATACCTATAGACCTACACTACCCAGAAACATGCAGGAGGCCATCATCTTAAATTGCTCTTAAGGTTTCATACCGAGCTAGAAACAGCGATCAGGTTTGCTGCTCCTTTCTGGTTGGATGTGGTTTTGTTAAATTTGCTGTCATTTTTGGTTTTTAAGCCCTGCTGTTTCACCTTTCATGTTTTATTCGACCGTAACATGTTTCGCAATTCACATATTCAGTTGTGTTTTGTGTTGCTGCCCGCCTTTCCTAGGACGCTCTTGCACAAGGAATTTAAAATGAGTCCCTACCTGGTAAAATAAACTTAAATTAGAAAAATAAAAAAAACTTCAACTCTTTTGCTTTAGTGTGCTTAAGGAGCTGAATGTTGGAAAATAATCCTGGCCTCTAGTTATTTTATTAATACCACTGCAAACTGATGCAGTTGTCTGGACCCAGAAGTGAGAAAAACTGCCCGATTCCAAAAAAAGGGCCACTTCTGCCTACTGCCGGCTAACAAATCGTTCAGTTCAAAGTCTCATTTCCTCTCCCTCTCTTGCTCTGCTTCATGTTTAACAAACTAAAGCAGCTGAGGTGGACAAAAAACTTGACTAAACAATCTTTTCTATGCTGACTCAGTGTTTAAATCTCATTTAACCAGAATGAAAAGTGATAGTTTAAACCATTATGATTAAAGAAAGACAAAGAACAAAAGCACCAACGTCTTTTTCCTTTAGGTTATGACTCCTAAACGGATTTTAATCCCACTCATTTCATTTGACCAAGTGTGGGAAAACTGCTGGTGACATCACGAGTTTTCCCACAAGTCAACCCTTCAAGTGTGCAACAACATCTTTAAAGAAAACTAAGATTAGTTTCTGAAACTCTATGAATCGGAAGGCATCAGTCTGCTGCTCTGTCTTATTAAAGTTGCAGCAAACATTTGTTTTAATAAACTCATGAGTAAAAGAAAAAAAGAGGGAGATTTATAACGACTGTATGTAGAGATCGATAACTTTACAGGAAAATAAATGTGATTCATTGCTGACCCCAAACTCCTGAGGATCCTGACTAGGCTGCTGATCGAGTCATATCAGTGTTCTGGTACACATGGCTCCTTTTAGACTAAAATTTTCTAGGTTTATTCAGTGCGCCAAAATGAGCTGGGCACAATAGTCTGGCACTTAGTGAGTTTCATCTCTTTTTCAGCAATAAATGAATTTATTGCCTAGTCCACGGTTGGGCCCGGCCGCGGTGGGGGTGCATGGAGCAGCCGCCACCGCTCTCCTCCAACCTGCTTGCCATTGACCAACAGTTTCGGTGCCCTGGACCCGGACTTTCCTCCTCTGACAGCCCCTGGCCTCTGTAGCTCCGTAGGCTTACAGCCCAATCCCTCCCAGCAGCCAGTGCAGCAGTCCGACTCCCACAACCCTCCACTTCGTGCCAACCCCCGGACAGCAGCTACAACTCAAACTCACGGAGTGCTCCACTTCACTCCAAACCCACATCAATGCAGTCCTTGGGATGCTTCTCTGCCTGGTATACATCAAGTGCGAGATGGTGAAAGATCCTCTGGCCAGAGTCTACACCACACAGACCCGCCTCCCACCACACTCATAATTGGGGACTGCATCATCAGGAACGCAAGGATGAGAGGAGCCCTCACTCCCTCTTTCCCTGGAGCCACCAGGATGCAGGAAAGATACCGGACCTCATTCTACTCAGCACAGCTGTCAGTAAAGTTGTTATTCAGACTCAGACCTGAAACTCCAGGGTCACATAAAGGCAATCACAAGATCAGCCTTCTATCACCTAAAGAACATTTCTAGAATTAAAGGACTTTAGTCGGATTGATTACTGCAACAATGTCTTCACAGGTCTGCTTAAAAAGTCAATAAGACAGCTACAGCTGATCCAGAACGCTGCTGCTCACATCCTTACTAGAACCAGGAAAGCAGAGCACATCACCCCAGTTCTAAAGTCCTTACACTGGCTCCCTGTAGCTCAGAGAATTGACCTCAAAATAATTTTACTAGTTTATAAATCATTGAACGGCTTGGCACCAAAGTATACTGAAGAACTACTGTTACTATACCAACCCACCATAACACTCTGGTCCTCTAATTCCAGTCTACTCAACATCCCTAGAATTAGAACCAAACACGGAAAAACAGCTTTCAGTTTTCACTCCAATCTGGAATAAACCTCCAGAAAACTGCAAAGCTGCTGAAACACTGAGTTCTTTTAAATCACAACTAAAAACGTATCTGTATAGAGCTGCCTTTGAGTAATGGTTTGATGCATCATGTTTTGTGTATGCCTCTTGCTTTATTGCTGTTTTTACTTTATTTGCATTGTCTGTGTTTTACTGCTATTTTTATTTTACCCCTTAATCATGTAAAGCACCTTGAATTACCTTGTTGTTTAAAGTGTGCTACACAAATAAAACAGCCTTGCCTTATTCACGCCGGCACCAATGACATTTATAAACAGCAGTCTGAGCTCCTGAAGCGTGAGTTTATCAACCTTTTTAATCTTTAAAAAAAAAATCACATGTCCGTTTTTATCTCTGGCCCCACTCCCACCGTCGACAGAGGAATTGGTCGTATTAGCAGACTTTTATCTCTGAATACTTGGCTTTCCCCTGCCACTGTGACTCACAACATTGGTTTTATAGACAATTTTAACATTTTCTGGGGCAAGAGGCACCTGTTTGGGCCAGACGGGCTTTCATCTCAGACAGGGCACCCGCATGCTGGCGATGAGCCTGGCATGTCCACGCCCCCCACCCCCAGTTACTCCATCTCTAATCACTATCAATATGGCTTTTTAATTGTTCGCTCTCTGTTGAACAAAACTTTAATCATCTGATTTTAGACCATACTCTTGTTTATTTTTAACAAATGTGGCTGAGTGCAGATGCCCTGTTGCTCTTACAGAGGCCTACCAACCAAATTTTAACTTTACTTATTCCACAAGGAGTAGCAAAAGGGGAGGCGTTATTGCTTTTAATAAGTTCGTCAACGCTTTCTGCCAAACCTGTTTTATTTGCTAATTTCAGCACGTTTGAATATAGTGCAACTTTTTTTAGTACTCCTCAGATTTTATGTGTCACAATTTATAGGCCTCCCAAAAACAGCACAGTTTTTATTCAAGCATTTTCAGAGTAATTATCAATTCTGCACAGCTCCCTTGAAAATATCATTTTAGCTGGTGATTTTAATTACATGTGGATAAACTTTTAGATCCTTTATCAACAGATTTTTTAAATATTCTGAATTGTATGGATTTTAGTCAACATGTCATGCAGCGGACACACAACAGAGGACACACCCTGGACTCATCACATGTGACCTGTACACCAGTGTGTCCTCCAGTGGCGGACTGGGACTAAAAAACAGCCCTGGACTTTGACTCGGCCCAGCCCACAACAACAGATGCGCGTGAAAACTCATCAGCCACAGACACGGGTCTCAAAATACTTAAATCTTAATCCATTATATTTTACCTTCCAAATTATAGCATTATAACTGATGTTGACTAAAAGATGTGTTAAGAGCATAGTGTAGAAAACCCGCTAAGAAATGAACAACTCTCTTAAAATAATAATAATAATAATATTAATACATTTTATTTGGAAGCGCCTTTCAGGTCACTCAAGGACACTGTACAATAAAACAGAATAATAAACAGAATAAAACAACAATAGATAAATGTCTCTGCTGAAAAATATACAGGTGAGGATACTGCCTAAAACAGAAAACCAAATGTTATGAGTTATGATAAATCACAATGTAAAGAGGCAGTGATTATACAGTTAACTTGAATACTTACAGAAATAAAAACTCTTGAAATGTCTCTGCTGAACAATGTGCAGGCGACTGCCTCAAACTATACCAGCAATGATCTCTGGCATCTTAACAGCTCAGTGTTGGGGGAGAAGAAGTTTCTTCAGTAGGTTGCTTTTTTCTGCAACTCTGTCTATGACCAAGTCATTGTCAAGGGACATGAGGATGTCTTTTTCTGTGGTCATAAGCATGAATGCTTCCAGGTGTTGTGACTGTGTGCTCCTTTATCGAGTCTTGATGCGTTTGAGAACAGAGAAACTTCTCTCACAAGCTACCTGTGTAACAGGCAGTAAGGAGGAACTTGTATCCTAAGCCAGCTATTGTCACCACCAGTAAGCCTTGACATATGTCATCATATTGAGTTATGCTGCATGCATATGTTTATGCTTATTGATTTTTTTTGAAGGATTTCACCGTGAGTGAGGTCTCCCACACTGCTTGATCCATTGTCTGCATATTTCCGGTTGAGTTTTGGGGTTCGGAAAAGCGGGGAAAAAAAGCCACCCCTCCCTCTAAACATTTGGAATATCTTGTGTCAGACTTACAAGTCCCATAGGCGCACTGTTTAACAATCTTGCTGAAATCACACAGTTTGACGGAGGTTCTTCTCTTTGGTTACGGTTGCTGAGCAAGGATTGGACAATAGCCGTTCGGGGGCGGAGTTTAGCGACAACCGGTGCAACGTCATAGAACTACGTGGAACGAGGGAGAGAATATCATTGCAGTATTGAATAATTGGAGCCCAGACGGAATTTTGCAATTTTCTAAATTTCTGATCCTCTGAATGAAAACAGAAAATTGGAAAAACAGTTTAAAAATCCAATTTTTTAATTTGTCAAGGTGAAAAAAATTAAAAATTGAAAATTTGAATACATTTTTCGGTTTTTCCAAATGTCCGTTTGTGTTTAGAAAATAGAACTGATAAGCGTTACACGGACCATTTATAGTTTATGTATTACATCATCTATTCAATGCAATCTTAAAATGTATTTATTATTTACTAATCTTAATTAATTTGTGCAGAAATTACAGCACAAAAAAACGGTTTAATTACTTTTAGGAAATATTTCTTCTGCATTCATGTTGATGCTGTGGCATGTTTATATTGTGTTTTATAGTTAAACTGTAAAAACTGCAATAGTTTTGTTTCATTGGGGTATAGATAAAAATGTAGCAACCTGAAATAACATTTGCTAACGTCAGATTACCTAGCAAGTAACCCTCATTATCCTCCTTTCATACTTACGTGCTGCACTTGTCTGGGGAACTTCCACCAGCTCATGTATCTGTCCCTCATCTCTCTCTCCCTGTGCTGCGGCCGCAGCCTCCTCCTGGCTCTCACAACGGCTGGCGCCGCCTCCAAAATTGCAACTGCCGGTAGTTGAAGTGCTGCCGATAGTTGCAGTGCTGCTGCCGCTGGCAAACTTTTCTGTCAGCTTCTGGCATTTGGATGCTCCACTCTCTAACTGCTTAATTTTTTTCCCACACACCTGCTCAGCTCCACCCTTTTCTTTCGGGTTACAAACACCTGGGGTGTTTCTCAATGTCAAGGCGCTTCGCCTACCAAGGCAATGCCTCGGTAGGCGAGGCGCCTTGCTTACGAGGACACCGTCCTTCCCTGGTTGAAGAAAACATCACATGACCGCGGCTGCCTAGGGCCCGCCTTTTGCTTACGCGCTCTGTTTACGTCCCGCCCATCGTTATATTTTATACGTATAAGTTTCAATATAGATGTATAACGAGAGTTTTACTTTTTTAATTGTGTATATATTGGTTAAATCAAATGTGAAAGCGAGTTAGTACCTGTACCTGCTAGCAACCGAAGCTGCAACTTCGAAAATACCGCGATGTATTCTGGGAAATCTTTGACCGAGGGAAGGCATCAAGGAACCTCCCATGGATCCTTGGTCAGTTAGCTAAACGGCAGACAAACGGAGGACAGACGCCTCGGTAGCACATGAACATTGGAACACGCCTTGGCGGTCCCTGGTCCCCCTATTGTTTTACCTGCCTTGTGATTTTAACAGTAGGTTTCAATCCGCTCTAGATCTGCTTGCTCCACTAAAAGTTCTAAGTTTACACTCAAAAGTTGCAGCACCATGGAGAAATGAAAACCTTAAAAAACAAAAGGAGGAATTACAGAATGGCAGAGACAAAATGGAGAAAATGAAGGAAAAACTAAATAATAAACAATAAACCATCAAATATACACAGAACTTCTCAAATCATACAATAACGCAGTAAGAAATTCAAGAAATGCCTACTTTTCCAAAATCATCTCTGATCATAAAAATAATCCAAAAATAATTTTTTCCACCATTGACAGAATGTTTAACCTTGCTACTAATGCATTTCAGAAAACCCCCTAGAACGCTCCTTGTGAGAAGTTCGCAGACCACTTCAGAGGGAAGGTAGACACAGTCAGATGTAATATTTTATCTTCTCAAAGTAACATGGTTTTAGACAGATCTGAGCGTGTGTCTTTATCAGAGGAAACATTGGACAGTAAAGTTACTGAGAATCGTACAGATTCTTGTTTAAGCAGGAGACAAATTAAAAGGAAATCAAATCAAATCAGTCCACATCTTTATGTTGGCTTGCCGTAGATTTTGCTCTTGTCGGATGGGTTCAAACCCACAATGGGGTTCTCACAGAGACCCAGATGGGACCAAACCAAATGCAAACCCTACCAGTAAAACTAGTTCTTCACCAAATGTAGGCCACCTTCAGTTAAATACAAATGTATTCCTACTCCTACAGGTTTTAGCCCACGCTTCTTTAGGTTTAAAATGATCTAAATTTGACTGTGAAAGTACAAAATCATAAATCACTGATGTCAACTAAGTTAGAATTTAAAAGGGGTGTACTTTCTATCACTGTAAATATTTTTAGAGTCCAACTTTTTGCTTGGGAATAATTTGAGGGATTTCCACTCTTGGGCTTTTTGAATATGTTTCCCTGCCGCAAAGGAATGGACAGATGATGGATGGCAAACAGGTGGGTGTAAAAAGGAAAAAATTAAAGACGGACTGGCAGAAGCAAGGAAGGAAGAACACAAGGATGGATGGACTGATGGACAAATAATTGAGGGTCAAACTGATATGAAATGGATGGACATACTGAATGCTGGACTACTGATAGACTAATGGATGAAATGATGACTGGTTAAGATAAAAATTGAAATATATACTTCAAGAATTTTGAATTTCAAGAATCTGGTGATACGATGAGTATGACAATACAGGGGAGACGATACGATATATTGTGATACTATGAGTAAGACTATATATTGTGATTTTTCTTAAACTTAATTTAACTGTAGAAAAACGTCCCAGCATTCTAAACACTTCAACCTGTTTCACACTTTAACACATTCAGTTTTATTACTAGATCTAGTTGATCCACTGGAACGAAGAAGGTGGAAACATCCAACAAATAGTGGTCATACTTTTATTTTTGCAACAAAAATCACTGTCATCATTAATGAATCCATTTAAATTCTAACAATTAAAAATCGATACATTGCTTTTGAATATCAATACAATATTGTGACAAAGTATCACAATATATCAGCGTATTGACATTTTTTCTTACATCCCTAATGCTTGCCTTGCTGGAGGAAGATAAATGTGTTTAATATGTTTGATGAGGTTATTATTTACTGCTGTCCTTAAACAAGAAGCTCAGGAAAATAGGTTTCGTCTGAAGGGGAGGATCTTATTATGGTTCGCACTGTTCAGAAACAGTGGGAATAAAGTCATCAAAAACATTCATTAGAAAAACTCCCCATTCCTCTAAGTGCAGCACCGGAGTCATGGGAAAACGTTCTCACGTGTATAACTGCATTTAATCTGTTGCATCATGTTCTTTAGAAACAGTAAAATATACCGGAATCAACAGCCAAATGTTGGGTAATACTGAAAACTAAAAAAAGAGGAAATTGAGAAAAACCTAAACAACTAAATGTTTTTTTTGTTTTCTGAAAGCAGCTCGTTCACTGTGTTTTGAAAATAACTACTATACAGACCTGGTTATTTATTCCCATCATTAACACAAATTAATACCCATTATTGTTTTTGTTTTGTTTTTACATTTGAAAGCGGTAAAATCACAAATGACAGCATACAGAAGCGCCAGCTTCCTAACAAAAACCTATTGATCAGAGCAGATTTTAATAAATGTACGCAGTTTACTTCAAGAATCCCACATGTTCCAGGAAATTCCAGCTCCTCCTCATAGCGCAGGCTAGCTGTCGGCTAGCCCGGGATTCGCCGTGTTTTTCCTGCGACTCAACGCCCACAGCAGTCCCTCTTTACCACCGGCACCTCAAATCCAACCATTTTCCTCGTTTATTTATAACTCAACGTTACAGTTTAATGGTATATTACTGTTGAAATAGAGATGTAAACACGGTGCAGAGTTTTCCAAGGGAGCTACTCACCCAGGGCTGCTGAGACAAAGGGGAAAAGGGTAAAACACAGCAGGGATTTGGTCAAAGTCATCCCGTTCTGTCCACGCGGGGCTCGGCCTGTCCTCCGCCTCTTATGACACGAAACAAGGAGCTGTAGCGCTGGTCATCTGGGAGGTACACGAGGAACAAACACGGAGAGCAGCTCCCACTGAACCAACCAGCAAAGATCGCAGCTTTACCCCGTTCCACACATTTGATGAGCTTCCAGGAAGAGAGAAAACGCTGGCCAAATGCTGCGTTTAAGAAAGCCCGTAAATCTCGAACACGTATATTGGGCATACAAAGGCAGATCAGGGTCCGCTTCATTTGGCCAAGATTGTGATAGTAAGGAATTTGACTGCGGTTTTCCAGACATAAAGTAGGCCCATACATATAGGGGAGAAAAAATAAGGATAAAGGAATATTATGTACATGTATTTGCAGCCAACTTTTTTTTTTTTTAAGAATAAGAAGGTAATAGTTTTGATCCCCTTTTTATATATATAAAAAAGCCTTTATTTTATTTGTTCTTAATTTAAAACACTGCCGGAGGAATTTCAGATTTTACATGAAAAATTGTTGGTGAAGTCCATTTGAAATGACAAATTGGAGGTTCAAAGAATGGGGCAGTTGTAGTGATTTTGTTATTTTTGTGCTGTTCTCTTTTAGTTTGTCACTGGTTATGAATGACTTCTTCTGCTTGTTCCTCTATCTCATTGTCATATTTGTTTCTCTATAATTGTTCTGGCCTGTCTAATTAGCTACCTGGCCCAGATACTGTTGTCATAGCCATAGTTTATTGTAATTAACTGTGCAACCAATGGGATCACACGTTTTTCTGAGCAAATCTGCCAATAACAGTGTTAGCCATCTATTGTCTATACACTCTTATCCTAGAAGGCCTAACAACCAATGATCTCTAGTCCTTATTGGACAAGAAGCACAGACATCACACAGGACAAGCAACCATGCACGCACGCACGCACGCACAGCTAATGACAATTTAGAGATACCATTATAACAGTTATGTGGACTGTGGGAGGAAGCTGGGGTACCCAGAGAGAACCCATGCTTACACAGGAAGAGCTATCGGAAAGCTTCACTGTGCAGGTCACTTATAATAATAATAATAATAATAATAATAATAATAATAATAATAATAATAATAATAATAATAATAATAATAATAATAATAATAATAATAATAATAAAATTAGAATAGTGAAGTTAGTAGAGAAAGAAAACAACATATGCCAAAGGAAAGTTAACCTAAAAAGACCGAAGTACAGATAGTAGCGACTGACTAAAAAAACAGTAAATTGTAATAATTAGGTGGCTCAGTGTGATACGATTTCCACTTCACTCCGCTTTTCAGTTTCTTTGCTAGCCTGTGTCCTTTTCTCTAACGGTTTGATATGAATGCTGATCTATCCGACAGTACTTGAACGCACCAAAAGCAGGCACGAGATCGTTTTGCTTTAACGGGAAATCACCCATTCTTCCAGGAGATATGGCCCCAAGGAGCAATTCCCCACACTGCCAGGAACCAGTTCAATGTAAATTTCTGTGAGCAAAACTATTTCAAAAACCCGTTTGTCTTTAACGCAACAGGGAAAGCCCAATGTTTACACCGAAATCTTCAGAATAAATGTGATAACTCTTTGTTTGCACAAAAAACCCCAACCAACAACAACTCAGATAGTAAACTCCTAATCGTAGTTTGAGTGAACTTTATATTCAATATGAAATTAGTGTGGTATGTCTTTTTATGAACCTACAATCTGAACTTCATGAGCTGATTCCTGCTTCCTCTTTGGGATACATCCCACATCCTGACGTCAGCTGGATGTGAAAGTTTTCTCCCCATTCCAGCGTCCAACTGACGCATTCACTTATCTGCTCCACACCAGGAATTTTGGGGTAAGCTGGAAACACTGGATGTTGGGAATCTTGTTGTCTGAGTAAACTTTTAATTTTTCCCATGTTGTTGTTTTTTAAAGTAAAGATGTAGCCTATATGTGTCTAGCTGAAACTTTGTGGCAGGATTTAAAGCCCTGCCTGCTGTGTATTCTCATGTTACAGCACACAGCATTGCTCTTTTTGTGTTATGTAATGAATACTTTCTGTTCCCAGATAAAACTGCTACTCTCAGAGAATTCCTTGCTCTCTGGTTGCATGTAAATTAGACTGATGAATACTTTGGGAGTGTTAGGACAGCACAGATGTTATCCCTGACTAACAAATGGGCAATTCCCAAACATCTTCTAAAAATGATTGCAGTACCAGATATTAATAATTCTTTCACTTCTACCACTGCTCTACTTCAGGAGAAATCCAAATTTCTGGGGGAGGAGAACATCAAGGTTAGTACTTGATGTTGAAACATCTTCTTTTTCTACATTAGCAAACCCTTATTCTGACCATCCGCTGCTTTGATGACATTCCTACTATTATTTCTGGGCTAAAATTCCAAGATCTTTCCAAAAATAAAAATTAATTAATTAATTAAAAAATAAGGTAAAAGAAAATTGAGGGGCTTTAAAGAAAGGTGTAAAGAAAACACTTTTCTAAATTCTAATTTTCTTCACTTTTTTATTCCATAACCATGCAGAGTTTTCTGGTGTTTAGTGTGAAGCTTGGATCTTTCTATAGATTTTTATCATTTGTTCCAAAATAGCAATAAAAAAATGTAAGTCCTGACCGGTCCCAATCGTTGATCAGCCAATCGGAAAATAAAAAATGTGATTTTTATTCTGATCAGTAAAGGCAACACATGTGTCAGCAGGTTGCTCTTTCAACAACACTCTTTGGTGTGGAAGTTGTTGCTGCTGAAGGAACTCCCAGATCTTCACTATCAGAGAAGTATTTAGGAAGGAAAGGTATAATTTCCACAGAAATATGTTGACTGTTCTTTTAAGAACGTAACTCTAGAAATGTTGCTCTGTTTTGGTATTTTGAAAAGTCCAGTTCTGTCTGTGATGGTCTGCTATCAGCAGGTGGGAGTTCTACCAAATAGTAGATCAGAAATCGGTCCCAAAATCTCTGATAAGGGTATTCCTTGTTAAAACTCTCAAACCTTCCTTTATTTCTTTGTAATATACTTCAAATGAGCAAAGTTTTTAATATCTTTTTATTTGTCTTTTTATTAAATGAAAAGTGCTCAAAAGTGTCTGCTATGTCATTCATCATGAAAAAAATGTTGCTTCTTCTGAGGCACAGAAACACAGAAGAAGGCCTGGGTTAAAGGAAAACAAAAGAGAGGTAAAGATGATATTCTGAATGCTCTTTAAGAAAACAAGAGGAGTTTAACTAGCAATACCAAAAGACATTTACAGGACTTCTTGATTAGAGCAGTAAAAAGCTATTTTTGATAACTGTACATTAGCAGAAATAGTTTGTCCTGATACATTGGATTTCTATGTTTTCACAGACTGAATGAGGTGTGCTTTGAGGCACTTAAAACCTTAATGTATTTTTTTATTATTATTGTGAAACTCTCCCCTTACTTAACCACAACTGAAACGCTTAATGAAGATGAAGAAACATTCCGTTTCCCTTAATTTTGTCTGACCTGAGGTGGCTCTGTTGAGAGGATGAATCAGCACCTTCTTTGATTTGTTTGGTTCCTGTTGTGACTTGAAAGTTTTACATGCGAGTCTCTCGTTCTCTTTTCACAAGTTGGCGGATCACTTGTACCCGTGTTGTGTTTCGGGCCGCACCCCAAGTGTTGTGTTACTGCCTTCCTTGGGGGTTTATTTGGTTCCTTTTAAAACTGAACCTTAAAAAAAAAAAAAATCACAGCTTGATTTATTTCTTCTGATAACCGAATGCTGTTACTCAAAGCATCTATCAGATTTCTGGATATTAATGGGAAAGCTAGAAAAGCTCTGGAAACAGTTGAGAGATTTTTAAACTAATGAGCTTCATGCCCACCTTGCCGTTTGTGCCCATTATATTTAGTGTGTTTAGCCTTGAGTACAAGACTGGTCTGACAGTCCTGTGGTGTACAGAAAAAGCTTCTTTTAAAGTCGGTGTTGCCTAATGTTTTTCTGGCTTCAACTACATGGGCTTTCCAAAATGGACACAACCTTGTTGAAATGCCAAACGAGAGAATAAAAAAAAAACATGTTTCAAACCTTTAATGTGACATACATCCTGCATAATTCTACCTAAAATATACTAAGTTATTAGACAAGAAATAAAAAAAACGCAATGACCTATTTTTTCATCCTTAAACTAATACTTTAAAGCACAGCATCCAGTCTTCTTGAAAAGGAGTTTGTCGGCATCCCACTTCTACATTTGGTAATATTTGCCCAATCTCCCTTGCAAAACTTCCCTAAATCTATCAGACTTGTGACGACATCCCTTCTCCACAGCCCTCTTCTGTCATGAGCTGCTGTGGTTGAAATGGACTCAGGCGCAGAGATGAAAATTGGAGTGTCCCGTTGCTAGTGATCATGTTTTGGTTTTAAAGAAAAGACGTTCAAAAATTGAGGTGCAGGTTCAAGAGGAACCGAAATATGAATAAACCCAAAATAAACACGTGACGGGAAACCACCATGGGGTATCGTAGTTGATGGATAGTGAAAGAACCAGGAAAGGAGCTGAAGAAATGGACAGGCTTTCAAACTACATGGAAGGTGGATGAGTGACATTACAACCAGGTGTGACTATTAAGGAGAATGAAGGACAGGTAGAAAAGACGCTGAGCAGGGAAACTGATGGAAAGAGACAAAAAAAAACATACAAAAAGAACACAGAGAGAATAAAATAAGACCCAAAAAAATGATCATACTAAATCAAGAGATTTTTTTTACTTTAGCCAATTTTTCTCTTTAATTAGTGTTTGTGTTTGCTTGACGTCGTTGTGCTCTACATGCAGTGTACATTATCATGATTGAAAAACCCTGACGAAAAGCTCTGGTGCGTTTAGGTAGTTTTTTTGTGAAACCATCCCAAACAGCACTTTAATGAAAACTGTAGCTGGATGAAGTTTTAGAGCTGATTTTTAAAGTTTCAAGGCCCAATGTAGAGCTCCACACACAAAGGTTCTTCATGTCTACAAGTAAAAAAAAATGTATTCATGCACTGCACACGCAGGATGAACCTAAATACCAAAAATATAAATAAAAGAGAAAGAAAACTGTATCATACCTAGATTTTTCAGTACCCTTCTCCTTACCTTTGCAAAATTATATCATTCTTTGCAACCTCTCTACCATTAATGGTTTTAATTAAAGGATGAATATAAGCAAATATAAGGAAAATTATTCAACGAAAAATAACATTTATTTCAAATGAATCAAAATCAGTACAATTACTGATTCAGCAAAATTTCAAGCAAGAGCATTATGGGCTGGAGTTTGTTTCCCAGGATAATCTAATCGGGTTGGGCGAGTGTCTAAGCTCACCCAAACTCTGGTGCTGATGGGCAAATGCTGGCCAGCCTGAATTAAAAAAAAGAAAAACAAAACAGAAATGCTGCGTAAAAGAGAACCAAACCAAATAGCAGTGTGATATTTCCACATTTTAACATTCCCCACCCATGCAAGTTCACTAAACAGCCCTAGTTTGAAAATGCCCTTAATGTTAAAGTTAGATCAAAAGGTGCGTTAAACAAACTGTTTGTGTAGGAGTTTTGACACCCTTGCAACTACCGGTTTTTGCGCCTTCTTTACTTTTTTGCCTAATGGATTTATATTTGTGTTAATTAAAATGGTACATTTTTAGAGGATGTGAACTTAGCTGTTTTTAAAGGGCTGTGTGCACTTTTAAGATCCAATTAATCAGATTTTTTATGCTACACAAAGAATTGTTTTTTATACACGATGCAGCTCCAATATTCAAGTCTTCTGACTCTAGCAGCTAAAGTTAATGTAACTGATGTGAGGTTATCTAATAGTTACCAAAGCAGAAACAGCAGAAACTGCTCATATAAATGCCTACATTTCTCTCTTTATTTGCTACAGACTTTTCTCTCTGTTGTATTTTAGAGAACTGACTAAACATCTGTTCTCCCTGATCACACTGTACTTACAGTTCGTACATTGAATTTTTATTATTCAGCAAGCATTGTTATAGTCGATAACTGAATGTTCATTCTGATGATTTTTCACTTGAGATGAATAATTGCCTAAAACTTGAAGAGAAATAAATCAGTCAGCAGTTGGTGAAGACCCTTCATCAGCAGAATTAGTCAGCTCAGACTCACAATGACCATTCTCATTTCACAGTTTAAAAAAAAGGATCTGATGCATTTAGAAAATGAAATAAAACAGAAAACATTCAAACAAAACCTCTGAAAGTATAATACCATATTTCTTTAGTTGTTATTTTTGCACAGAGGTATGGCCCAGGCATTAAATGCTGGAGAGTAGAATTAAACAAAGAATAACAAATTACTTTTATACATCTACAGTCAAAGTAAGTACATCTTTAACTGAATAAGTACACCTTTGATTGAATGTGTTTAGATATTTTGTTTATATCTAGGATTTTTGGTTTTAGGAAATGTTTCCAGTTTTAGTGTTGTCTTTGTTTAACAAATACTGGCATAAATTTAAATTATTTTAGAATCGGTGAAATGACAGAGTTTTTGTACATGACAGCTGGTTAAACATTTTACCTTCAATCCAAAGGAAAACAAGTTTTCACTGAGCACCGTGTTGTTTCTTATTAAAATCTATATTTAAAAAGTAATGTGGCGTTTTACTGTGAAGTTCAAAATGCTGAAATGACTAATGTGAAGCTCACAGACTGTCCCAAAGTATTTTTGTAGAACTCAAATGGTGGGTTTTGATCATTTAAGCTGCCTCCTAAAGCTTCATCAGCTCTACAGTTCAATAAGACATTTTTGGGTTGTTAAATCACTATTCATCAACTTGTTGAAACCATTAAACATCTATTATTTGCATAGTTTTTTTATTATTATATAGTTTATCTCTATATTTTACCAGTAAGATAGAAGAAAGGGTTCCTACACTGTCTAGAAAATCATGGAATTTGATTTTGTAGTTTTCCAGACTTTATTTTCTATTTAATTGTGTAAAAGTTGCGTCCCTCTGTCCTCCTTTCCTTTCTTTTCTGTGTTCATCTTTCGTTTCTTTGTTGTGTCTATTCTTCCTTTATTTTACCTTCTTCATCTCTCCTTTCCTTCCTTCCTGTCTTCCTTTACTTTTTCCTTTTCTTTCCTTCATGCTCTCCTGTGTTCTTCGTTGCCACCTTTGTTATATTCCTTGTGTCCTTACTTCAATATTTGTGTCTTTCCTTCTTTTCCTCCTTATGTCTTTGTCTTCATTTTCCATACCTCATTTATTTATTTTTTTCTGAACTTCAGTCCTTTATGCCTTCCTCCCTTGTGTCCTTTATTCCCTGCTTTCTTTTACTTATCTATTATTATCCATTTTCCTTTCTTTTTTCCTGTCTTCCCATCTGTCTCTATTTTTTCCAGGTTACATATTTAAAGCTTGCCCACTGTAGACATATCAGCCAAAACTTCATAGTGAACTTTATTATTTTATATTTTCTAATAAACTCCCCATGAGTCTGGGAATACCGGCATTAAAAATGTGCAAGAACCTTGTTTATACTTTGCTAAACATTCTGTGGTAAAAACACTTTGTCTGCAGCAAAATGTCTCACCGATTGACTGATCTGGCCTCCAGAATCAGAGCTTTTGGATTAGGGTATTTTACTCTACATTAGACAGTCTATGCAGTACCTAAGTCCAGAAAATGTACAATGCTAATTGTGTGATAGTATTGAATGCAAAAGACAGTCGTCCAAAGCTGCTATGAATGCTAATTCTCTTTTGTTTATTGTAACTCTGGGGCAGTGGAGGAATGTAGCGGTCAGCTCTGTCCGGTCCTCAAAATAAGACCCAGAGTCATGTTCCTGCTCTGATATCACTGCCAAACCAACCCAGACCTTTA
This sequence comes from Valencia hispanica, assembly GCA_963556495.2. Lineage (NCBI taxonomy): Eukaryota > Metazoa > Chordata > Actinopteri > Cyprinodontiformes > Valenciidae > Valencia > Valencia hispanica. The sequence goes on from OY747711.1 coordinate 36,225,016, forward strand.
AAACAGCCAAGATTTCAAAACGGTGTTTTCCCTGGAATCTCTGAGCAATCCACACACATATAATTTTCCGACTGTGCGTGTTTTTGTATCTGAAATTCAATGAAGGCTCACAGGGCCAAACAATGTATTCCTGTTGCTGCAGTCCAGGGGGAACACACCCATCACAGAGCTTTTGTGTGTGTTTCTAATTGAAACAAAGCCTGATCCAAACCAGCTGTCCATGCATCAGCATCCTTTTCTTCATTCTGCAGGATGAAAATACTTGATAGATGCAGAATAATCATGGGAATGACCTCTAAGCAGTGAACTTCAAGTCAAGGAGTAAAATTCCTACCTATGATAAATGGCTTGAACCGGTTATGACCTCTTTGTTTAGACATAAATAACTTCAGTTACCCACCCACACCCGCACACACACGCACGCGCGCACACACCCACACACCCACACACCCACACACAAACACACACGCACGTTTTCCTTCCTCAGAAAGATCAAGTCTACAAATCTCAGCAAAGGTGAAATGAATTAAAGGGGTTTTTGTGGAAAGGCACAAGTGGAGGTCACATCTTTTCTGTGTTGGGTTTCAGCAAAAGTTGTTTTGAATTAAATGGAGGTAAAAGGAGCTGCGGTGCCAAAAGATAAAATTGCATTAAGTTACTCCTGGAATGCAGCAGATTGTGGTGAGAGTGTTAAGATACTTTACATTTCTTTGTAAAAATTGCTGAACCTCAAACATTTTCAAGACAGCAGGATAAACAGAAAGTCTTAATTTTTTTTTTTTTTTATGTAAGACCATTTACCTTTCAAGCCAATGGTTTGAAGAATGTTAACAACCCCCCCCCCACCCCCCCCAAAACACACACACACAAAAATCAAGATTGCTCAATTACTAGAGATACCTCTGATAGGGGGAGAAAGTTGTCTGATGTTAACTGGCAGTAAAATCAAACTGGTTGAAGAGATAAGAAAATAGCTGATTCTGCAGCAGTGTGACTGGATTTACAAGGAGTTGATATTCCTTTCTAAAATGCTAACATCTGTTTTTGTGAGAAAAAGAATTGGGAGGTAATTGTTGATTTTTGTTCCCACATCTCCTGTAGTGAAATTAACTAAAAGGAAACAACCTGAAACTCATGTTCTTTGGCTATATAAAGAGTGAGCTAAGTTAGTCTCTTCTGTTTTCATAGGAATTAGGTGGGGATTTATAGCACCTAAGGACTGCTAATCAAATGCATTTAGTTAAGTGATCATCAGCAAAAGCAACCACCTCTCTAAAAGCAAAACCTTTGTGATTTTGCTGTTCCAATGCACACACAGTGCCAAGGAAAAACTACGTTGTTGCTGTACATCTATTTGGGAAGGTATACAAGGCAAATTCTAAACAATGTAATTTTTTTTGCAGCCACAGGGGAACTCCCCTCCCCTGTATTGCAAAGTTAGGTCAGGTGTAAGGCTGTCTCCCCGTAGCGGACCAAACTGTGCCGTGTTACAGAATGACAATCCCACAAGCAGCAGTAAATCTGTAACAGAATGTCTGAAGTCTTGCAGTTGTTCACTCCAACTGCACAGCTTTACCTGTCTGAAATGCTGTGGAGAACCTTGAGAGAGCTGTACATGAATTTCCTACAATTCTTAATGCATTGAAGCAATTTTTAAAAGTCTGGGCCAAAATATAGGAATATGGTTGAGAATAGAAAACGTCATCCTATTTAAGTTCAAAGTGGTTCAGACAAGTCATAAAGTTTAATTTGTTGGCATTTCAGCAAACTGTGAATGGAGACCCAAAGTGTGAGGAAGACTCTCATCAGAGATTAAGATCACTGACAAATAGGTGGCTGCTAATTCGGAGAGAAGGTTCTGCTCTATAAATGTGATAACGTCATTCAAATATTCAGAATTATTCAAATGAAATATCATCAAAGGAAATTCAGACTATGATTAGCTGTCAGTTGTGTCCTTTTGACATCATAAACTAGTAGATAGGATGCAAATTAAGAGCCTGTTCAGGATTTTTCACTACAACGTGAAACAATCTGCTGAAAATTTTGGGTTAAAGCTAGTTGTTAAAGCAGGTTGATTAACATCATCTATGGTGCTACTAGAATTAGTGTCGCTAATAGACAGAGCATGGCCAAACTTAAAACCTGGCAAGAAATCAGAGAAGTAACTAACAGTCCCATGTTGTCTCTGGGGGAGCTGCAGAGACACACAGATCATGTGGAAGACTCTGTTGATGGGACACTTTTTGCAACAATTAGTTGTTTACTACCCAAATCTGGGCTTTGTGTAAGAGTGGGTAAGAAAGCCATTGTTGACAGAAAACCACGAGTAAGCCCTGTTTAGAGTTTGGTAAAAGCCATGTGAGGGACGAAAAAGGAGTGGGAAAGAAAGAATTTATCAAATCTTCTGACAAAACCACAAATTCACCAGCATCCTGATTATAATCCATCAGAGAGCTCTGGCTGTCTAAACTAATGATTACTTAATCAGGCTGTCGGCGCCACAGCATGCTTCAGAGTCAATGTCTCAAGGGAAACTGAAGGTTTTAGCTGATGTAAACAACACCATAGATCCAGAATATTGTTCTGAATTGATGTCTTCGGAACAAGTTCCCAAGAAGGCTACTGCAAAGAGCAAAAAACAATCTTTTTCTCCAACCAGACCAACAACCATTATTCCTGTCTAAATCATGTCCAATCACACAGCCTCTCATTTTTGGATGACTGACAGTGTTGGGCAAGTTACTTCAAAACTGTAATGCATTATTTATTACTTGTTACTGTAATTTCAAAGTAATTTGTTACATTACAATATTACTGTATTTAAAATGTAAGGCATTACACTACTATTGCATTACTTTTTAGTTACTCTCACCAAAATAAAATGCAAATATGGATTTGGAAATCTAAATGTAGCTCATGATGCTCAATTAGCTTATTACACATCCAGTAGAAGGTGATTTGGAATCCGACTGAGCTTGGATTGTGGTTAAAAACAGTAAGATACAATAGCCACAGTGATGGTTCATGGTGCAATACAAGGAACAATCGCATCTGGAGAATGTACTATCTGATGTTAGATCAGCTGCAGGCTCACTCATCTCTGCTCTGTCTGACTACAGGAAGTGAAACATTTTGCAGGGACGTTTCTACTCTGCTGATCTCGAGGTGATTTTGGCGAATTTGTATGAAGAAAAAGAAAACCTACCACTTTATTCTGGGTTAACAATGCATTGTAACGCGCGTTACTGACATTTGTACCGAGTAAAATATTACATTTTTTCTCCCAGTAATGCCTTACATTACCGCGTTACAGCAAAAATCAATGCATTACAGTAATTAATTACTTTTGTAACGCGTTACTCCCAACACTGATGACTGAATACAGCCTCACACTAAGTGCACATTTGTATTTATATCTGTGGGTGGCTCCAGAAAAATGTGCCTAAATTCTTTAATGACATTTTAATCTGTCTGCAGTGCTTCTCCGTTCTCTGTCTTGGTATATTCCACTGTAAGTCCATCACTCTAATTAAAACACAGAACCCAAGCTAATTTAACAGCAATAGTAGGCTAATTTGGCAGGGGGACATAACGTTCTCACCAGTGCATGGGTGACTTCTCTCTAGGTGCTCCAGCTTCCTCCCACAGTTCAAAAACTTGACCGTTAGGTATACTGGTTACACTTAATAAGAGGAGGGGTGCTTACCTGCAGTGATCGTTGGGCGAGAGGTCAGGGTAAAGGTTGCCATGAAAGACCCCAGGCTGGTATTTAAACCTAGGATCTCCTTGCTCCAAGGCAACACTCACCAAGAACACTACTGCTAACACTCTACGACGTAGGATTAAAATCTTGCAGCCCTCTGGGCCTGAAACCACAGAGCCCAGTTAAACAGCATGAGATACCAGCTGAACAATGAACAGGATGAATTTTGAGGAATAAATATAGTTATGGTCAGTTTGATGAAGAGAAGGAAGGATCTGAATACATGAGTATAGGAGCTCCAGCTGCTTATCTGTGAAATTGTACCAGATTATTTAAATACAGCCCTCAGAGCCAAAGGTGTTATTCTATTTTACTTTTGTTCACTCAGCATATTTGTCTTTTCTGTTGGTTCAGGTACAAACAGACAATCATAGCCCATGGTTTTGCCTTCTCCTCCTGCCGTGATGTCTCCCTTCAGACCTCCAGTTCCTCTCCTCCCTCTGCTGATCTGTACTCTGGTGGCTGACCTGGCTTTGGCTTACATCACCCACGGCAACTTTATCTACTACTCCAGGGGCCAGGACCCTCAGCCGTGCACCACATCTTCAATTTCCGACTGCAGATGCAAGAACTTCCAGCTCTCCACTGCACACTGGCCCCTCTCTCACTCCACTCCGGTTTTCCAGAGAAAATATTTAACCGTTTGGTTCTCGTCTCCCTCCACCGTGATGCGTCTGTTGAACAACTCGGAGGTAAGGCACCTCACGCTCATCCACTGCGGCCCTCCGGGGGAACCAAGGGGAGCGGCCTCTTTTCCTCATGACGGTTATTTCACAGTGCAGCGCCTGGAGAGGCTGACGGTGGTGAACGTGCCGGAGAGGCCGTTTCATCCCTGCACTGATGCAAACTGTGCCAAGAGAACAAACGCTAACCAAGACAGCGATAACAGCTTTCCATTTGACTCAAACAAATCCAACAAGGACAGAGACACCAACATGGACGTCGTTGCTGAGACAATGAGAAGCTCTCTGAGAGCTTCCTCACCTCAGATCCAAGACATCTTCCTGGGTAGGGAGCTTGGAGCGGCACACCATGAACAGGCCCGACTGGGAATCATCCACAGTTCTGTACTGGACTGGGGAGCAGAGATCAAAACCTACACGGTTCTAACACACATGGACAGCGATGGAACGCTGCCTTTCCCTGACCTTCATCTAGCAAAATTACCAGAGGCATCGGTCATCTATGTCAGCTTTGTGTACTGACAAAAGATTTACTCTGAGGGGGGAAATTGATCCACTGACAACACAATACAGACCTCTATTTGGATCTAAAGTTAAAGTGTTCTCTATATTTAAATTAAATTGTTTAGATAAAGAACTTCTTTGGTTTACATATTATGTTGTCTTTTTCAGCTCCCACATTTAGAGTCATCTGGCATGAAAACAATCTGTTTCAAAAAGAGAGTTAAATATGTCACAATTCTTAAAACAAGAGTAAACTTGATGTTCTATCCACATCAGAACAACAACTGCTCCTGAACAAAAGGGCTAAAGGGAATTTTACTTGAACTGTGGATTTTGGTCAGACCAAGACAGAGCTTTGCAGTGACAAACACTCCAGATAGGTTTGATGTGAAACCAAGCATTATTATGTGGAAAGGCACTTCTTGCTCGTTGTTAAACATGGTAGAATATCTACGATGCTTTGATCCTAGTTTTGTCTTTTTCTTTCAAAACACGTGGAACACGTTTTAGGGTGCATGGTGTAATGAACTCCCTGAAATACCTGAACATTTAAAGAAAAGAAAAAATCAACACAGGAACTAGCTCATCCTTTTTCTATGGTCGAGTCACTACCCAGACCTAAGTCCTGTAGAAATGGAAGATAAATACACTTTAACGCTTGTTAGAACTCTGCACACGTGCACTACAACTAAAATTTGTTTTGTCTTCAAGCCTTAAACTGCAGAGAGCAGGAAAGCATGCTCACAATGCAAACAATGAAAACCACTCAAGAGTTCAGAACACCACTGGTTTCTTGTTTCCAGCTCCTGTTTATACTGATCTGATCTTTCTACATTTGCGCTTGTGCGGTTTCAGCATCAAGTGCCTTACAGATGTAGTTTCCTGTTTATTTGAGCCCCTCGACAATACTTGCAGAGGTTACGGTTCTACAATTGACCAACATGTAGTTTAGGATAAGCAGTCTTTCGTGAGAAACAAAAGGAGAAGTCCAAACCAAGGAGGACAATCTGGGGACTTTGATGCAACATAAACCTCTCCCAGTTCATCTTTTGTACTTTCATCCTGGCCTCTGGTTCCTTCTTTTTCATCAGAGTTTTCAGAAGTTCGAGATTTGTTTACAAGGTGAGACAGGTGTGCTTCAGAGACTTAGCCACAAGGTGGCAGCAAATATGTATGAGGAAAATTAGGCAGGGGTACATTACAGTGATGATGAAAGACAAAGAACTGAGGGATTCAAGGTTTCCTTTTTCTTGCAAACTATTAAAATAAACCTGAAATTTAACACTTTAGTTCATATCCTTGACAAAGGATTTATTTGTTTTGTTTCTATGAAAATGTATTAAAAGTTAGCCATTAGGGCAGCGTTTGGCAGCCTATTTATTTGCATAAGCAGAAAATAAATTATCTACTTTCTTCATTTTTTGTCAAGCTTTCATGATTTCAACTTCAATCACCAATGTTACGATTTTACGATGAGTTTTTATGATGATTTTTAAAAATGTATACATTTGCATGCAAGTATGTAATTTTTGCAAATGTGAAAATCTGGAATGTCTGTCCTGATTGCGTTGCATCGTCAGTAGACATATAAATTTCACACAAATATGTGTGTTCATTCAGAAACGTCCATGCATTATTTTACACCCGCATTTTAAAATACTGTCACAAAGGTTATTTATTTCAGTAATACAGGTCAATTCAACTGATATATTTGTGATATGACTGTTTTTCCTTCTTTTTTTAAATTTGATTAAAATTTATAGTCAATAAAATCCAAAATAGATATAAGAGTAAAAGTTAGAATATTACATGAGATGTTTCATAATCATATCCTCCCACTCTTTCCTTTAATTTGGCCTATGTGCATTCATTTCCATTATTATGCATGGATATGGCATTCTGTGAATAGCCAGCAGACCTTTTTGTTCCTTATCCTCCTTGTTACCGGTATCAGTGACTTTCTACTGAACCACTAAATCAGTAGTCTGATTGTATAGGCCAGAACATTGTCATATCTTTATATAATAAAAGTATATATATATATATATATATATATATATATATATATATATATATATATATATATATATATATATATATATATATATAGAGAGTCAAATTTGTCTCATGAAATATTACGATTGATACATACAAATGTATATTTACTCAGACACACCAGGCATATTTAACAGGTGCATCTAAATTACAATATCACTGAAAAGAAGTCTACCCGTACCGTTTTTGTTTTCTTCCCCCCAAAACAATGGTAGACGAACTCAGTGTTACTATCCTGTTAGTAGCTAAGGAAATGCTTCAAATTAAAACTAAAATATTTCACTTTATTATGCTTTTCACCAGAAATGCTGCTGGATAGTCACACAGACCAAACATCATCACTACATAAGTGAAGTCAAGAAGCCTTCTTGTCCCAATACAAGCCAGCTGATGCTGTGACTATCTCACTTTGTGAGTCAAGGATGTAACAAAGGTGGGTTGACTTCTACCACACTCACTACATGGTTCCTTTCACAAAAGAAATTGGAGATGGCAATCGACACCCTAATCTGACCTTGAAAAAATATATTTTTTGTTGTTGTCAAAGGGACTAATGACTATCTGCTGGACAACTATCATGTTCCTCGTGATTATGTAGGCCACAACATGTTCATAGCATAATGTTTCTGCATGTAAAAAAAAAAACACTCTTTTTTTTTTATTGATATGATGGAATTTTGTGGTTTTTACATTGGTGTGCATCTATTCAGTTAAAATATAAAATTAAATTGTTTAACTAATTCGGTTCAAAAGGTATTTATTTTATTTAGATGATTATTACAGTTAATGAAAATGCAAAAATATCAATTCTCCGACAGCTTTGACTTTGCATAGCAGAGTAAGCTACTCTACCACATTTTTTTCTTCCACCTAACTTTTCACCAGTAGGCTTAGACAAAGTTATCTAAAGGGCCAGCTTCATCAACATCGACCTTTTGTGGCTTACTCTCCATGATGAGGGTGTCAGTGTCGTGTAGGCCATAGCCCAACATTTTTGTATAAGCTAAAATAAATGTAGCTGTAAGTCAAAGTCATTAAAACTACAAATACAACCGCTTGATGTGGAGTGAATGTCTAGGCCTTTAAGAAATCCTTTTTGTATTAGATCATTGAAACAAATGAATCTTTTTGACGATATTCTAATTCATTGAGATGCACCTGTGTATTTAAATGTTTTCTTGAGTGGATGTTTGTTTATTATGACTTGCAGCTGCATTAATCTGCAGACCCTCCCGTTTCCTCAGCCACGTTTTGTGTTTTGATAATGACCGCGGTCCTGTGTAAAAATGCCACAGCCGCAGAGTGAGTGAGTGAGCGCGCTGACACCTGCTATAAAGAGAGCTGCTTATTTGCATGATAAACGTGCAGCCCCGTCTCGTGAATGCAAACTGATGCCGCCTGTTGATCCCGCACCTGAGAGGTCAACAGCCGCTCCCCGACACGCAGCGGGGGCAATTACCGGAGAAATCACCGGCGGTTGTGATGAGGAGGAGGAGGAGGAGGAGGAGGAAGGCTGCTGCTGCGTTTAAAGGTGCTCTGAACTACCTACCAGTCAAAAAGAAATCAATTACCCAGCCAGAGCGGTTTTCTCATGATGGACCACCCCGCATGCCCACTGTAAATATTGTTGCTGGGCCCCTAAAGGTGGACCAGGCCCAGGATGAGCTGTTCTCCTCTTCAGCCGCCCCGCCGCCGTCTCCTCGCCGGCACTTTACGCAGTAAAACATTTTTTTTTTCTTTTTACAATCAGACGTTATTGTTCGCCGCCTCCTTGTGGGAGATGCGCCCATGTTCATTTTTTAAAAGGGCAAATCAGCCATAATTCAGTTTATAAACTGCTTCGCGCAGGGGAGAAATGCCTGGATGAATATTCATTAGAGGCCGCCCGAACTGCCACGCTCCGTGATTCATTAGGCATATGTAAATATCACTCACTTTAATTGGCCCTAAACTGACTCAACATAATGTTGTCATTAGCAAATTATTACTTATTTGTGATACTAATGGTGCGGTATGGCGCCCAGAGCCCGGAGATCCACATACTATATGATTGTAATTATAGGACTCTTTTTATTCACAGGATGATCTGATGGATCTGCAGCAGTCAGTGTGTGTGAGTGGGATGGGTCAAGAACATGTTAGTTTCTTGACCCATCCCACACACGCGCGCACACACACACACACACACACACACACACACACACCCACACACACACACACACACACACACACACACACACACACACACACACACACACACACACGCACACACACGCACACACACACATCTGTAACTCATAAATTTGGTTTATTTCAATATTTACAGCATAGCTCATCATATGATTCCAAAAAGGCACTCACTCTGCCTTGACTCTGTGAATGCGATCGCCGTGTGAATGAAATCGACTAAAATCAAAGAAAGTGAACAATTTCCTAAACCTGAACTGGTTTTATTTTAAAATATTATGTGAACGAGATACACGTAAAGCCATGAAACATGGAAATAACACTAAAAATTTATAAAAACAAATACTTGGAATTTATGATTTGCACATAGGATATATTTTTTAGATGTATTTGAATTTATATTTTGGAGTGGGATTTGTAGTTTGCTTTTGTGCACTTGAGGTTGGATTTAAATAATCTTTGAACTCACTTGATATTGATTAAATTGCTAGACTGTAGGTCAAGTCAAATAGTTAGGGATGTTCCTTGAAAGAAAGTCTACTTTTAATTGTGTCCTGTATCTTTCCTCAAATGCTGTATGAACTTCTTCAAACTGTTCTGAAGACTTAGTTGAGGAGAAAGAGTGGAGAGAAAGAAAATAAAGTAGACCAGATAACATGTCCTTAATAAATACTCTATTATTAATAATAATTAATTTAGTGAAGCCTATCTAGGAATGAAAAAAATATTTTGACATGTCCAGAGTTCACAAATTGCTTCTGACAAATTTGGGGTCCCCTGCCCTCCCAGAAAAATTGTAAGATTAAAGGACAGTGAAAAAAAATATAGCCTTTGTTATTTTATGTTTACTTATGCATTTATGTTTCATTCTTTTGGGTAGTGTTTTTATATTATAGTGAGGTCAGAAAAAAATGCCAGCTTTCCAGTTTTCTTTTATTTAACAGCCCTGACAGCCAATATTTCTCTTGCTTTTCTGGAGGTCACATAGGTAAAATGTGTTGTTTTTTTAGCATTACTATAATTCCTAATATTGTTATTATTATAAACAGTTATCTGTTTAAATTTTCTGTACTTTTACAGCAAAGTGGAACCAAAGTCAAAATCCTTGTTTGTGTGTAAAAGCTTGCCAGTAAGCTGATTGTGATTTTAAAAAGGCAGTAAACACATGGGGTGGACAGGTAGAAACACAGCGTGTTAACTCAGTTTACTTCTGGGTATACTTTTAGAAAAGCAAACTTTTGTTAAGACACAATTTGTTCTTTTTTTAAACTGACCAAAACCAAACACACCAAAACAATAACAGTTTTAAAGGTACAAACCAGCCATTGTGCAGTATTACACTGAAAACTATAAAAGATTACTAAACTAAGCTGAGAACCTTAGCTAAGGCCGCTAAAATAAAAACATAAGAATAATCACTTGTGGACAAAACATGTAAACAGTTTTGTGGTCCAGCTTAGGACATTTGCACATTTAATGTGTTCATGGAAACAACAAACTCAGTGCAGCTCTGGATATTTGTCTGATTCTTTGACTGATGCTGAGATCAGCTCCTGTTACAGTGTTTAAATAAACTGTTGCTGTGTAAGCTGAAAAAAGGCCCGTCACTGGCTCCACAATACGACTCGGGCTGGAGTTGTTTTATAGAGGCAGCAGCAGTTTGGAACACCTACCATGACGAAACAGGCCCACAGAACAGAGGGAGAGGCAGAGACAGATAACAAAGTGTGTGTGTGCATCTCTGAGAGAGTGTGAGGGAGCTAATAAAGTAATGTGATGGATGATGTCCCTTCTCCCAGAGGGACTAGCACCATGTAAATTGGCCCACACAATGCATTATGGATAAGGCAGTTGAGATTATAGCTTGTTAATGTGTGTGCCCCCCCTCCCCCCTCCTTCCTTCCCTCCCTCCGTTTTTTTCTTCATCCCTCTGTTTCGGCTCAGGCAATGACATGGTCACCTCATTGTTGGGGCGCTCTGGTCTTTTAGGTGCAGATGGAGAGGCTAGCTCTCTGCCAGGCTTATTGCAGTGTGTGTTACTTTCCTTGGGCGAGGGGAAAACAGTTTGTTGTCACAGTCTCCTAATGAGGACTGAGTTCCCAGTTTAGGTCCCAGCACTTCACAAGACTGAGATTTGTATCTTGGCTCCATGATTGACATGGAGCCATCCGCCATGGATGTCCCTCTAAGTGACAGAAACGGGTTAAATCGACCGTATGTGTGTGAGAACAAGACAGTGAGCCAACCAACAAAACAGCCAGAAGAGACCGCCCAACAGCATTGGCCAGGACTGTGGAAATATGTGGACATATGTCTCCTTCCTCACTTACCAACCCGACACCCCCTCCCCGCTGCACTCCTCCCATGAGGATGCCCCTCGCAGCTTTTCTCCATCCTCCCCTCCGCTCCTCTACCCAAACCCCGACGTACAGGCCCATCCTGGGACCCGTCAGGCCATCTGCTGATGGAGGACCTGAGGAGAAAATGAGTATATGGCTAAAGCTGCCTTCCCTTACTGACAGGGCTGTTGTTCAGTGTGTGTGTGTGTGTCAGTATGGACGGTCCGGAGCATGTGGTAAGGTGACTTGTAGTGTCTTTATCAGTGACTTTTACCCTCCAAGTTTGAAGCATCTCTATTTGATGTTCAAAACAAAACAACACACTGCTTGCTTTACAGTGCAAGCTGCACTGCAACTAAACTAGATGTAAAGTCCAGCTTGATTACTGAAATAGGTCTAGAATCAAGAATATAAAGGACCTGTTTAATAGAGCCTGTTTGAGTCCAAAGGTCTTAATGGATAAAAAAAGAAAAAAAGTTTTGAAGTGGCCTAGTCAAATTCTGGATTAAAATCTGATTGAGAAACTGTGGCATGACTGGTTGGTCAAGCTTGAAAACCCTCCAGTGTGGCTGAATTTGAACAACTCTGCAAAAAAGAGTTGACCAAAGTTCGTCCACAGAGGTGCAAGAGACTTGTCCCCTAAGTGTGGGTCTGCATTTTCTGAACAAGAATGACTTATTTTGATAGTTTTCCCTCTGATGAACAGTTTTATGAACAGCCCCACTCCAAGTCTCAGACTTGTGTATGATGTTTCAGCTCAATGTTTCACTCATCGTCAGCAGATTAAATGTTCTGGTTCAGACTTATTAGTTCCCTAAGTCATTTCCTTTGACGACAGACAACTGTGTTCAATTTGTAAAAAAGCTGTAAAAATATGTAAGACGTCAACATAATTGTCACCCAAGCTCATAAGTTTCTCACTAAAACAGATATATAAATCCATTGTTGCATTTGCCTTTGAGAGAAAAGAAGATGGTCTTGATTAGCCGAACACTTGTTCCCTTTCAGTCATTCTGGCATCTAATCTTTAAGAGTAAATGCCTCTAAAAATTTGTACATTTAAAAGCATTTCAGTAAGCAAGCTTGTTCTTATTCAAGTGTGTTTCATTTAGGTGATTTAGACTGAGTCAAAGAAGCATCGCGTCTGCATGTATGTGCGTGTGTTTTCCGTTGTGGACCCTCCTCGGCTGTGTGTGCGGGTGGCTGCCTCCACCCATTAGAACGGGTCACCTCTCGCTCATGGAGAGTTTTCACGGCTGTGGAGCGGATTAGGAGCAGGCAGAGGGACAGAGGAGGAGAGATTATTGGGCAGTCGGGAAAGAGGAAGGAGGGAAGCACAAAAAGAGAGCATTAGCATCATTTCAGCGTTTCTTTGTGAGTCGAAGCTCACAGTCATCAAGAGAGCGTGAAGTAGAGGGTGGATAAATGGATGAAAAGGCGAATGGTGGCGTCGTATCACGAGTGGCCTTTACAGGAGAGGGGGTCTGGGGAGAGGATGGAAAAGTATGTATGGTTAAGAAGAATCTATTCTATAAGGTTTAATTGCAACAACAACCTGTTGCCACATATTAAACCATTTACCTGCTCTTTAAATGGTTTCACACTGTAGAAATATTATGATCTTGGTTGTGCATTGACTATCAACCCACTACCAGCTGTATGTCAGTATAATTGGATATTTCCATTGATTTAAAAAATGCCAAAGTCACTCTGTAACCATCTGTTCATCCGGGCTTTGCTTGAAATAGTTCCACACTGAATGCAGCACCAGTTCTGCTTCGCTCTGAAATCCTTTCATTTGCTTTGCATGATCCAAGCAACAATGATTTTTGCACTGTGCTGAGCCAAGCGCAGCTCCCAACTCAGCGTGGAAGTGTGAGCAGTTCCATGAAGCTCAGGTCAAAGTAGAAATTTGTTCAACTTTGAACAACATGTGCTGTGACCAATACACATTGCCCTCTGACTTATAGGGCCTCATCATCATTTCCCCTCCACGATTTTTTTTCTCTTTCTCTCTATTTAGTTATTGTTGGTTTTACCACAAGGAAAAATGGAGCTTTGCTGATTAAACTTAACCAATATTTTTGTTGTACTTAAAAAAACTCTGTCTCTTTTGCGCTGTACTCTGCTGTGGATGAAAAGAGCACAGCACTATTGGCGTTCTTTACAGCTTAACTCCACAGGGTTCACTGCAGACTCCTGCAGCAAGCTCAGCCAATGCTGTTTTTCTAGTGGAAGCCCCTTGAAGCATCGGGCCATCCTTATAAAATGTAGGTCTACAGAATTGTGCTATTCAGCATCATAAAAGGAGAATGAAAGAAAACACAATTTATTGTTGTAGTAATAGAAAAACAACAGCAAGTTAAATTCTAAAAGTGAGTGTCAGATTCAAGGTTACATAGTTAGCTTTAACTAGTTAAAAAACTAAACTCCACATAAAAACAGATGTTCATGTTTCAAGGTAAGGAGACGATGGCCTTGTCAATCACCCTTTTTATCTCCAGCCATAACCAACGTTCTTCCGCTGGAGAAAACAGAGCTAGACGTAACAACGGTCTGTCATGAAGCTATACACCCCTAATATCATTACAGAGTTTGGATCCCACTGCAGTAAACCTTTTCAGTAAGGGAACTTTAACCAAAAATAACTTCTAGAAGCTCACTTCAAAAAATATGAACTAACCCTTCAATTAGCAGCTCAGAGAAAAGTTCCTCTTCTGTGGAGTCTGAGTTCACAGGTGTGGGCGACTTTGTCCAGATTATTTTAATTTTGAACCCTCTGGTAGGAAAATGTTTTATACAAAATATTTTTATTACTCAGAATTTTGACGTGATAAACAATCATAATCATACCTTATGATGAGCAACTATTGATTATTCAACAAAAAAAGTAAAGTGAGTAACCTGTCAGATCTATTTGGTCTCTCATAAAGATGATGTGACTTTTCAGCTTAATCCAAATATCTACATACACTGCATACATTTTTTTTATGTCTCCCTGTCTGATATCATACCAAACTAAATATTGCCTGTTTTAGGTCAGCTGTGAAAAATATTTATTTTTGCCAAATTCCTGAATCAAGAGGTACAGTAGAAACTTTAGATTTTTTATGTATCTTTTAATTTAAGAACTGATGTAACTGTGACAGGTTACACCTTTTCAGAACAAATTTGTTTTGGAACTGAAATTAGTCCCTTCTCATGGCCTCACACAGTATACTGTTTATTTAAAGGGCCCATTTGTGTTTTAATGACAATTTTCTTCCTGATGTGTTGCCAGATTTCTTTCAATTTTTCTTGTGATGTGACACTAAGAAGCAGGGTGTTGCGGTGTTGCATTAAAATACGTCCATGGATGTACCACCAGTTGACTCAATGCAGTAAACCAGAAACTTTCAACTCCATTAAATCCATCAAGTCTCTCTCTTATTTTTCCTGTATTTAGAAAATAGAAATAAGTTGGCTTATCCAACCTGACCTAAAACAGGGAACGTTTAGTCTCATTTAATGTCAGGCAGTGGAATTATTTCATTTTTTTTTCCCGTTTCATACAGTGCGTGTAAATACTTGGTTTGGACTGTATATTAACAAATGCTACAACAAAAGCATCATAGTGCTGAGTGGACAGTGTAATATGGGAACAATGCTGTATTATGGCTAAAGTAAGTGTTTAGGAAGGAAAAGGCCAAAGTTCAAGGATCGGTCCATGCCACATGAGATTAAAAAAAATCATTCTTATCTTCAAAATACACCTTGTTAATGTTCATCCAGTTGACATAAGACGGAAATGTAAAAAATCATTGTCTATATGTTCAGAAAAAACACAAAAACATAATTTTATCATTTGATTGCTACTGTATAACGAATGTTCTCAATAAAATTCACAAATGTGAACATGTGGAGTTTAACTGGGAGAAATATGGAAAAAATCATGTCATGCCTCATTTTAGGTATGGTGAAGGGTGTGTCATGCCATGGGTCTGTTTCTTTCCCTGGGAACTTTGTGAGAAAGCATGGCATCACTTGCTTCTTAAAATACCAGGAGAACGTATTCAGATAAATATCCAAAACATATGGCCAAATCAACACAGATGTTTCAAAACACACAAAAACAACCTTCTTCCATGGCTATCACAAGATCCAAGTCCTGATGAAAACCTGAACCCAGGATGATCTAGACTACTAGACTGACAGTTTGAAATATCTCCTTTACTTCATTTGAAGTTTTAAAGGTTACAAATATTGAAGTTTCTATGTTTTTATGCTGCAGTTATCCCGATAAAAGCCCAAACTGTCTCAAATAGAACCCTGATATTTAAAATTGTGGCAGACTTTTAGCCTAAAATACAGCCTCGTTGTGATTCGACTCATTGCGCATCCATCATCTATACTCACTTGTTCTTGCAGTGCCGCGGAGGGCCGCTCCCCATCTCTAGCAGCCTTAAGCTGGTTGCTCTCCAGACTGTAGACAGGTTGCCAGTCCATCACAGGGCAACATAGAGACAACCATGCACACACACTCATATATAAGGGCAATTTAGAACATTGAATTAACCAAACAGTTATGTTTTTGGACTGTGGCAGGAAGCCGGAGAGACATGGAGAGAACCCACGCATGCAACATTTCTACCAACTGCACCATTGTGCAGCCCTCATTGTGCTTCGGTTCACATGAATATTAGCTAATATAAGCAGTCTACAGACACTTTATCATAACAAACTGTTTATTGTAGTGGTGATATTCATTTCAAACATCTACAGTATATTCGCGTAAATCTCTTTCTCAGGGATAGGAACATAAAAAATATAATGCCTGATAGCAAAGCTGTTGAAAAAAGTTAGAAAGCACACCGCTTTAAAGCATCTTCGTGTCCCATCTCACATTCACACTGATTTACAGCCTCGACAGTCGGAGATCTTTAACTGGAATAGATGACAGTTTTTATGGAATGTTTACTTCCCATCTCGGTGAGCGTCAGAGTAAAGCCTGAAGGTGATTAAAACCTAAAGTGAGCCAAACATTAAACCAGACAAAGTTCCTCATTTGCAATTAAGCATTTGACTGATGGTCTTAATGGCCGTCTCTCTCAGTCTCCTTTCCTCTCACACACACTAAGACACACTGAGAACCTGCTGCCAGTTGGTCTTAAAGAGGCAAATTCCTCTGCAGCATTTTCTCAATGTCGTAAAGTGCCTGCCGTTAAAGCGATGCGTTTTCGATCCGTCTGCTCTCCCTGACATACCCAGATAAAGTTGGCGTTAGGTTGATTTGGGGGGAATTTGCACACCATATGCTGCTGTGTCGAACAGCAACGTTTAGGCGGTCTAGGTTTCTGCATTCCCTAATAGCTGCATCATTGGAGCTTGTTTGTCTAATGCGCTTGTAAATGTTATTTATTGTGAGTCTGCCCACCATCCAGTTCCTCCACGCATGCTAAGGAGACAGACATAAGATATGCAAATGCTAACGTCGACCAAACTTCACGGCAGTAAAACAGAACATTTGCATTTGATGTAGTACATAATAAACTGGTTATTAGCATTTTAAACGCACGAAACAGCATTGAAAAAATGCAGCCTGAACTGGTGTCGTTTTTATTATGGCTTTGCACAATCAAAACCTACACAGAGGCCACATGTGCCATGAAACAAATACCGGAAGACCATTCATGTGTGTGACTTAAATACAAAGTCAGGTAGATATAAACAGGTAGATTATGGTGTTTTTGGTTGTCAGAGCTTTAAATACAGATATTTCATCACTTCAGGTTCAGAGAGGAAGTTCTGGTCTTTACACTGAGGTCTTGTTATCCTTAGATGTAAGTGTATATGCAAAGGGTTAGATCCTTATAAACAGTGTTGGCCACACTTAATGCCCTACCTGGTAAAGACATGCAAACATCCATCCATCCATCCATCCATCCATCCATCCATCCATCCATCCATCTTCTATACCGGATTATCCTTGCAGGGTCGATTTTCAGAAGCGTTCTGAAATTAAAACCTTTAGCCAAATTTAAGGAATGTGATGTGATCAACCTCATCCTGGTCTGGAGAGGCAAATTTCCTGCTGTGTGTTGATTCCAGACTTTGACTCAGCAGAAGAGTTCACTTCTAGGGTGGACCTATCAGATGGGAGTTGGTCAGCCAATCAGACTCTGATTCACATGCAAAGTCAATGAGGGTTGTAGCTAGCCCCATCTATCTGTAACTACTTTTCTCTTGGTCATCAGAGATATTTTTCTGAGTTTCACGAATATCCAACATAACAACAATCTACCCCTTTAGACAGATTGATACTTATCTAATCACTGACTTTATTTCCAAATTAATTTCCTGTCATCTCAAGCATGTGAACACTTCACTGAATAAAACACAGGATTTACATTCAAAGTTTAATACAAAAGACAATGAATTTCTAAGTTAATTGTTTTCTTGTTCCAAAGGCAATCAAAACAAGATTAATGAAAAACCATTTCACTTTTATATAAGAGAAACTTTCAGATATAGATAATAAGACAATCTGATAATCAGATAATATGTAACTGAAGCACAACTGAAGCATAATGTTTGGAAACAAACAACCTGACCAGAACGTAGACTCTTTATGGACTCCCTTGAAATCAAAGCCCCCACCAGTGATGAGAAGAGTTTGCTTTGACTAAGTCCATGATCCTATGAGATATAGGTTAAGGCACGTGTGCTTTGTTCTTTGTGGAAAGCCAACAACTCCTTGCCATATTTTGTTTCAGCTGGGCATGTTTGTGTGTTTCCAGTCTGCATCTGCAGCCCCACACAAAAGTTCAGATGAGGGAGCTGAGCTTGTTCAAATGCAGCAACTGAACTGAGCCTGAAACAGATCGCTACAGGTAACCCCCTCCCCCAACTTCACCCCTACTCACCAGCTTAAATCTGGCACATTAATCTCTCCCCTTCTCTCGTCATCGCCTCAGACATGCTGGCTTTCATTCCCCGCTTGGAGAGACCCCTGCCTCATTTTCTGGTCATGTGCACCTTTTGCAAAGGGGGCGAAGCGGACACAAAGTGACACAGCAGAAGCAGAATGGGGAGAAGAGGAGGCGAGGCCGGCGCTGCAGCCTGAAAGGAGGCGATGGGAGGTGTCTGATTGTCCTACACTGAAAGGGACAGTTAAAAGGAGCATCTCATTGCCGAATCTGGAGCGAGGGGGAGCTGGAAGCTGGTTAAGTTATGTGCTGTTATGTGTGTGTTTTGGTGTAGGTCTAATGACCAGGAGGAGAATTATCGCTGACCAAAGAGAGGATAATACTGAAAACGTGAAGTAAAAAGGTTAAAAGAATAGTATGAACCACTGGGAATTACATAAACAAGAGCCTTGTTTATGTCTTGCATCTTCAGCGTGTAAAGCTCTAGTTTGTTTCACTGAAAGATGTACAAGTTTTATTGTTCAGGCACAAAACGTACAATGAACTTGTTAAACTTTATTAGTGTTTGGTAATAAAGCAAAGAATCAAAGTTAGAACTCTGACTTTCTGAAACAGAGATTCAGGCACACACCTCAATCAGTTGCGTTCCAGGAGGAAAAATGCAATCTGAGATGCCAAATTTGTCTCGGTGTGTTCAAACGGAAACAAATAAAAGAACATGAAGGTATGTTTCTTCATCACTGAAATGTTAATTTAACTTGTTTTTGCCTAATTAACGGCAGTGTCTTCCAGGAACAAAACAGCCCCACCAATATTAATTAGGACGTCAATATTCATGTTGGCGGAGACGTTTGTGAGGTCTGTAATTACCGAGATTCTCATCATTTGATCATCTCTTTAATTAAAGGCTTGCTGTAATTTTCAAGGTTCGTTCACGTCTCACAAAATAAGAAATCTTATTGATATTTGCTTTCACACAGAATTCAACCAAACGGAAATGTTGTAGAAAAAAAAAAAACAGTCCGGCTTTTAAAAGTTGCTCCTACATTTATTTTAGTTGTGCAGTCGTACTTTTTAAAATGTTGAGCTGTCATGTGAATAAAACAAATCCATGAGCCGGCTTTGACGATGAGTTGTGTTGCTGTCTTCCATCTGGCGTTCAAACGCTACAGGCTTTGTAAAATCTCCTTTGTGAAGCTTTAGACTGTGGTTTGATGGTATCTTTAATGAGCAACATGAAAAACTATACATCCACGTGCACTTAGCTGAGTGTAAACCAAGGCTACAGAACTTCATGCGATCATCTGGGTGAGTTGGGGGAAAACGACACAACCCAAATCATAAAATATTTCAACTTTCTTGTCTTGACAGCTCATTCAGTTGTAAATTAGAAGCAATTAATTTTGATAGCATGCATTTTTCTGCAGTTACCCTGCAAAGCACCTTACTGTGTATTTTTAAAGTAAGAGGCCAGGAGTTATCTTTAGGCCAGTACAATGTAACAACAGGAATATAGCTCTTTTACATACAAGAGTTTTTTTTTTTACATATTTAAAAACAATATCATTTTCAGTTCTCTTTTTGGCACAATGACTTTTTTGCAACTTCATTACAAAGAGTGATCAGACAATGTTTTCCTACTAATTAAAATAGCCCTAGTGTACTCCGGTGGGACTGAGCAGATGTGTTGGTGTAATTTACTTATTTAGCATCATTAACAGATGTTGAGCAACTGAACAGAATAACTAAAATGCTGGGATAAAAAAAAAAAAACATGCTTAATACAGTTTTGACAAGGGCATGAATGTGATTTTATTTTTGGGGATTAATTTTTTTTTTTTGCACTCAGGCCAAAATAAACAGATACCCCCACTAATATTTGGATAAACATCCACCTGAGCAGCGGTGGAAATTCCATTTCATTTTTGGGGGTGACAATAAACAGTAACATTTCAGAGAGCAATTCTGGGGGGGGACATGAAAAAAACCCTCTCTTCTGCTTCTTTGCAACTTGCCTTGCAGGGTGGGCCTTCAGCATGTTAAATAATGTTATGGAATGTTACATAATATTAGCTATGGCATTCATCATTATCTGGATTAGTTCATATTCTACCTGTATACAGGTTTTTCTATGTACACCCAGCAATATAAACAATGGTATTAGGTGTAAGCTGGCATTGATGCACCTTTATGATCACATCTAACAATATGTATTTGTACCCTTCTCTAATTTCCACCATAGTCCATCAAATTAATTAAAAAGCTAAACTTAAGACCAAAGTAAAGTTCCTAAACTATTAACGAAATACTTTCAAGAATAATCCAACATCAAACATGTCCTGAAATTACATGGCTACTTTTATTAGTAGAGCAACAACTGTATAGTGCAGATGCGGACAGATATTAAACCTAAATTCAATCTGAAAAGTTATCTGTAAAGTCTAGTAGAATAATCATGGAGTGACCAGGGAACATGAAGTGAAAGCTGCTGATTTTTTTTCTGTATTCTGGCACTAAATTACCTGCTGTGATCAGCAACAACACAATGAGATGATTGGACCCGCTGGATCGGTGTCACAACTTGGTGAAACATTGAAAAAACTCTCTGCTGAACCGGGATGAATATCTGTCAAATTTACAACCTAAAACCCACTTCAGTGTGGTTTCATTTTGCTTTTCATGGTGCTGAGTCAGAGACCGCAGTGCACTATTTGTCATTTTGACCGACGAGGTCAAAAAAATCCTGTCATAATCCATTTCAACCTGTAAATGTTTAAAATGGCAACATATTCAATACAACTTTTTTTAAAATTCATTTTAATTCATATTAAATCCAAATGAGCTAAACAGAGAACCCACATCGTGCTATCACACATCAAGCTGTCCCAGGTAATTTTGTTTTTCCACAGAGACAAAAATCACTGATTGTGGCCCCAGGAACTATATATAAACAATGAAATTAAGCGATAGTAATCACAACTTCCTTGGTTCGCACGGACCTGAAATCTGTAGAGGTTATTGTCATGAAATGTTGGACTTTTGCCTGGGACTGATCATCACTCACTGATGACTTCTGTTGGGGGTTTTGATGACGTTCTAGAGGCTGAATCTGCGCTCCGCTACCACACTGGAGAGTGAATTACAAGCGCCACTTCAGTCAAAGCTTTGAAATCAGGGAATATTTCTGCAATTGAAGTGACCAGAAGTCGCAAAGACTCTCTGAACGAGCCGTTTCCGGACACGCAAACTAAAAATAATCTTTCAACAAATAAAAACGTGTTGTTTCATATTTGTAATTTATATAGTCTTGTGTTGTACGTTTATTGGACAATACCATATTATTAAAAATATATCAACGTGTGCAAAGATTTTTGGGGGGAACAACTACATGGAAGGGTGGGGGGGGCATGTCACCCCTGTCTCCCCCAGGATCTCTGCCTATATGCCTCTGAGAGATGCACTTCCACAACACACATGATCTTAGCCATCGACATGCTTCTCGTTTACTTCTGGTGTTTGGGATCATTGTCGCTGTTGGAATATCCAAATATGTTTAAAAAAACAAAACTTAATACCATGTTGAGTGTGAAAAAAACATCTGTAGTTGCAGTTTCTTTCATTTTGTGATTTTCTGGTGAGGAGCTAACAACAACTACAAAACCATTATCTCTAATCAATGGTCCTGATTGATAATGTTTGATATTCGTCACTTTCTACTTATGAACCTTTCAATGAAGAGTAGTAGTATAGTTTCCTCAGGTCATTCTTTGTTTTCAGTGCTTAAACCAGCAATGACAAACAGTAGCAAACCCAAAATGACAGCCCTGATAGGAAGATACTAGTTTGCTTGTACCTTAAACAATTGTCCAGTGGAGCATATGTGATTGGTTTTAATTTCAGAAGGAGCAAATCTTCCTCTGGGAGTAATTTCCCAGTTTGAACTTATTTATGTTAGAACGTTTTACAGCATTTATGTTGAGAATGCCAATAAAAACAGCCGTGAGCTATCAGTTTTATTGAAAGGAGGCACCCTGCTGTTGCATGTGTGTACAAGGCTTGAAGAGCACTTTTTGCAACTCCTGTCTGGTCCAGCGAAGGTGGGTTTGTGCCCATCGGCGGCGTTGTTGCTTGTGATGTCTGGTAAGGACCTGCCTTACAACAGGCCTACAAGCCCTCAGTCCAGCCTCTCTCAGCCTATTGCGGACAGTCTGAGCACTGATGGAGGGATTGTGTTTTCCTGGTGTGACTCGGGCAGTTGTTGTGGCCATCCTGTACCTGTCACGCAGGTGTGATATTCGGATGTGCCGATCCTGTGCAGGTGTTGTTACACGTGGTCTTCCACTGCGAGGATGATCAGCTGTCCTTCCTGTCTCCCTGTAGCGCTGTCTTAGGCGACTCACAGTGCGGACATGGCAATTTATTGCCCTAGCCACATCAGCAGTCCTCATGCCTCCCTGCAGCATGCCTAATGCACGTTCACGCAGATGAGCAGGGACCCTGGGCATCTTTCTTTGGGTGTTTTTCAAAGTCGGTAGACAAGTCTCTTTAGTGTCCTGCGTTTTTAGAACTGACCTTAAATGCCTACTTTTTGTAAGCTGTTAAGGTCTTAACGACCATTCCACAGGTGCATGTTAATTAATTGATTATGGTTAATTGAACATGCATGGAAAACATTGTTTAAACCCTTTACAATGAAGATCTGTAAAGTTATAGGATATTTTTACAACATTATTGTTGAAATACACAACAATTTCTTTTTTTGCCGAGTTTCTATGTTTGTCAACTTATTTTAATAAACATCTTTTCATGTTACACCTTTCATCAAGGTTTAGAGAGTTTTTAATTTTGTTTTAGGGTGTAGCCACTATGAGAAAAATCTGAATTTATGGATGTAGAATACCTGTTTTTGATTGAGACAAGGAACTCTGGATTATCACTCCTCTACCACAAATGCAAACAATGTGGACATCTGCATCCATGGAACAGATAGATCTTGTTACAGCTACACATTTTGAAAGTTTTGAGTCGTATAGAGTTAAATGTCCCTGTAAGAATCATTGGTTGTTGATGTTTTTCCTAAAATCCTCACTTTTATTGTTGCAAAGGGGGCCTAATTTTAATTTCTGTCCTATAGACTCAGCAACACTTTGACAAACCACAGGCTTCTGAAGAGGAGTGACCCTCTCAGCAAATTTAAATAAACAGATCCTCAGTGGAAATACAAACAACACACTATGAGGTGGTAACTGAAGAATATTTATGACATTCCGTGGCTGGGTTGCACAATGGAAACCTCCAAACCTCCAGTCTGGGTTGAACTTTACATTAACTGATAAGTGTAAAGCATTTTTATTTCATTTTTTTGTGTTTATTAGTTCGAATACAAGCGTATAATATTAAAAGTGTTTGCAGAAACTTTAACTGAGGTAACATTTCCTAAAAGGCTGGTGGGTAAAAACTGATAATGTGATGGTGCCTAAACGGCTTACTTTTCAAAGAATGCTTATCTTTAAGAGGGAAGAAACAGGCAGAACCAGAAGGGAATCAATAAGAGGGGTGGAGAGATGAAGACTTATGAACAGAGGAATAAAAGGAAAGTGAGGAGCTTACGCAGTGAAAAGAGCACATTATGGGCAACCTGCTGCGATGGTAGTCTGGGAGAACGGTGAATAACTGCCTTCATTTAGGCCAATGTCCTGGTGGTGTGCAGCTAAAGGCAACAGATGGACACACACGTACAGAACACCACCACTTTGAAAATGTTGTCTTCCTGGACAAGCTCATACCTTACAGTCAGACAGACAGACACACACGCAAATGCCCCCCTCATTCAAACATTTCTCCACATTGGCCGGATTAGGAACACTTTCTCTTGGATGTGTGAGGCTGCTCCACGCACAAAGAAACACTTGGGGACAGGATTAGTAGGCTTAAAGCGGATTCACATATGTCCAGTTCAAGCAATTGGTATTCAAAGCTTTACACTTTCAAATGCCACCAAGAGAGAGCAAAGCCGACCAGCACTTTTCTTTGCATTGGAAGCACCTTTATGAGGAGGGCTCCTTTGCTGGGCCAACAATGAGGCAGTGAATACACCTTTTTACTGTTCTACCAGGGGGATCTCATTGGGGCGGGGTAGAGCTCCCAGCAGAGGCAGACATTATTATCCAATTCTGGAGTGCAGGTTGGGTGGGTGGGTGCAGACGGACAGGGCGGACAGATGACAGATGGATGGATGGATGGAGGGATGTCGATCAGAGGAAGAGTGCTCCAGCTACTTCTACATGTTATTGTTGGTGGCCCGTTCCTCCACTCCACCTCAACAAAACAGATCTGGGGCAGACTCTTCAGAGCAGAGAGAGGCTCTCAGCACCTCAATAGAGAAGGCCTAGTCCGTTTAGTGAGTTGTAACATTTTAACAAAGCGACGGGATGGGTGACTTTAAAATAAATAAAAATTCCAATAAATCAGTTGGTGTGTGTTTTTAATTTGGGGATTGGGCTTTTCTTTTTTGCTTCCTTTTTGTTGGTGTGAAGTATGAGCTGCACAAAATTAGGAAAAATATGAAATTGCAATATCAATGTTGAAGATTGCGAAGATGATTTTAGGTTGGATTAACCCACAAGGGCGTTGCTCTTCTTTTTCAATAAATCATGACACAATAGCAACGCTTTTTTTTAGTCAACATTCTTAAGACCAAAATTGGATAAAAGCAGTCTGAACTTATTATGGATTTGTACTGCTGTCAAAAACGACATGCAGTGATTAAATGTCCCAGCTCTGTTTTCCCAAGAGAACTTCAACTTTGAGTATCATATGATTTCGGTGCTGTTGGAATGACAATAGGAGAATTAACATAGTCCTGCCATACAAACTATGATACTTCTGTGATTTAAAGAGGAAAGACATCCTTTTTGGAACAGAAGATCCTGGATTTGTTCCAAATAGGCTTGGCTAGTTTGCTAATTTCATAAGCCTAAGATTATAGCAAGATTTAGTCATTGCTGTAACTTTGAGGGGTGGGGAGCGTTATTGCAGAACATCTATATGAGTTCGGATGGAGTTTTTTTGACAAAATTGCTACAGCTTTTGGCTGAATACTAAAGTTTTGTTCACATTTTTTACACAATTTCACGAGGCTATCAGCGTTGCGTAAGCTTGTAAGCACCAAGCAATCTTGGATAGATAAAGCAACTTTTATTTCTATATCAAACCATTTAGATGTAATATAAATTCCAATATTTTTTTCCCAGCTTGTTAAAAATAAGTAAAGTAAGAATTATAAGCAACTCTATAAATTTTTCTGCATAAAATTATCACTTTTTTGCTCCCCAACTTTTAAAAATGGGGGAGCAGTTGCACCTCCTGCTCCATATTCACCCGCCTGTGGATGTGGGTAAAGTCCATCAAACTGACCAGATAAATTGGCATGTACAATGTGAATGCAGCACATCTGAAACAGAACAGTCCACCAATTATAAAAACGTATAGTCACCCTTTGGGATGAGGATATTGCAAATATTAATATTGGGATGATGATTGCAATTTCATATATTCTGTTGCTCTAATACAAGATAAAAACAGTGTCACTTATGCGCAGGGCATCTGCACTTTGTGCCTTTTAGCATTAGTGAGATAACTCACAACCTGGTGCATTGTGCCACAAAAGAGGATACTTTTATTTTTTTTACTACCTGTGATCTTTTGCACGACCAACATGTGCATAATTTATCACTTTATTGAATAGCATAAATTTCATTATAGATTATTATTGTGTTAAACTTTGAATTTGAACCAGTCGTTTATTTAATGGAAAGGTTACATGTTTGAAATGGTTGAGATATGGAAACATTATTAGTTTTTATGGTTTAAAGAAATACAATATTCATTTTTAAAGAAGGTGTTTAAAAAAGGGTTAAATCTATTTATTATTGGGTATTTAACATGAAAAAGCTCTTATGTTACTTCATATCAACTTCTGACTTCTCCTCCCCCAGAGAAGTAAACTTTTGCAGATTAATTTTGAGACTCAGATAGAATCCGTTAAGAAATGTTACCCACCCAGGCAGAGTGGACTGATCCAACTTTCATGAATTTGGTTAAAGTAAATGTTTTTCGTCCAGTTTGTTAGGACTAGGTGCTACGAAATTTTTGGTTCCTGCAAAGGTTTGTTGTGTTTTTTCTCCACACACACTGTTGAGGCTCCATCAGGCTAGTGCAGTACATGTATCCAGGAGAGCATTCCATCTTGATATTAATTATTTAATTTAGCATGGAAAAACCACCAGAACATATAATACATTGTATGAACGGGCTACTACCTATCTAAGAGTGACCTCCAGGCTAAGAGTGACCTCCAGGGTGACTGAACAAACCAACAGTTTGTCCAGAGATGCAGACGACCCTCTTTGCCAAGAGAAAGGAGCGCGGGAATCTCAAATCAAGGGTTTCAAGCAATTTCTGTAGAAAAAAATAAATAAATATGTGTGTGTAAAATTAATGAATAAATAAATAAGCGAGTCACTCACTTTAGTTCTGTTGTGGACAGTTCTGGTAAGAAAGCTAATGGATCAAGGCTGGTTCAGAAACATGGTTACTTCACCTCCACTTTTAGGTTAAAGAGGATTATTTGAATTTAGGAGAGAACAAAAAAAATTTTTAAGGACTGATAAGCTCTGGATAAATTTAAGGTCCAAATCTGTTTTCTAATATATTGTTTTTCGAAGCAGCACACAGAAAAAGCTAGTGCATGTTTTCTTTTTATTTCCACAAAATTTGATTATTGTAATTATGTCTTTATCCAATCAGGCAGCCGGGACTTATCCAAAATGCTGTGGCCTGAGTCCTGACCAAGGCCGGGAAAATAAATCATCTCAACCGAGATCTTAGACCCACACTAGCTCCATGTTTGTTAGAGGATACCATTTTTAAAATCTTGTTAATAGATTTTAAAACTAGAATTAGACTTGGACATAAATACATCTCAGAGATATTTCAGTGGTTTGAACTAAGTAGATCCATCAGGTCATCACAGACGTTTCCACTAAGTGTTCCTAGGACCAGAACTAAACAAGGAGAGGAAGTGTTTTCTTTTCTGTGCTCCTTAGCTCTGAAACCAAATCCCTGAAAACCTGAAATTTTTTTCTATATATCGGGTCAAAATTTTCTATAATTTAGAGCAGGTTTTCAATATTTTATTAAATATTTTTTATCACGATAATGTTTTGTTTGTGTAAATTCAATTAATTTTATTTACTTTCGTCTGATTATATCATAGATTTGACTTTTTTCTAATCTTTTTGTTGGTTATTTTTGTAACCGTTTCTAGTTTTTTCTCTTTTTTCTTTTTCTTTTTACCGTAAATCTTTCATGTACCTAATGAATAAATGGAGCTGTACAAACTTGCCTCGCATTATTATTATTATTATTGTTATTATTATTATTATTATTATTATTATTATTATTATTATTATTATTATTATTATTATTATTATTATTAGGCTATTTAAATAGGTTCAAAGAACTTTCCAGACTGCTGTGTTTTGTGTTAACTTTGACGCCCACATGCTGCCGTATGGGAGTGCACAGAGTCACAGAGTGGGGATGTCACCGGATTGAGGCAGCAGGAACCGCTAAATGGAAGAACGACTTACCTTTTCATTCCTGCGCGTTTCCTCGTCACACTGTCAATGTGCAGATTACTTTCAGCTTCATGAACCACATTATTTTATGTGTTATAGTTTTTTTTTTCAGGTGAGTTTATTTCCTTCCTGGCACTTTTAGCAAACTTAGTCTGTATATGATATGCTACTAGTTTTAAGCGTATACTCGACTGTGCGTAAAGTGTTTGTTGATTGCAGTAAAGCCTTTAAAAATGAAACTGCTCAACCTGTGCGCTAATATTATTGCTGAAAGGTCATTAAATCCACTACTTAAAAAAATAACCGGTTTGTTAGAGGAGAGGACAGCTTTGACCCCCAGCAGCGTCCTAACAATGCCAGTGAATAGCTGCGCAGCGCGGTCACTGGGATAGTCAAAGCACGCCGCCCCTTTCTCGCCGGCACGTCATTCTCTTAACTAGGCCTTATGAATGGGAAAGCCGCTTTTGTCTGTCCCTGCGTATAAATACGCACCATGAGTGTCCTCCTCATACACACAGAGAGAGAACGTCGGCAGCCACAGAAGCAAAGCGGTTACTGCAGAGCGGGACAGGGCGCACACAGGCAACATCAGGCGATCAGAGCGAGTAAAGCCTCAGAAAACAGAGGAGGAGACAGACTGACAGAGTGACACGAGAGAGGGGGGGGGAGAGGAGAGGAGAAGAAAGGAGAGGAGAGAGGGAGGAAGCCAGCAGCGACCTCCTACCCAACAACCTAGGAAGCAAACCCATAAAATGAATTCAGACTCCAGCCCGAGCAGCAGAGCTTCTTCGCCGGACATGGACGGCATGTTTCTTCGTGACCATCATCCGCACCATCATCACCATCACCACCACCTCCACCAACACGTCGGATCATCTGTCACTTCCTCCACGCAGAGCGGTGAGCAGCAGCGCCAAAAGATAACCGGCGGAGAGCACCTGCGCGCTGTAGAGGCAAAGTCCGTGTCGGTGGGAAGCAGCAGCAGCAGCAGCAGCAGCAGCAGCAGCAGCAGCAACAAGTACAAGCTGAAGAAGCAGGTCACCGAGGAGGAGATGTACCAGCTCCGACTCAAGATCAACGGCCGGGAGCGAAAGCGCATGCACGACCTCAACCTGGCCATGGACGGGCTGCGCGAGGTGATGCCTTACGCGCACGGGCCCTCGGTGCGGAAGCTGTCCAAGATCGCCACGCTGCTCTTGGCCAGGAACTACATCCTGATGCTCACCAGCTCCCTGGACGAGATGAAGCGGCTGGTGGGGGAGATTTACGGTGGGCAGCACTCGGCCTTCCACTGCGGGACCATGGGACACGCTGCTGGCGCAGGCGGACACTCGGCTGGACCCGCCGCGGCCGCTGCCGCTGCCGCTGCCGCCGCTGCGCACCAGGTGCACCCTCTCCTCGGAGGCGCGCTGACCTCCTCCACGTCCTCCACTCTGTCAAGCGCGCTGCCCGGACTCACGTCCATCAGGGCGCCCCACGCACTGATGAAGGGCTCCCCGGCTGCACCCCCAGCGTTGCAACTGGGTTCCGGCTTCCAGCACTGGGCCGGCCTGCCATGCCCCTGCACCATATGCCAGGTGCCTCCTCCTCCGCACATCCCCATCACATCCACGGGCTTGACGAGACTCACAGGGGAGGGGAAGGACGGCCTGAAATGATGTCTGACACACAGTAGAGACTGAAAGATAATCTGACATCTGTACATAAAGAAATCAGGGGATGGGGTGCATGTTGTGTTTAGTCCTTTTTCTTGTTAAACGTATATAAGAACAAAAAAACCTCCTTGTAACAAGGACTTACTGATTTTGTCCATCGCAGGTAAAAAGTGCAAAAGGATGCCATGTTCCTTCGATGTTTGACTGATGTTTCACTCCACATTGTGACAAGTGATGGAGGCTGCATGAACCATTTGTTTTTAATTCCATATCATTTTGTGATAACGAAGAAAGCTTTCTGTGCCTTGTACCAAGGAGTTTATACACCTACATGAGAGTTATGAGATTTATGGGTTTGGCTGAAACGAGTTGGAGGGAAACTGTTTTAGATCTATTCCAGCAGTGTGGCATATTTCTTGTCTGACTGTGCAAAAATTCAGTTTTTTTTCACATAAGAAATTTTTTTTTTCTTGCATGTTTGTAAAAAATATCTTGGCATGACTGGTTTTGCGGACAAGACTTTGCCCAGAGACCCTGTATGTATATTTTTGTACATTGTTGACGACTGATTCAAGCAAATATTTATTATCACCCAGCGTTCCTGGAATAAATTTCAATAAAACTGAAATTATGGATCATAAACTCTCATTTTTTTTTCTTCCTTTCATAATTCAAACGATAAATAACATTATTATTATTATTATTATTATTATTATTATTATTATTATTATTATTATTATTATTATTATTATTATGCGGGAGACTCGTTTGTGTTTTTTGAGATCTTGGAAAATCGAAACTTTTACTCTAAGAGAACCGAAAAATATTTCAAACATTTAGAATTATCATATATATATATATTTTAAAAAGCTCCAATGATTTAGAATGGATGTTGTATGAATAATAATGTTAATGGTTAATTTTGTTTTTATTGTCATAGGTAGAATTCTTTTACATATATTTTTAAAGAACAATAAAGGGTCTGTTTTCCCCTTAAAAGTAGCTTTTTTGACATTAATAATAATAATAATAATAATAATAATAATAATAATAATAATAATAATAATAATAATAATAATAATAATAATAATAATAATAATAATAATAGTTATTATTATTTGTATTACGTAGTAGTAGTAGTGGTAATAGTAGTAGTAGTAGTAGTAGTAGTGGTAGAAGTAGTAGTAGTAGTAGTAGTGGTAGTAGTAGTGGTAATAGTAGTAGTAGTAGTAGTGGTAATAGTAGTAGTAGTAGTAGAAGTAGTAGTAGTAGTAGTAGTAGTAGTGGTAGAAGTAGTAGTAGTAGTAGTAGTGGTAGTAGTAGTGGTAATAGTAGTAGTAGTAGTAGTGGTAATAGTAGTAGTAGTAGTAGTAGTAGTGGTAGAAGTAGTAGTAGTAGTAGTAGTGGTAGTAGTAGTGGTAATAGTAGTAGTAGTAGTAGTGGTAATAGTAGTAGTAGTAGTAGAAGTAGTAGTAGTAGTAGTAGTAGTAGTAGTAGTGGTAATAGTAGTAGTAGTAGAAGTAGTAGTAGTGGTGGCGGTGGTATCATCATCATCATGATAATCATAATCCTAATAATAACCATCATTAGTCCAAAGTATACAAACTTTTTTCAATATATTGCTTTTCTAATACTAACAAAAATCATTTTGTTCTCAGAACAATCCGCTCTTTCTCAACATTTTTTAAACATTTTTCCTAACAGGCCTCATGTCGCACAATAATCCCAATAATAGCGCTCATTTAAATGCGCTCAGAAAAGGAGAAATGAACATGAAATGATGGAGCGGACAGGAGCAGCAGGCTGCATCAGACTCAAAGCGCTGCGCCTGGGGAAGCACAGAGCAGTTTGTCCGCCGGCTCCCATGGGTGTTCCTACGTCTCATCTCCGCAGCGACAGAATGTATGTTTGTGCAGATTACAAGTTAATTGTTCATGGGGGACCAAGAGGAGCAAAATCACATCAGAGAAAGGCGTCGGGATTACAGGCTGCTAAATGTGGAAGATTATACATTCACAACACCCCCCCCCCCCCTTCCCCTACTCTGCCTCGTCGCATGCAAATGCGTGTGTGGATTAAGAAAAAAAAATAAAGAAAGAAAGAACGTCTGAATGAAAGTGAGTTGAGAAGGCCTTTTGTAATTTATTTGGCCGGGAGAAAACACAAGTTCCGTGGAGAAGTTTAGAAAGAGTGAAAGAGTTCGCTTGGCGCTCCTTGTTTTGTCTTTAGGAATGAGCGCAGCCTGTCTGTCCCCTCCGCAGGCTGCCAGATGGGATGTAAATAGCTGGGAAGCCGCAATGGCCTTTTAACCGTGCAACACTGAGGAGGATGTTGTCAAGGGAAGCTGGCGGTTTGCGAGTTAATAGTCATGAGTTGGGGTAATTACTTAAGGTTTATTATGCTCGGTTTCAAAGGAACTGGACTCTTCAATGGGCCGAGAAATACTTCTTAATTCTGGCTAATTAGGAGCTGCGTAAAACAGACACAACTGCTGCTGCAGCAGCTATCGGGTTCTTTATGAGTAAACAAAATAATGTCATTATGCACGTGTAAATTGCATGCAAAATAAGCATGCAAATCATGCTTCCGAAGCAAAAGGTGCAAATGCCAATTTAGGCGACGCTATATATGTTCAGATTGCCCTGTATTCCCAAAATGTTTGCAAAAAGCATCCTCATTAAACTTTTGTATTTTTGTAATCCCGTTCATATTTAGATCCATCTTCATCAGACACATCAATGACAGAAGGTTGAAGCAGACAAACCAAAGATTATGGAAGATTAAATATTCACTAAAGTAACATACAAAGTGGCAAAAAGATGAGTAAAGTGCAAACTTATTTCTGTGAATTTAAATATATTCCTGTAGTTTTTCTGATTTTTCTTTATTCTTTGATCTGATTACTTATAAATATATGTATAATATATAAGAAATACAATAGACACATTGCATAAAAAAGATAAAAACAGTCAATATATTCTACAGCTCTTGCAATTGCAAACAGAACAATACGTAAACACATATACATATTAATAAAATAAATGCATAAAGCTCAAGGAGATAAACGCTGCTGAGTGTCTTTTGTCTGCAGGCCGGTCATTGATTACTGAAGGGACTTGTGAGTATCAGCTCCTCTGTTCATAAGGCTTGACAAACAACTGGTCCTCTAAAGTGCACACACCTGTTACTGCCAGCTACTCGAGGTTTATCACTTAGAGCAACACTGCTTTGTTCATCCTCTCCTCAATCATACACACACACACACACACACACACACACACACACACAAACACACACACACACACGCACACACACTTGGCTAGCAAGGCAGCAAATGCTGTCAGACCCATTCCCTGCAACCAAGGCAAGCTGCCTCTTTATTAAAATCTCCAAATTCAAACTCTGAAAAGTTTGTTTAAATTAAGCCCCTCCAATGGCTGCAGGCTCAGTTCCAGATCTGTGTTTTTACAAAAAAGGTTTTTCTTTGGGAGATGTACAGGCATATCTCACTGCTATTGCATTCAGGCTCCGGGTTGACAGGGTTTCAGTGTGAAGTGGTCTGCTGGTTTGTTTGCTCACTCAGGCAGCAAGGCCAAGGCCTGAGGGTAGCGATTGAAAATAAATTTTAGTTGAATAAGGGGCAAGCGGACGCATCCGTCGAGCTGCTGTAGAACAAAAGCGGTTGAGGGAGACAAGTTATTGGAGGGGCTGACAGGCTGAATGAGGCTGATTATAACCGCCTGGTCATGCTCAGTGCATGTGTATGTATGGAAGTGAAGCAGGTGCAAAGACCATTCCCTCCATGAGTCTACCTCGGTGTGTCCCTCTGCCCTCAGGGAGCCTCAAGGTCCTTCCCCTGTGCTCAGCTGATTCCATCGACTAATGTTCAACCCATACTGCCAAAACAGAAAGCATATTTCCATCATAAGAACGCGCTGCCATTGCCATCAGCAACTGGACTCATTTGCATGTTAATTGTGCAGATAGAGAAGGGGGGTTGACACCTTCTTTTGTTCAGGCAGGGTCGCGGGGGTTGAGAGGATGGGACTGCAGGAGGACGTCCATGTGTGTTGCTGTTTCAGGCGGCCTGTGTCATCTGTTAACAAGGGACGTTCAAACAGAATCAAAAAAGGATCAAGTTGATTTAATTTTGGGGTGTTTATAAATCAGTGAGAACAAACTAAACATTTTTATTCAGATCAAGCACCTTTAATGAACTCAAATACTTAATTTCATCATATATCTGCATTGAAATGTATCTTATTTTCACAAAGTGTCTATAAGACATATTCCCCTTGATGCATTATTTGGTTTCTGCAAGATGCATTGTCTTAAAAACTGTAAATACTAGAAGAAGCTGCGTGAACAGCTAAATGCACCTGGGGTTTAAAGTCCTTATAGTGGTCACAAAAGCCAGCAAAGCCGGAGTCCAGTTGCTGTGTGTTTGAAACTGCTGGAAGCATTAAGTGTGCGTATATACAGTTGAAACCAGACATTTACATTGACTTCATAAAAAATAAATCTCACCAAAAATGTTTCTTTGCTCTCAAATATCAAAGAAGAGTGAACAATTTTTATTTTAGATAAAGGTTTTTAACATATTTTTGGTATTTGTAAAATGGCAGAATAAAGAGAGAGAGATTTTTCATTACTTTTCTCAAAGTTAGAAGTATACATACACTAGATTTATTGTATCTTTAACCAAAAAGGAAACTCCAGATGATTCCATTATGAGCTTAAGAAGCTTCTGATTCATTGAGTCCATCTGAGTTAATTGGTGACACACATGTGAATGCACATAAAGGCACACCCCAAACAAAGAGCCACCATCATGGGAAAATCAAGAGAAATCAACCAATACCTCAGGAAAAGAAAATCTGGACCTCCACATAAAAGCTGTGTTAGTTTCATAGCAGATGTAAAGGGAAGCACACTGTTTATTAAGTATTCACTTTTGTCTTAAAAGTCCACAGAACATTTTCTCAATGGTCCCGATGATTATCAAGATGTTTGTGTTATGTTTGGTCACCAGGGTTTTTTGGCTTGGATGCCATTTTTGTCAGTCTATTTCTTATTGCTGAGTCATGAACACTGACCGTAACTGAGGGAGGGGATGTCTGTACCGCTTCAGATCTTGTTTATGGATCTTATGTGAAATCCTGGGCGAGCCATTGATGTCTTCTTGAAGTAACATTTCTAGGCTGGCCAAACCTCAGAAGGTTCACCCCTGTTCTGTGTTCTCTCCATTTGGGGACAGCAGGGTCAATTACTTTATTTCTCATCGGTTCTTGAATTTC
Source organism: Valencia hispanica (assembly GCA_963556495.2). Taxonomy (NCBI): domain Eukaryota; kingdom Metazoa; phylum Chordata; class Actinopteri; order Cyprinodontiformes; family Valenciidae; genus Valencia; species Valencia hispanica. The sequence continues at coordinate 36,260,048 of OY747711.1, forward strand.
TTTAGTCCAGGGCACAGTGTGCAGCTTTTTGAGGTCTTTTAGCCCACTTCATTTTGTCAGAGTGACTCTGTTCAAGTGAATTTTGACTGTGTACGTTTAGTAGTAATCAGGCAAAGTTCAGCTCAGTTGTCCAAAATTATTCAAAATGATTGGAAGCATTTCAGTGTGACCAAAAGGCAAAAACACAAGAAATCTGTCAGGGGGGGGGATACTTTTTCACAGCACTATATATGTGAAAAAACAAGTTGCTAGTGGTTAGCTTTCCAACTACTGAGAATAAAAAATGACAGCTTTTAGTTCTGAAAAATATAATATAATTTCTATATTATGTAATTTTCTTAATTAATTTCCATAATTTCTTAATTATGGACAACTTTTTTAATACTACTTCGAGTTCTAAAGTAACTTTCTCTAATAAACCCAGAAAAATATTTTGATAATTAGACTTATGGACCATTTGTCCTAGCCAAACTCAGGGCCAGATGTTAAAAGTCAGGTTTGGTAAACCCAATGATCAATCCAGTGTTTTTGGTTTTCGCCTCTCATCTTTCATTTAATGATTATATTTTCAAATAAATAATTATAACATGTAGTTAATGGACCTGACAAAAGAGACATGCTGTGTTTACATACACACTTTCACTTGTTCATCCTCAGGGCTGTTAAAGAGTCTGTTTTGGGTATTAAATACAGATTCAGTCAAACAGAAAGCCCCTGTATGTGTGCGTACATGTGTGCAGTGTGTGTGTGTACGGTGTGCGTGTGTTTGTGTGTGTGTGTGTGTTAGCATTAATATCCTCCTACAGTGACTGACAGATGGCGTTCACTGTTTGGCCGTAAATGTGCTCTCTGAGTATTTGTCTGTGTGCCAGTCGCCTGTAGTTTGGAGACTCCCTGTGAGAGTCTAACTGTCCTGACACTGCTCAAAACCAACTGTCCTTGATTGTCCACCATGTACAGACCGCAGCGTAAGAGTGTGTGTGCACGAATGCGAGAGTGTTTGTAATGCGGTGTGTATCGGTGGCCTCCTGGAAAGAGGAGCAGAGCAGGCCGAGGGAGCAGCTGTTAATGGGAGAGATATATCTATCTAAATCTCTGGCCACCACATGCTTTGAATCTGCCCAGAGGAACAAGTCTTGCAGCATGATGACAGGGGGAAAGCTGAGCAGAAGGAGTATTTTTTATATATATTTTTTGACTAAAATATTGAAGATGGCGCGAGGAAAGAGACTGTTTGTGTGTGCGTGCGTGCGCGTGTGTGTTTGCGTGTCAGTGTGTGCCAGCTTCAGGCCTGGCACAGTGCTGGGTGACAGTCCCCTCTCAGCGGGGGGGGCAGCTGGGCGACAAAGTGAAACATGATCATGAGGAGAGCGAGCCACGACTGAAGCCAAGAACAGACAACACAAATAGAGAGATCAAACCACTTCTTTGTGGGCTCCAGTCCGAAATGGAATTAAAAATGTGTTTGAAAATGTCTCCTTTATTGTAGGAAAGGGACAGAAAAACTTTTAAAATGAAAGAATTTTGACTATGGACCAAGTTTTTTGAGAATCTGAAAGCAATATAATTTCTTTCTCGAATAGGGAGAAAAACTTTTACTTTTTAGCTTTTAACTATTTGTACAGAAACTAAATTCAAAGGAACGTCTCCTCCAAAGGATTAAAACAAATAGTATTCAGCGTCTACAACAACTGAATCGGCAAAGAGCCAAAATCCATTGAAACCATTTATAATTATTTTCTCAAAGTTTTACCATGCTCTGTGTACTATACCGTAGTCCGCTATAGCCCACTACAGGTAATACATCCCAAATGTGATGGTAGATTACAGTTGTGTTTCAGGTGTGCGACTGAATAAAGACATTGGAGTTGGGCCATTAAATTAAATAACTGAAACTTTACATGAAAGGACAAAACATGTCTTACTTATTCAGAATTGTTTTATTTTAAAACCTAATATGAAACAAAAACAACAGATGATCACTTTTGATTCGAATTTGGATCTACAAACTTGCAAAGACTTTACATCTCATCATAGGGGATCAGTTTCTGTTTTCTTAAAAAAAATGACCCTTTTCAGCTTCATTTCTTTTCCCTTTTCCCTGCCATCTTGACCATTGCCATCTGCTGTCACCTACATGAAAGCAAAACGACCTTCAGCAGTGGCCCAGCTCCAGGAACAGGGATCTCACTGAATAGAATATATTAGAAATAAATAAACACATTCATGGAAGTTGGGATGTTCTTGGGCACAATGGAAATTAATTTCACCTCTAGAACATAAAACCATTTAACTGAGGAGTTAGGCTCAAATTAAATTCATTGATTGAGCTGCTGTTGTTTTTTTTTGGATTGTAGCGTCTTACAAAAAAATACCCCTTAAAGCACAACTGAAAACACAGGCAGATGCAAGGAAAACAAAAAACAGAAAGAGAAAAAAAAACTAATAAGAAATGGAAAACAATAAATTGACTAGCAGATATACACAGAAGTTAATTGAAAGAAAAATGTGTCTACAGTTTGGAAAGACGAAAATAAGAAGTTCAGTTTTTTGCAAAATAATCCCACTTTATGCTTTCTTTTTTTCTTAGATGGAATAAAAGACTTCAATCATGAGTTTAAAACATGTTTAAACACAAAATTGTTTTGTGTGTGTGGAATATATAAAAAAGAATGAGTAAAATGTCTTATCTAAATGTGATCTTAATTTACCCAGGGATATTGGGAGTCTTCGTCTCTTGTTCTCTGGATCATATTAAAGTAAAGTCAGGAAGATGATGATGAAAATTCAGTTTGTCGTGCAAAGATCTGAAATCTACAGTTCTATTAATCTTGACAAGATCCTTTGCTGTCGGTTTTGATTTTTCAATTTTAAGCATCAAAACAAACAGTTTAGTAAAAGTACTCATATATATTGAATTCTTTTCATATGTTGTCACATTGCAGCCACATACGTTAGTACTGTACATGTCATTGGGCTTTTATGTGGCCAACACAAAGTAGAGCATAACTGTGAAGCAGAAGGAAAATGATCAATGGTTTTTGACGTTTTATAAATGAATATCTGAAAAGAGTGGTGCTAGTTAGTATTTCCTTCAGTCAGCACTTTGTAAAACCACTTTTCACTACAGTTATAGCTGCAAGTCTTCCAGCTTTGCACATTATTAAACTTTGGCCCATTCTTCTCCAAGCTTATTTGAAGTGAATGGAGAGTGTTTTCGAAAAGCATAGTTATGCCACAGAATCCCAATTAGACTGAATTCTGGATTTTGGTCCATTCTAATGCTGGAATAACACTGCACATTCGGCCGTCCTACAGCTTTTCTTTTGTCGGGAAAAGAATCGTGATTAAAAAACGAGTTTGAGTTCGAAATAACTGCAAGAAAATGCTCCTATCCATAGTAATAAGCAACACTTTCTTGCCATCTCACAATTTTTGATCCTTTATTAGGCTGTGAACAGTTGTTAAACATTCTGAAGTGAGACCGGACAGGAAGAGACCTTTGTTTCAGCTTTTCTTCATCTTTCAACTGAACTCAAAGATAACATGCTCCAACATCCCTCAGGGAATTGATCTAACATCTATGTTGGCAGCATCATAAAGACAGACATAACAACCTCCAACTGGAGGTACGTGGCTTGGCATCGGCCCACGTTTATCCCCCCCCCAATGTCCGTCTAACCTTCCTGTCATCAGTCAGCTGGCAGAAGAAGAAACAGACCTTACACCTCTCCTCTCAGTCTCTCTCTGACCAGGTGTTCTGAAAATCTAAAGAAGAGGACCATCTTTGAAGATATCAAACCTTTTCATGATGTTACCACAGGTCTGTCACTGTGATCTGACAGCTCTGGTAGACCAGGCGCTAGCCCGTTACCTAGCCCTCCCTATTTCCTGGTGTTAAAGCAGACATTATTCTCCTGCCTCTGGCCTGGATTCAGCTGGCGCTATTGGACCTCAGTAATGGTGCTGCCAGGCTGACTCCGTCACAGTTGGTGGTTTTGATCAATATCAACATTATCAACACCCAGACAGCTTGTTGGAGAACAAGCAAACAAGCAAATGATGCATCAGCACCTTATGATGATCTGGATGAGAAAGGTATTGGTTGGGAATGTAAAGACAGACACAAAGACAGCAGGGTAGGCTTATATGTAGGATTCCCGTAAGAACTTTACAGACACGCATCATCAGCATGGATGAATTACATTCAGGTCTTTCATGATTTATTTCAATTGCTCTTTTTTCGCAGTGGAATGATGATATAGTGTATGAATTCAATGTTTCTAAAAGCAAGAAATAGGTTCCCTGGTTTGACTTGAAGATGGGGTTTCTCTAATCCACACAGGGTCAGAATTATCCATACAGGTTCAAATATACATACACACACATACGCCACTATGTTTAGTTTCGGGTACCCAACCCTGTTCCTGGAGATCTACCATCCTGCAACTTTTAGATGAATCCCTTCTCATCACAGGTGAATCAAATTACTTTTGCTTTACCAGGCCTCTACAGAGCTGACTGACTGCTGATGGGGGAATTGAGCCATTCCATTTGAGCCATTTGACCAATACTCTTATCAGAAACTGTAGTTTTCTGGCATAGATTAGTGTGAGCCTGCTTTGTCCATTCCAAAGCCAGTTATGATGTGTGTTTTTGGACCATGGTCCTGATGAAACACCCAACTGTGTCTTAGTTTGAACCACTTTGCTTAGTGCACAAGAACCACTAGCAGTAAAACAGACCGTAACCATCATGCTAGTCCCACAATGTTTGACTGCTGGAACCATGTCATTAAGTTTGAAACCTTTACCTTGATTCCTAATAGGAGTTGTTTTGTCGATGCAGCCAGGAAGGCCAATCTGTTTTTTATGTTGTCAAGTCAAGACAGAGGCCATTTCTCAATAACCAAGTACGCAAGTACGTTCTGTGTGTTTGGTAAGTATGTACTTAGCAAGTACAGTCGTAAGTCCGTTCTTGCCAAGAACACAAGGACGCAGTACAGTAGTTCTGCAATTGGAACAGAGCGTACTTGGTTGATGCCGCTGCTCAGCTACGATCTCTCCAGAGTTTCAATAAATGCTACAGGTTTACTCAGGAATGGGATTATTTTCACATTTATAATCAATAGTAAAATAAGACATCGACTATACAAAATTAGGAAGAAGTGTCAATACAAAATTCAGATTACATTAAGGGGTACTGCGTTAAAATATTTTTCTTACTAGGAATTTACATGCCAAAAATGGCAAAGTAATTGGTATTTCATAAACTGTGGTGACACAGTTTATAAAATACCTATATAAACTAAATAAATCTAAAAAATTCCAGAGTAAAAATCATTTATTTTATATTCTGGTACTTGCAGTTATCCACCACTTAAACTAAAAACCCGTTATATGTCACTTTTAGCTGCTACTAACTATTGATGTATGTCTCGAGACCGGTCTTGGTCTTGGCAGTAACAGCCATCATACAATTGCTAAAAGCATCTTAAAACTGCTTTTTGTGACGAGTTAATAGTGGTATAAAAGCGATACATTTTTGCACTCCTCTCTATTTACTGCTGCTGGCAGCTCCTGCTGCTAGTGGTGCAAGGCATTATGGGTTACCATGCTGACTGAAGTCCGCAGAAGGAGGCTTTGATGCGTCCTCGATACAATGGGTGGAGCAAGAACACATCAGGGCACTTTGAGCGTTCTTGCCTTGAGGCGTACTTAGAATTGGAACAGTACTTGGGCCACCGATTATGTTTCACAAGTACGCGAGTAAACAAGTCCCGACAAGTACGCATATTGAGAATCGGCCAGATTCTCAAGGTCGGAGGTCAGTATAGCTACCCAAAGAGTGAAACTAAACTGTCTAAGAGAAATCAAAAGCTGATAGCCTATAGAAGTGATTAGGAGGATAAACTCATGTCACCATGATGCTGTGAAGATGGTGATTCTGCTGGGGGGAACACACAAGGAAGGTCCAGCTATAATAACAGACAGGCATTATCATGGGTGTGAAACCAGAAGTGACAGCACCAGTGAGCAGCTTTTAAAACACACACACACGCACACACACACATATAATCAACGGCTGTATGAGCCAGAGTCATCATATGGACAAATCACAACTGTTCTGGCGCGGTAATGTCTGGCAGATGTTAACGCTTTGGACTTAATGACTCCCCTGAGAGATCACACAATCAGACAGGACACAGCAATATGCCGGGGGAAGTGTGTCCACTGTGTCCACGTGTGCATGTGCGTGTGCATGAGCACGCAGAGGCCCTTGCGGTAAAAATGTTGATCTGAAAATTGACACACATCATTAAATGTTTTTCATCTTTAATATTTGCGGCTAGCACGTCTCAGCTTAATCAAGTTCAAGGAAGTAGTTTAAATTATTTGTGTGTGTCAAACCATTCTGCTATTTGAGTTAATGTAGGCCTGACTGCTGTGAATTTTAGCGTGGCGAAGGAGAAGGTAAATACATGGAGCAAAGATGGACAATGGATAATAATAGTAATCTACTATACAATGATAACAATGATAACGACGTAATTATGTTTTCAGGATTTCTCCTTCTTTTATATGTTTTTGCTGCACATAGTCACATGTTGTGGCATTATGCAGCATCGTACAGTGAGTGTCGTTATTCATAAAGTCTTATGTTGTACCTAATAATAAATAAAATCAATGCAATAAAAAGTGTGATATGTTGTTCACCCGCTTGACAAAATGAGACAGAGCCTAAGATCTTATCTTTCTTTATTCCGTATTTTTAGCTCTGTTATGTGTGTGTGTTTTATAAGGGGTTGATAAAGCAGGAACTGAGAGCAGATACATAAGAGTTCTGTTGACCCCAAACAGCTCTTACAAATATAAGTGTTAAGCAATGCAAAGCTAGAAGTTGGTAGTGCTTACACTAGAGCTGCTGAACACAGGCTTAAGTTTAGTTATGTCACACATGAACAATTCAGACTGCATAAACATATTCAAATCTTTGCAAAAATAAAATAATTTTGCACACTGCAGCAATCTCTATCTCTAATATTGTTTAATAACTTTTTCGCTATGCATGCCATGTAAGAGGAGGCAACTACCAAAAGGAGAAATCTGAGAGAAACCGACACCTTCCATAGCTGACAGAGGTGTCTAAAATATTTGCATTCATCAGGTAGAAGTATAGATTCCAGGATTTAAAAAGACTTCTGCAGACGTTGAAGTATCAATTTAAGCTTTTTAGTCGAGTAAAAGTAAAAAAGTACTGGTTTCATAACTACTTCAAGAATAAAAGTAAAAGTAATGTAATTTTAAAAAATGTCATTAAGGACAAAAGTTTAAGCCATGCCACAACACTACCACACCTCCCAAAAAAATACACTTCTACTAAAGGCCCTATTGACTATAATGTTATATAAAAATGTTAATATTTGAAGATTTTGGATACGCTGGGCTACTTATTTCATCCATAAGCTATGAGAAGTCTCCTCTTCAGCTTGTCACAAACCATGCTGAAGACATAGTAAGCAGGTGGAAGAAGCCCTCCACTCAGATGAGAGCAACATTAAACTTTTTGACCTACATGAAAAAGCTTTGAGTGGTGGAAAACAAACACTCTGAACACACCACCCCAACCATAAAACATAGTGGTAGCAGCATTGTGCTGTGGCTGACGAGAAGAAAATGGGAAGAACTAGCTGAGATGCAAAGTGGCTGTTCGCGAACCCACAAACCTCAGACCACTGTCACTTTCTGACAATTCCCCAGAGCTGTCACTCATCCCCACTTTTCCCCGTTGTCTGTAAAACAGGAAGAGTACCCCCCACCCCTCTACCCCCTCCATCTGCTATCATCTCCCTTTCTCTATGAATCCTGGGGGCCGGTGGGGGCTGTCCACAGGCCGGTCATCCCGTTAGAGGCCTATTAACGGTCCCTAGGCTCTCTGCTGGGGCCTACCAGAGAGAGATCCATATCAATACCTGCCTATTTTGCTTCCAACCGCTAGACACAGCCATGCCGTCAGCCTGGCACAGACAGCACTACATGGGGCTCCTGAGGAAAGACACAGGGGTGAACCTCCTGTCAGTCCTCCTGTTGCACTGATGGACAATGCAGAATTTGAAAAGGCACACTTCCTAGTCCTGTTGGTTTCCTTTAGTAGTGTTAGTTGTGTCTTTGAATCACATCTGGCCAGCAGAGTTTAAAGCATGCCACTTCCTCTAACGAGATAACTGACAGGATACTGACGGTGAGAAGAAAAGAGAAGAGAAGAGAAGAGAAGACATCTGTCCATTCAGCAGTCAGCAGCATAATCTTCTCAAATTCGTTGGGTTCGTTTTCTATTCTGCAATCCACATGGATGTTATAGACACATTACGAATGCATGCTATGTCATTCAACTTACTCAAGTTTTTGACACAACCAAATTAATTTCTACTGTACAGATTGTAGTTCTGGCTGAAAAGCATTTCTCAGCAAAGTCAGCAATTTACTTGTTTTTAAATACATTTTAGTCTAGCATGATCTACATCAGTGTTTTCTAAAGGCACACTGCACAGCCACTGCATCCAATGTTTCCCCGTTTTAACACACCTGCTTCAGATGATTGCAGCTCAGCAAAAGCCTGTTAATCAGCCATCAATTGAAACCAGGTGTGCTGAAGCAGGGAAACATTCAATTCAATTCAGTTTATTTATACAGGGCCAATTGACAACAGATTTCATATCAATGCACTTCACAAGAAATAGTCATTTCAATGCAATCATACAAACATTCCAATCAGTTTAAAACTTTTCTATCTAAGGAATCCCAGCAGATTGCATCAAGTCATTGACTTGAGGTTGCATCCTGTGAAACATGATCTGAAAACACTGATCTATACAATCGTAGTAATGTTTATCATCTTGTTATCAAATCCCACAGCTGTACACAAACTGTAACTTGCAATAATATAAATACACCTGCAACTTTTTCACATTTTGTGACATTGCCACAAAGTCTAAAAGATTTTAATAAAACTGAATGACACAGACCAACAAATAGGAGTGCATGATTTTGATTTGTGCAAACTGTAACAAGCATGTTTTATCCAGTCTGATCTAACTTCTGGTGTGGACCCATAGACTGTATGTGTGGACCAAACAAACTATGGTCCACCTGAAAACATTTGTCTCAGCTCACTTCAGTTAAACCCCACTGCGGTTCACAAAATTTTTATTTTTTTATTTTTACGTGTCCTGTTTGGCAGTGTGGAGCTCAGAATTGGTGTCTGAGTACCAAGTAGAAGCCTAATAGATTTACTTTCACAAGCGGGGCAGTATAGCTTTTGCTATAGTACTCCACTTGATATATATGTGTGAAAAATCTTTATTATGAATTGCTGTGGGTTTTATTTCCTGATGTTATGGACACGGAGACGGAAAATAAAGGGGAAGGAAGAAAGAAGATGAAGAAGAGAGGTAGGAAACAAAAGTCAAGAGGGTGAGTTGAAAATACAAGAGAGGAAGTCTTTTTCTGTACTATTGCATTTTTACCATGTATATAGAGTAGTTCCAAAACAGCAGGTCCTCCAAATGCATGTTGTTTGGTCCACTTTCTAAAGTGAAAGTAAACCAGACCAAATGAAGACGTGGAATTTTTTGGCATCTTCTAGAACCGAGTCCCCTTTAGTCCCCTTGTGTAAAAACATCCTAAGAACCCCTGAGGCTTTCACAGAACAGCATCATTTATACCAAGGTTGAATGACACTCAGGTAGACTTATTGAGTAATCATCTGCTTGGATTTTTTACTTGTAAAATTTGTAGAAAATGTATAAAAATATCACCTAGAGCTTTTGCAACATTTGAATCAAATAGTTTTATTTGCTGAGTTTTACAAAGTTAATACAATTGATTTTGAGTTATTTCATCTGGGTTCATCTGCATAACGATTTAAAATGAAGAGGCAAACTACAGAAAAAGTTTACATTCTGTCTTTGATTTCTGAGAATCAATCAATCACATGCAGTGTAATGGAGCCATGAGGACCAATCAGATGCCTCCTCCCTCTAAGCTATTGCAGCAGTAGGAAGTTTAAAACAAACGTGTCGTGAGCATCCATCTGTCTTGATGTTAGCAGAGCACAGAGTTGTGTTTCCTCATTAGGAGCCTATTAACAGCACTCTCCCTGAAGGACAGGAGCCCCAGGAAGGTGGGAGGGTATTCGAATGGCGGTGAGAGCGGTGCTTTGTTCCTGGACCGACCCTTCCAGACCAGCCCCCTGTCTGAGCCTGCCCAGGGGACGCTGTGTTATGTATGTAGGAGATGAGGGTAGGCCAGAGGAGAGGGATGGACAGAGGAGGAGAAGGAAGGATGGAGATGATGGAGGGATAGTTGACCCGAGGTCATCCATCACACTCGCTGTCAATTTTTCCCACCTCCCGCAGAGACACCGAAAGAGAGAGTTTCAATCTTGGCACCTGAAAAACAAACTAATGAATCACACACAAAAAAAAATGTCAGAGAGTTTACTGAGGCAAGAACTGAAATTATGATGTCTCTATATTCAAAGCTTTTAGATTCACAGGAAATCATAATTCCCATCTATGACATTATCTTAGCACTGCCATTATTTACTTTGAAGAAGTGCTGTAGTTTGTATGAGGAAGCATGCGGGGTGCAAGGAGGATTAGGAGATGAGTGATAGCGTCAAAAGAGTAGCAAATACATTGTTATCCAATTTGTTTTTAATACAGTGCCTTGCAAAAGTATTCATACCACATCAAACGTTTCCAAATTTGTAATGTTAGAAACACGAGTTTCAGTCTAATTTATCGGAATTCTATGTGAGAGGCTGACACAAACTACTGCATACTTGTGAAGTGGAAGGACAAGGATGCAGCGTTTTCACAAATAAAATTTTTATTCACGGTTTTAATGGAAAAAAAAAAACTGAAGCTCCTTTTCTTTGACGCCTCAAAATAACACCTGCATGTAATTTAGTCTCCGTCAAAAATCTAGATGTTCTGTGAAGTTCTCAGACGTTTGTTAGAGAATATTGGTAAACAGACAGCATCATGAAGACCACACAGCAGACAGGTCAAGGAGAAGATTAGGGAGAAGTTTAAAGCGGGTAAGGTTAAAAAACAATTTCGCAAGCTTTGAGCATCTCGCAGTGCATTGTTTAATACAACATTCCAAAAGCTGAAAGAATTTGGGATGACTGCAGATTTAATAAAACATGTTTGTCCACCTGAAGTGACAGACAAGGAGAGCAATGTTCAAAGAAGCAGCCAAGAAGTAAAGCTGCAAGAGCTGCAGAGATCCTTAACGTTCAGTAACACTCCACAAGAAGGTGACCTGAATCCTAAATGAACCTTTTTGGTAAACATGCTGAACACCGTTTGCAAAAGATAATTCTGGACAGCACCTTAAAAACACCATGGTGTAATGCCCCTTAAGTGGTTATTGCTATGTTTTCAGGATTTCTTTGCAGTTACTGTTTCATTAAGTTAGACATGCTTGGTAGTGGAGTAAGAAATGTTGGATGTATACGTGCTGGGAATCTGAGAGGGTTAGCTGCCAGGGTGTTTCGACTGTAGAAGATCCAGTATTTGGTCCTCTGTTATTATTCCGCCTTAATAAACCGTTGGTGGGGGCAAAATGTGTGGTGCTTGGGATGTCCACGCAAGCATTACAATAATAATGGCAGCATTATGCTGTGGAATTTTTTTCTTCAGCAGTAATAGAAAAGCTGCTCAGAGTTGATAAGGTGTTTGCCTCTTCACAGATTTCTTTTGTTTTTGCTTTGTTGTCATCACACTTATATTTGATCACAATAACCTGACTAAATACAAAAAAGCAGTTTTTAAATCATGATCTCATTCTATAAGAGAAAAAGGTTTTCTAAACTGACCTGACCCTCTGGGAAAAAGTTATTGCCTCGTTGTTAAAGCATGACTTAACTGTAATTAAGCTATTTTTTTTTTAGAAGGCTGAGGTCATCACAAGCCATACTCAGTTCTGATTTTTACTGGACCTACAGATATAATCAATAACTTAAATAAAATATCCCTGACAGTTAAAAGATCACAAAAAGCAACGTGTCTAAAATTAGGGATGTGTATTGATAAAAATCTGGCGATACAATATGTATCGCGATACAAGGGAAACAATGCAATATATTGTGATATATTGCGATATTGTAAGACAATATATTGTGATTTTAAAACTGAATTTAACTGTAGAAAAACTCTCACAGCATCCTAAACACTCCAACCTGTTTCATAATTTGACACATCCAGTTTTATTACTAGATCTAGTTGATCCACTGGAACAAAGAAGGTGAAAACAACCACCAAATACTCATACTTTCAATTTGACAACAAAAATTGCTGTCATCATTAATGGTTCCATTTAAATCCCAAAAAATAAATAAATTTATATTTTGCTTTTGAGTGTCGACACAGTATCGGGAAATTAAATATCTAATAGATGTTATTGACATGGCTTTGGTTATGCCTTGGTTCCTCAAAATCTGGAGGACTTGTTTTAATTGATGGAAACATGAATTTAGCTCTCTACCAGAAAATCCTGCAGAAAAATGTTCAGCCATCAGTCCAGAACCTCTAGTTCAATCACACTTTGGTTCTGAAGCAGGACCATCATCCATAATGCAGTTGAAAGGCCACCACTGGATAACTAAAACAATATAAACGTTTTAGAGTGGCCTAGCAAAAGTCTGGACTTATATCCAATTTAGATACTGCTGTATGACCTTAGACATACTTGAAACCCTCCATTGTGGCGGAATTAGAGCATTACTGCAAAGCAGAGAAGGACAAAATTCCTCAGTGATGTTAAAGACTCATTGTAAGTTAACGCAAAGTCTTGTTGTCAGTTGTTGCTTAAATCAGGTGCTTTTTTTCCCCAATAATAAAATGTTTTTGATAGTCTGAAACACTTCAGTGGGATAGAAAAAAACAATAACAGGAGAAATCTGTGGTTTTCATCGCACTTTATTTGCATGACACACTTTTCAAAGATTTGCTAAGACTTTTGGAAACCACTTTTATGTTCACCTCAAAAATGTCCACTTCTTTGTGTTGATCTGTCACATGACATACTAATAAAATCCATTGAAGTTTGACATAATGTGTGACAACATACAGAAAAGTTAAAGTGCTGAAAAAAAGTCCAAGAAAGGCAATGGTATGAGAAACATTTAAAGAGTATTTATTGTGAAGTTGGCTTGTAACTAAGTTCACCGTTAGATTTGGCTAGCTTTATTCTAAAACGTGATATTTTTCAATTTAGAAGGTGAGAATTTAAAATGTCAAGCCACTCTTGAGCAACATTTGTTTTTAATTGCTTTCCTTTTGTTGTTTTTGTGTTTGATGTTGTTCCCCTTTCCTTGGCCCTTGAAGAAGCCATGAAGATGCCCACAACCACAAGGCTAAATCCTTCTAATTTGGTTAAAACATACTTTTTACTTTATGTTTACTGAAGCTTAAATAAGTTTTTGGCTATTGTATTCATTAAAAAAGGTGTCTGGTTTACTGTTTAAGAGATATATTGTGGTAATATAGTTTGCAAATATGTTAGGTTATGAAACTGTCTTAGTTGCTGTTTATGTGTGTTGGGTGTGGGTCCATCACCCCTATTAACCCACCAGCCCAGTGCTGCCAATGAGCCAAAATGGGGTCATCGTTCCCATTAGAATATGGAAATCCCTGGCTCTGTTCATATTTTACTGGAGAGGGGTTTGTGCAGGTTTGAAATTTTTTTTAGTTTTCACCAAGCTCTAAAGTGATTCAAAAACAAATCCAACAGCTTTTTGAACAAAAAGATGATTACAGGACAGATGTTTAAAGTTGCCCAAGGTTGTGACCCAACACTTTTACAAATCACTTCTATATTCCCAATTGTATCAAATCAGAAAAGAAATTATCACAGTTATGCAAATGTTTTTTTATCTTTTCCCACAGCTAACAATTTATATTTGCCTAATTTTGCTATCAGTTTGCATTTTCTCATATGAAAAATTGGGAATGTTTAGTTTGATATTTCTTAACCTGTTGAATACACTTTTACCAATTTAATAAGAAAGCGAAGGACATGTCTAAGCTATTTGTCTCCTGATTTGAATAACACATCTGTTCACTGGGTGTTTGTGCCAGCACAGACATGTGTTGACCCCAGACCAAAGCTGGACCGTGCAGCCCTCGAGATATCCGCCCGGTTTGTGCTGGCAATCAGGGCCGCCGGGTTCAGGTCTCTGCTGATCAGCGACCATCTGTGCAGCCGCCGATATGTATACTCCACATGTAAGAGGACTGATGGATACAATCGGTGTGATTGCAGACACACCAAACCCACACACACAGGAGCGCATATGTTCACACACACTGACAGATTCAAGTTTAGCAACAGATATGGGCGTCGTCCCAAAGTACACACGTTTTAACAAGGAAAACACCATATTCCACTAGTTAACTGTTTAATTATACAGTTATCCTCGTATTTACAGTACTGTAGGAGGCGAAAGCAGATGACACAAGCTGGCAGTTCCTCGCTGTGCTTTACTGGGCTCTGCAAGGCAGCTGGTTAGCAGAGGGTCTGAGTAGGAGGAGGGAGCTGGCAACAGCTGTTGGAATGAATGCAAGCAGTTAAACACAAGTTCTCCAGAGGCTTCAAGATTGGAAGGATCACCTGAAGTTTTTTTTATATCTCCACGATTGATGGAGGAAGTAAGATGAAATCACTAACTGGTGGAGGGGAACGGACTGAACTGTTAGGTGTCAAACGTAACAAAGTGAGTTAAAATGGATGATTGGAGTTAAAATCACAAACTGGCCTCAACACTCAGGGACAAAATTAAAAATAACAGATTCTTCCTAAAAACCACTTTATAAAAACCAACGTTTTACATTTTGCTTCTGCTCTTTGTGATCTTGTCTTCCTCCACCTCCCCCTTTTTTCCTGCAGGCTACCCTGTCCTTCCCAGCCTACGTTGCGGTCCCGAAGGCGCCAGCCGCACCCTGTCCCGTGCAACCTCCCGCCGTCCCACTGAAGACCGTGAAATCGGCATGATTAATAATTATAATTATTGGCAAACGTGCCAGCTGCTCTGTGGCAATGGGCACCTCTGATTTATGGTTCCGTAAACGCTAACAGTCATTGTCCATATTCAGGCAAAGAAAGGAGGGATGGCAGGAGGGGAGAATGAGGCAGACTGGGAGTTTTGGACGCCTGCCCTCAGAATATGGTTTTATCTTCGGAAGTCAGCAGCCCTGTCCTGCAGGCTTTGTCCCCGTGTCCCGCCCTCCTCGCTTCCAACCATTCGTCTCTTGTTCTGCTCGTACTCCTCACCTAGTCTGGGATTCATTAAGCGTTGCTTTTTGATCTCAGTGGGTTTCAAAGGGGTCTGGGGCCTCAGGGTTTCGAACATTGTGCCTGCAGACTGCAGCTTTATGTAGAGCCTGTTAGCAGCTCACTGCTGAGGTGTCTACTCTGCAAGTTATGAAAGTTAGATGAAGGCACAAACAGAAAGCATTGCATAACTGTACATTTGTAGAAAAATTATATATGGTCTTGAAAGTTTAAAAAAATCTGAAAAGAGTCCCTTTACTCTGATACCTATAAATAAAACCAATTTCAACCAATTGCCTTGAGATCTTGCTTATTTGATAAATATTTGGAGTCCACCAGTATGTAAAAGAATCACAGTTTAAATGTTTGTTGGGGAACATGATTGAAGAAAAAAATCATCTTCCATAGAAAAGAACACATAAGACAGGTCAGGGAAGGAGAGGCATAATCATAGAAGCAGCCAAGAACCCTATGGTTACTCTGGAAGAGCTGAAGATCCACTGTTCTGGAGGGAGACTATGTTGCCAGTGCAACTGTTAGTTGTGCATTCCACAAATCTGGGATTTACAGAAGAGCTGCAAGAAGAAAGCTATAGGACGGCCAGTTTGCAGTATGCTGCAAGCTGTGTAGGCAATTTTATTTGTATAGCTCACTTTCAACAACAAGGCAATTCAAGGTGCTTTGGGTGATTAGGGGATAAAATAAAAGCAGCAATAAACCAACAATGAAAGCATAAAATAACATTAGAGACACATAACATATTACAAATTTAAAACCTATGACATTCCAGGTATTATTAATCGCTTACTCAAAAGGCAGCTCTAAACAGATGAGTTTTTAGCTTTGATTTAAAGGAACTCAGTGTCTCAGCAGCTTTGCAGTTTTCTGGAAGTTTGTTCCAGATAAGAGGACCATAGAAACTGAAAGCTGCTTTTCCATGTTTGGTTCTAATTCTGGAGATGATTATTAGACTAGAGGTGGAAGTCCTGAGTGGTCTAGGGAGGTTGGTATAGTGACAACAAGTCTTCCACATACTTTGGTGCTAAGCCATTCAATGATTTATAAACTGGTAAAAGTATTTTGAAGTCTATTCTCTGAGCTACAGGGAGCCAGTGTAAGGACTTTAGAACTGGGGTGATGTGCTCTACTTTTCTGGTTCTAGTGAGGAAGTGAGCAGCAGTGGATCAGCTGCTGCTGTCTAATTGACTTGTGAGGAGACTGTTGCACCTCCAAATCCGAGGCCATGGTCTTGAGCCGGAAAAGGGTGGGGTGCCTCCTCTGGGTCGGGGATTGGGTACTTCCCCAAGTGGAGGAGTTTAAGTATCTGGGGGTCTTGTTCACGAATGAGGGAAAAATGGAGCGGGAGATCGATAGACGGATTGGTGGGGCATCTGCAGTTATGCGGGCGCTCTACCGGTCTGTCGTGGTGAAGAGAGAGCTGAGCCAAAAGGCGAAGCTCTCGATTTACCGGTCGATCTACGTTCCTACCCTCATCTATGGTCACGAACTCTGGGTGGTGACCGAAAGAACGAGATCACGGATACAAGCAGCTGAAATGAGTTTCCTCCGCAGAGTGTCTGGGCTCTCCCTTAAAGATAGGGTGAGAAGCTCAGTCATCCGGAGGGGGCTCAGAGTAGAGCCGCTGCTTCTCCACATCGAGAGGAGTCAGTTGAGGTGGCTCGGGCATCTGGTCAGGATGCCTCCTGGACGCCTCCCTGGTGAGGTGTTTCAGGCACGTCTCACCGGGAGGATTCCCAGAGGAAGGCCCAGGACACGCTGGAGGGACTATGTTTCTCGGCTGGCCTGGGAGCGCCTTGGGGTTCCTCCCGAGGAGCTGGAACAAGTGGCTGGGGTGAGGGAAGTCTGGGTCTCTTTGCTTAGGCTGCTGCCCCCGCGACCCGACCCCGGATAAGCGGAAGAAAATGGATGGATGGATGGAGACTGTTGCAATAATCAATCCGACTAAAGATAAACACATGGATGAGTTTTCTTTAGGTCCTGTTACGACATTACTCCCTAAATCCTATAAGACGTTCTTCAGGTGATAGAAGGCTGACCTTGTTGTTGCCTTTATATGGCCCTGGAGGTTCGGGTCTGAGTCCAATTCTACACCTTTAGGCCTGATTAGTAGTTTCTAGCTGTAACTGTGTGCTGACTATTGATGGTTCCTCTTTAGGTCCAAAGATAATTACTTCAGTTGTGATTCAACTCAGCTGGAGAAAATTATGGTGCATCCATCCATTTATTTGCTCAATGCATTTACTTAGGGTTTGGATGGGTTCAAAGTCACCTGGTGACATCGTAATCTAGACCTGAGTATCATCTGCATAGTTATGGTAACTAATCTTATTGGTTGTTAAAAATCTGGGCTAGTGGGAGCATGTCAATATTAAATAGGAAGGGCGGACAGAGAAAACATGCAGAGGAAAGGGCTCTGGCTGAGACACCATTGCATCTTTTTTGGCCCACATGCAAAATGGTATAAGTGGTCGAAAACTTCACCTTGAAAGGGCAGGATTGCAGGGTTGTGCCACAGGGTGGTGGCACCATCATGCTTTGGGGAAGCTAGTATTTCAGTAGGTTTTCTTCAAGCTGGAAAATACAGAGCTACAGTGGAATGGTTGTGATTTAATCATAGTCGTTAACATTTTGACAGAAAAAGTCCAAAACTGTTTAAGAATCAGAGGCAAGATTTAAAAGTTGATGTTTACAAAAACTCTGTATCTTATCTGAGTTTAAACTATTTTTCTTACAGCAAATTGTGTTTTTACAAAGCACTGACTCGAGGGGAGCTGAACAATATAAACAAAAAATATAATTCATAATGAAGTACTACTTTCTATTGGTCAGTATAAAAACCCAACAGAATACATTGAAGTTTGTGGTTATAATAAAGTGGAAAACAATCAAGAATCTGTCAGAAAGTCAGTAGCGGTTTTTCTGCCTTCTTTGTGCTACCTGTATGTGTGTCTGACTGACGGAGCCATGCGGTCTGCTCATCAGACTCTGGGGGTCTGCTGATGTGTCTATCATTGACAGAACGAGACTATGGATTACCTCGCTCATTAATCACCATCAACATGGCAGCCAACTCACACAGACACGCAGCATCGAGAGCTTGCAAAAGTATGCCTACATGCAAATGCGCGCACACAAAAATCTCTCCACATGCAGACAGAGCAGTTGTGACAGATACTGGCCACCAACCTGTCCGCAGCCTAATCTCATTAGGGTCCCGGCATCTGGGCCTGCTCTGCTGAGAGATGGTCCGTGATGGAGTGAAGAAGACAAGGCGTTCAAGCGTAAAATAGATGTCTAAATCATGTGGCTTCAATCACCATTCTTGTTTTTAAGTGCTTGAATGGTTTCGGTCAGATATTTGGGAGCTGTAAAAGCAAAGAGGAAAATAAATAGCATGTCCAAAAGAGAAGGAGATGCAGAAGTGGTTGGTGGTGTCACAATGACACTCAGCACACCCATCTGCCACTCTCCAGTCGGCTGCAGCCCTATTCCATCCTGTCCGCTCCTGGAGTGTAGCGTTGTACCTGTCAGTGTTTGTACAGATGGGCTCCAGTTTTCCCCCAGGTACCTGAGCTAAATGCCCGTCATTAATCACCACATAAAGCCCTCCCAGCGGGAGATGCCCCAGGTTAGACCACATCAAGAAATAAATTGGCTGAAAAATGGCTCTGGACGAAGGCTCTGTCCCTGGAGAGGAAGGAAGAGTGAGGAGAGGAGTAGACGAGTATCTGAAAGAAGCCTCGATGAGTCCACTAAGTCATCTGTCAGCGAGCTATATGCGACATCATCATTCACTTGGCCCCGATCACGCACCCACGGTGCTGACAATCTCAGCTGTTTGCCTTCAGATTTGTACACATTCATCTTCTTTATTGGCCAAAGTGTCTTTATGTTTGCACAGAAGGACGAGCTTCAACACTCCGAGTGTGGGGGCCTTCAGGCAGATCTGCCATTAAATAAATATGTTTGAAAGGTACAAACCAGAACAATGAAAAATTACAGTAAGGATACAGTGATCACTTGTAGTCAAATAGCAAACATGAAAAACAGTTTACAGTAAGTTTTTGTAATGGTAGCAAAGCTGATGAAAAGTTGTGTCATAGTACACAACATTCAATTCAGCAACCTCTCTTTAAAAAAACATTCATTTTCCCACATTGTCCTGCTGAAAATTAAACCTCTGCTACAGTCTCAGGTTATTTGTAACCTTTTTTCTTCCGGGGTTGTCCCGTATTTAGCTCCATCCATCTTCTAAACAACTCTTATCGACTTCTCTGTTAGCACCAGCAATAGTAATGTGTTTAATCTGATAACTATAATTCCTGGCTTACACAAAATGGCTTTAGATTTTTGTCGTTGTGATATAGTCCTTTTTCATTGTCTTTCATAATTAAAAACCATTTACAGAAACTGCTTGGAGATGATGTCGTCTAGTTATATTTATATGCATGTTGGCATCCCCCAGAAAACAATGTTTAAAAAGCCTAAAGGCAGATTTAAATTTTTTTTTTTATATTGCAGTTGCATAATCAAAAATAAAAACAAAATCAAATTTAATGTTTGAAAACATTTATTTAGTGGAGAAAACCATAATCACACATTGAGAAACAAATGTTTTTTACAAACAACAACGAACAACATGCACTCCTTGTACTAACAGACATTTAAAATAAATGTCACAGACAATTCTTTTTTTAAGGGACTAATTTTGCTTATCCGATGTTCAAAAGGGGGAATACAAGAGAACATGCCTTTCAATCAGGGCAAATGCATGTTGATGAAGTCAAGCAATGAATGCAAACCAGCCACTTGCCTAAAGTGACAACAGGTTGGATGAGCATGAAGGCTATAATGCCACCACACACATTGAGAATGATGCAAGACATGCATCCATGAATCCAAAGTTTTCTGCTAGGGAAATGCAGAACATTTGCAATAAACTGCAATAAAAAACGGATGAAAGGATTTTTACCCATCTTTACCTTGGGTGCCAGTAGATGAAAGTATTCAAGATGAAAGGCTGTGACTAGAAACAACTTTGTCAGGTCTCTTGAACACCCCTGATCTAAACTTTTAATCTGGATTCTATGTGAAACATGTGAAGAAACACTTCTGCTTTCAGAATCAAGCCGGGGAATATTGTTGTGACACAGAGTGAGCGATTATTTATCAGGTTTACATAACCATCAATAATTATGATCAATAATTTAATATGTATATAATTATTGATGAAGTTCAAGTTTAATCTCTTAAAGTTTGGGGCACCAGCTTCGAGAAGCAATTATACCACACAACCAGTCTCTTCTGAAAAGCATAAATTCAAACACCGTGAACCATAATTGGATGCATACACCAAGTAATCACAGAAAACTTCTCTTTAAGCTAAGGGGAATTTATTAAGAAAATAGATCAACCTTACAGCCAAAACATTTCGTCAATAATTCCCATCTACTCTAAACCATGGAACTAGTACTACTGAATTTGGAAAAATGGATAATATGGGAATAGAACAAACAATAATAAGCATCACAGAATCATTTCAAAACATTGCTTCTCATAAAAGAAAGAAGGGGGTTTGTGTGAGTGTGCGCGTGTGTGTGTTGCTGTGGGCGCTGGAGACTCAGGTTGTTATCAGCTGGGCACGATCCCTGCAAAGCTAAGGTGCTAACAACGGACCGCATGGGGCAAAGGGCAATAAAATTAGCCTGGGCTAACAATGGAAAGCCATGTGGTCCAGCTGTAAGTGTGGAGGGCCGGATCGAACTCGACACTGCGCAAAGTATACAATTAAATGTGGGAGAGTGTCTGGAGAACGAAAGGGTAGAGAGAGAAAGAAATAAACAGTGAATTCCTTTTTGAGAAAAAAAAAAAACCCAGCTTCAAACACACAGCAAATAAACAGCTCACAAACGTATGTGTGTGGCGACGCAAATGAGCAAACCGTTTCAGCGATTAAAACACTTCAACCGAAAATGAACGAGGTCTAACTCGTTCTGACCTATATTTTGGCTATTTATCTGCCCAGACAAAAGATTAGAATAAATGAACCGGTTCATTACTACTTGGTGTTGAGGGAGTTACATACCACAAAGAGGGGAGCAAAATTGTGTCCGTAGTTGAGCAAAAAGGAGAAACAGAACCTTGCGTAGGGTTCTTAAGGAACTCGGTCTCGGTCGCAGGCCTGATGGCTGCGAATCAATGCCTTAAAGAACTGTCGTGGAACAATTCTAAGTCACCCATGGCTGGATACACTGACAAATGCTGGGTAGACAGTGGTACATCGAAGGTTTTAAAAGAGGTTTCTTTCCCGCCCAGCAGGTTAGAATTCAAAAGGATTCATCGATGAACAGCGTGTCTCTTTGCATTGCCTTGCCAAGCAACGCCGGAATGACAAGATGGCGGTCGCTGCTGACCCCTTTTATAAATTTGTGATGTCATTGTTGGCCACGGACAATGGAAATGTGTTGAGGTCACACCTAGGAATGCTGGGAAATGCAGTCTATCCGTTCATTTGTGGAAAATGGATCCCAACATTATGCATTGAGCATTCTTCAAAAGTGCCTATCCATGTCATAAGAGTCCGTGTTGTAATTTGGTTACTTTGCAGAGGAGCAGAGAGCTCACTGAAAATGTGTGGTGTCCTTTAAAAGAAAATACAATTCATTAAATTATAGAAATGAATAACATCCTGTTTTTTATCAGCGACTTTAGCTGAATTGCATCTTTTTTTTGTAATTTTTGCTGAAGCAAAATATCAAGGAGTCAACAAGAGACAAAGACAAAGAAGCTTGAAAGTCAAAGTAAGTTGATTTGATCAAGCTTACCAACTTTTACTTAAATTAAATATTTTGTTAATTTACCACTGTGTTATGTTGTAGTGATGACAACTGGTAAATCTGTCACCCAAGTATGGAACAGTGTTGCCTCACAAGGAGCAAGGAGCCAATAACAAGCCAAAAGAAAAAATGGGAAGGGTGCCTTTGGCCACAGATCGTCCTCTCTGCTATTTAACCAGTCAATTAAAATGATAGATGATAAAGATATAATTAATCTATAAAGATGTAATGAATTAAAAATATTTACAATCAGTAATCATAGGTAAGAAAGAAGTCTCTTTGATGAAGTTAAAAGAAGCATTGATAAGGTCAAGGACAGGTTGCGGTCCAGTTGCACAGACATGTCCAGCTCAGAGAAGCATGTCTGTGGCTGTCCAGTCCGATGATTAATGACCAAAGGGACTGCCTGGTCCACCACGAACCTCCGCTTCAGTGACACGAGTCCATCTTGCACCGTATTCTCCAGCACCTCAGGGCGGCGCTGAGCCTTCAGGTGTCAGCTGCAGCTCATCAAACATAATGAGGATGATGACATATGTGGATACAAATCAAAAATGGTAGAAGATTATAGGATGTACTTCTAAGTAGCATACCTCCAGTATTGAACCTTAAGTTCTGTGTTAACTCATAGCAACAGTCAAATAGTTAATACTCACTTAAGGTTATTAACATAGTGTATAGAGTAACACATTGAAGTCATGCACAGTGTTACCTGTAAAACTTTTACTTCCCAGGTGGGACTGTTTAAATTAATGAACACAGTGAGATTCAAGACCTTGGATATTGTTAGATGGACTTCCTCTTTTCTCCTGTTCCCCATCATTTAAGAGCTACATTGAGAAAATGATGGTGAGGTGTTTAGCCCATTTAAAACGATATCGGTTTGGCTTCCCCTCTAAGTGCAGTACGTTATTGTAGATGTGAATGCTGGAATGCAGGGTTTGGACCAAGACAACTGTTTGGAGGATTCCTGATAGAGTTCCAGACGAAATCTAGATTGGTCCATTTACGCTGTGAAGGTGATCTGAATAATATACATTCTTGTATATTGCTTCAAGACATAAGCTCATTCTGGACATATATGGTCAAAATTAAAATAAATGTGTCCCTAACCTTAACCTCCGCCACACCTAAAACTGTGTCTTAGATGTCAAGCCAACAGAATGACTATCCTCCGAGCTTCATTAAATATGGAAAATCTTTTCCTCTTAATCTTCATGTTTATTCTCTATGATTCAAATCTATCTTTTTGTAGGAGATACATGATAAATGATTTATCAAGAGATTTTCTTGTTTGAAAATGAAGTTAATTTGTGTATCCCAATTAGCTAAGACGCTGACATTGTAAAGATCAGTTTTGACCTTTAACTTATTTAGTCTTTCCTTCTTGGCTGGTACGAGACCCAGGAAGTAAAGTCTTCTTTTCACCGTTTTGTTTTCCACCCTACATCTAAAGGCAGGAGAAAAATAAACTTTTTACCGAAGCTTTCTGTGGTACCATGATGCAGCAAACATGATAACGAAAGCTCGACTAAATTCTTGTTGTCCTTTTCTTTATTGGAAATGAGTGTCTCTTTCTACCTACATTTTCAGGGTTTTTTTTCAACAATTTCCACTTGCACTAATAAAATCCTTGGGGTAATAGAACCGACAAAGGCAGGACAGAACTGTGGCTGTCTGCAAGAAAACATCAGGCTGCAGAAACACTAAGCTGATTCTCTTATTCAGCCAGCCTCCAGCCTGATCACAACTGAAAATAAAATATGTAAACATAAGATGTTTCCATAAAATGACGATTTGCAGAGAGCCAGCACTTGTTTCCATGAAAACACAAATCAACATTACTCACCACCCTACTACCACTCCTACATGAAACCCTTGACATTTAATCTGATACTTTTGACATTGTGTTAACTATAAATATGTAGTTATTAAATGAGATTATTTTTTATTTTAAATAAAAAACTGAGAAAAAGAACTAAACGTGAGCACTGTATGCAGCTCTGCGGACAAAATGATCCACATAGTTTGATGTGAATCTTATTAAAATTCATATAGATGAGGGTTTGCTTTGGTAAATTGTTTTAAATGTTTACCAATAATCTCTGCAGACGTCTCACCTTCGATTAAGTTTCGCAGTGCAGTATCTCTGCACTTCATTTCTCAGAAACACTTAAAAGGACGGCAGGCCATTATGTACTTTAAAAAGAGAGGCATGGTGAGCAGCCAGGTTATGCTCTGCTATTCTTCGTATTCTTTCTTCAGCAGAGCGGCCGGTGTCAGTAGGAGACGGCAGAACAATAGAGGTGGACTCTCTGATCTCAGTGCTCCCATTGTGGCTCATCATATTATTAATGTTCGTCTCTGAGAAAAGTCATGGCCTCTCCCTCGCAGCTCCTGCGACGCTCTGTCATCTCCGCTCTGCTGGATTTCCTATCTTCTCTCTGTTGTACTTCATCTACATGCGGCTCTGCATCCTGTGTGCTGAATCACGTGCAATAAATCTCAAAAGATGAAATAGTACTATGAGAAATTTGTGACAATCTCCCAAATCTCTTTGAAGTCTTTTCTTTTTAAACCAAAGTGATTGCCGTAAAACAGACCTGTTGAGTCTTTAATAAGCTTAATAACTAGAATTTTGCAGGAAAGTAACATTTAGCTTTAAAAAGAAAATCCTGAAAAAGTTGCATCCAAAATAAAACATATAAAATTTTGTTCTTTCACGGTTCTGCTAAAGTGGGAAAATTTAAAAAGTATGTCATCTGAATTCCTTTAGAAATACAACAAGAGGAGCTGTTGTTCATTTATCAGTGATACTATGGACTCCCTATGCCTTGCTGTGCTGTGCTCCAGGTCAGGCTTCCTTCACTGAGAACTCAAAGTAATTATTAACCTTATGGTATTGTCCCAAAGCCTACAGGTCAATCTGGGACTGCCAAGAGTCAATCATCAAAGGTCATGACACTGCAACACTATCGTGATAAAAAAAAAGAAAAAAAAAAGACTAGGGTTGAAAAACCAAGTAAAACCAACACGGACTGGTAAAACACCTGGCTACCGGTGAAACTATTAATTTATGACAATATGCTCAGAAATTAGTGTTCTTGTAGTTTTTTTAATTGTAAATCTTGACTGGAGTGATAATTTAATATTTGAAGCACTCCCACTTTGCTGCTACACAAAGTGGGAGGTTAGATTTTCAGCAGATACCATCTGAGGAATTTCATCCCAGGCATTATTTTACGTTGTTTCGATCTGTTTGATCATGTGTTTGGCGATCTAAATAAAACTCACATTAGTTTGTTTTATAAAATAAAAACAGTTTATTCCTAAAAATAAAATAAAAATATTTATAATATCATTATATTGAAATTTAGGATTTACAATAGGAGTCCAAGTCCCTATTAGCAAGTCCATCCCTGCCTCCTCCCTCCTGGCACAACTCCCTATATGTGTCCAGCCCCCCTGGCAAAGATGTAATCATTTGAATCGTACAGTGAGCTTTTGAGACTCACCACACCATGAACAGTAAAAAAAACAAAAAAATGGGTGAGTAAAGTTTACAGTGGGGCAAAAAAAAGTATTTTGCTTGCCACCGATTCTGCAAGTTCTCCCATTTAATAAGATGAATGAGGTCTGTAATTTTCATCATAGGTACGCTTCAACTGTGAGAGACAGAATGTAAAAAGCAGGGGCGTCTCCAGCCATTAAGAAGAACAGATTTCTTTATGTAAAAAAAAAAAAAACCGGGGTTACAATAGATTATAGACAATAGCATACATAGTAATGTGCCTAAATGAAACTTTATTTTCCAATATATGCATGTCAAAACGGTGTGATGTATCATCTAATGTACAATGGTGAATGATTGCATATCTAATGTTCCATTTAATATATTAAATTAGATTGCAAACAAACACCTTGTGAACACTATTATTCTTTTACTATTCACCAATTGCTGTCTTTATCTGTCTTTAGCTGTTTTTTCTGTCCGCCCTCTCACCACTTGGTGTTTGCCATCACTGGTACTGTCTTGGTTCATCTGTTTGGGTCGGTAAATCAGTCTATGTACATGTGTCTGTCTGCCAGTCGGTCTGTCTCTTGGTCTTTGTCATGTTTTGTGGTGCAGAGCCAAAACGCAGACAGACGCTGATGAAAGGCATAAGTGAGAATTTTTAATGAAACCTAACTCACATCAGGAACACGAGAAACTGGTTGAAACAAGAGGCATAGAAACAGGCAATGGGAACAGACTATGACAACAGAGAACCGGGTGATGCACAGTGAAATGTTAAGAACACATTTAGGAGACAGATCAGGTGGAACACATGAGGATGATTTGACAGCACAGGTGAAAGTGATTACTAAAGATTACAGGTTCCTACAATGAAGCAGGATGCAGCCTAACATGGACAAACAAAAGCACACCTAATGAAGTAGGAAAGGTAAACATAAATTGTATGGAAGAAAAATAGAAACACACAAGGAAAAAGAGAAAATAACAGCAGACTAAGAAACCAAATTACAAGAAAAAACTTTATGGCAAGACCTTTTGAGCAATAATACAGTGGACTAATCATAACATGGCAAGACCTAAATTGAAATAAAAAGACTAGATCTTGATCAAAAATCTAATACAAATATTCAGGAAGAGGAAATCAAGAATAGGCAATTAAACTAGACTACATACAAGGAAACTAAAATGGGGAAACTTTAAAGCCTAAATTAACCATATAAATATATATAAATATATTGAACCAAAAAACAAAAATCCCAGAACTGCACCTATTATTTACAAGAAGGTGGGGTCATATTTTCTTGGTTTGCGCAATGCAAACCTGTCAATGACAATGTCAGGGTCTGCAAAACACACAGCCTCCCTCTCAATGGCCATCACAGCCATACTATTGAGCCTATGTTGACCACACTGGCCATGTCCGAAATAGTGCCTTCTTTCTTTTTTTCATCAGGAACGTTTTGGCAACTACAATCTCTTCTTTACTGAGTAAGATCTTGTAGTGCTTGGCAAGTAGTTCCAGTGGTTGTTCCCACAGGAAGTCATCTGCTGCGGGATGACACGCTTGTATGCCTTTCATTAGGTCAGTACCAACACCACAAAATCTCCTCTCCAGCTCACTCAGCATTCTGTCAAGAAATGGGGAGACTATGGGATGTCTCGGGTCATCCCCAGAGCTTGCTTGAGATCTTGTGCCTGTGGTAGATTCAACCACATAGTTGTCTAAACGCCTTTGTTTTCGTCTTAGAGAGCCTTGTTGTGAAGGTGAGGTCACTGACAGACTGTTGACCTCGAAAATATCTCTGGCCTCTTTGTGTATCTGATCTGCAGTTTCATCAGTCCGCATTGATTGCAGAGTTTCAAGGACAGCATCTTTGTACAGGTTAGCCTGGGCTAAGTCTATGTCCTGTTTCTGTAGGTACTTGTGGGGTCCCTCTGTAATTGACAAAAGACTCTTAAACATCACCAGCATATAAAAACTAGACAATCTATTTTGAGTTTTGAGAGCAGTCCAACTGCTGTGGCCTTATTTATTTCTCCCAGGCACCTTAGCACTGCAGGCAGGTTAGCAATGACACCAGTTACAGACTTTATTTGGCATGCCCATCTAGTCTTAGACAGCTGAACGAGCTCACTCCCCGCTAAACCCAAAACTTTCTGCATATCAGTGAAAGCCTTATGATTTACCAGAGAAACACTGAAGAAACAGTACAAACTCTCCAGTGTATCAAAGAAATCCCTGGCTTCTGACACAGCCTTGCAAGTGTGGCACAGCACCAAATTAAGTTCATGGGCATAGCAGTGAACATAAACTGCTTCTGGATGCCTTTGACGAAAAGAGCCTGAACTCCTCCAACTGGACCACGCATCACTGCTGCCCCATCATATGCTTGAACAACACATTGCAGCTTATGCAAACCATTGAATTCCAACATTTTTCTATGGCTTCTGCAATGGAAACAGCATCATAAGACTCAAGATTGAAAAGCTGAAGAAAACGCTCTTTCACTGCATCATGAGATCCCACATAACGCACACAAACAGCAAGCTGCTCAACATGACCATCACGAGCTTCATCAGCCATCTCTGCATACATTTTTGAATGTTTCATCTCATTAATGATCACAGCTGTAACTTCGTCAGCGCAACACTTTATCATTTTATTCTGTGAACAAGGAGAAAGATAAGTGGAATGAGATGGTGCATTGTAGTTTTTTAGAAAGGGGTCGAATACCTCCAGGAGAGTCATAAGCGCTAGGAAACTTCCCCGGTTGTCTGAAGACTTCGTTTCATCATGGCCACGAAATGGCATGCCCTGTTTGGCCAAAAATGTAGTGGCAGCCACTATACGACGGAGGCTCTCTCCGTTCAGTGATCTGGTCAATGCTGGCTACATTTATCCTGTCTACCACCTGTCATGCTCTCTGAAGCTGTCTAAGGCTCTTTTCCAGTTAGAAAAACCAACCAAGCTAGTGATGCTATCTTTTTTTGGTCGCTGTGCTTGTTTTCCAAAGACTCTGCAGGCATAGCAGAATGCTGAATTTTGACTGACTGAATGCTCCAACCACTCAAAAGAGTCAAACCATTTTTGTTGGAATGACCTTCTCTGAAGTCCGAAGTTTGTGAAAGGGTACTCTCTCAGCTTTGGTCTCTGTGGACCTGTTTCTAGAGTCCCTAAGTCTGACACGCTGACATCTTCTACTTTCTCCACCTCTTTCCTTCCTGAATTATCTGTGATCAAAATAGGACAAGAAGATAGAACTTCATGCACACCTGCCTCAAATCAACTAATTTCTCAAGCTGTTTATTCGTTTCTCAAGTTGTATTTATTTTTTAATAGGTATTGTGATAGTTGGAATAAAAGGACTTTTTCTGATTCATCATCTATAACACAATATTAGAGTAATAAAATGTTACCAGTTCACATGCCTAATGATGATGCTGCTACTTCTGCTGGTGTTGGAGCTGCAACTCCTGCAGGCTCCTCACAGTTGAGGTCATCTCTCCTCTACAAAATCACATCCAGATTCATTGTGCAAAGTGTGACTATTGTAACTCTTACTATAAAATACAAAATTAATATCCTTATACTAATTGGGCTACATCAATTCATGATGGATCAAGAGTATTACAAGAAGTATTTACTTGGTTAGCATTACCTTGCACTAAAAAGATAGTACTTAAAGTGTAACCGAACCCCCTGAAAAATCATAACCCCGCCCCCAGACAACATTAAAAAAAATTCTACAAACTGGGCGTTGCCAGGAAGAATGGAGGGGTATGGCCAAGTTTGGAGGATGAGCGGAGGGGGGAATGTGGGGGTGTGTTTAGGAGGACAGTGACAGCTCGCTTAATCTGACACTGAAACATGGACCGTGACCAAAGCGACGTTGGCAGTTTTGCGACTGATCGATCTGATCAACATTCATCTGTTTTGAACGTTAGCCTATGTTAGCATTACCACTCAGAGACTGGACTCTTCCAGTCTCCCTCTGCCTCAGCAGCACCGAGCTCGGGCGGCGCTGGCTCGGCGCCCTGAACCAGTGGATTTCCTCCGTCGTCACCGGAGATAGAGGAGTAGAGGGAGGCTTTATGGAGCTCAGCGGCCGTGAGCCATATCAATTCAAGCCGCTGGCTCGGGGCACTGAGTCAGCGCTGCCAGAGGCTGGCGCTGCTGCTGAGGGAGAGAGAGACAGGAGGAGACCAGGGGGATATGTCTGATAGTTTTATACCCAAACCCACGCGGCGTGTCTGTGAGACCATGACTGCTGTGAATGCCTGTGACGTAGAGATGTACCGCTCTCCACCAATCACAAAATTCAAATGCAGTAGCCACGGTTCAACCCTAAGAGGGCAGCACTAAGACGTTTCTAGACCAAATAGTGTAGAATTAAACCAGTTTACACCAAAATGTAAAAAAATCCCCAGAAACTGAAAGCCTGCATTGGTAAAGACCCATTTATACAGTTTAGAAGCAAAAAAAAGTTGTTTTGGGGTTTAGTTACTCTTTAAATAACTGTTACCAATTTGCATGTTTGAATTGAACCGCTCTGTTGCTGGCTCCTTCTCTGTTTGTAGCTCATCTTTACTTCCTTCAACAGAATTATTCAATCAAATCAAAGTGTGCAACAAACTAACAGAAAACAAGTCGGACATATAGTAATGCAATAAAAACAAAGAAATCAAAATGTTCAACAACAGCAGTGGAAGCATTCAGCCTTCCTGTCTAAAGCAACACTTCTCAAAAGTGGATTACAGTGGAGTTCTGCAGGAGGAAATGATTAGAGCTATATAATTATTTTTAAAAATCATCAGAAAAAAAAATGTTAAAGGTCATTTAGTTGCTTTTAAGTTACTATTTTTTTCAGAAATGTCCTCAGTACAGGTGCTTACTATATATGAATAGCTAGTTAGCTAGCAGCAGGAAAGCTAAAGAAAATTACCCAAAAGCCAGTGTTCGCTTTTGTGAGTCATTACATTTTATAAAGATAATTTCTTACCTTTTGCCTCTCTTGTAAAAAATGTGAAGAGTTGCAATTGTTTCTTCTGATTTTTTAAATTATCCATCAATTTCTGTTAGTGTTTCTAAAATTTTGTCTTGTTTGGCGCTCTGTAGTTTTCTGCGCATGCGTGGTTTGTACAGAGTGGCCTTGTTAAGAAAGGGGAGGGGTGCGTCACCATGGTAGCGACATGCTTACTGCAGGCATTTTACTGCAGACCGTCTCTACTCAATGGCAGTAGCTGCCAAAGTATGGCAAGGCGTTAATATGCTCCTCGAGTTTTAACAAGTTAATAAGAAGTTAACATATGCCTTATTTTTGATACTGATGGTTTGCCATATATGACTGTAACCTGACACCGAGTCAAGTCAGTCAGCAGTAGCGCTGCACAGTGATTGAGAGAGCAGTGAGCCTGCAGGTGGTGAGTGAAACAACAGACTCAAAACATCCGGGGCTAGACTGAAAACATTCGGGGCTGAAGCCCCGGGAAAATCGGCTGATGACGCTGCTGGTAAAAATAATTCTCAGAAATCACATCGTATGATTTTTAAAGGGATATTCCCCTCCTAAGTGAAATTTAGTCTGTTGCCATCTTCGCCAGAGTTAGAAAAGTGTGAAAAAGCATTTTGTAACCAGCCCAGTTATTCTCCTAATCTGGCAGCAGTCCGTTTGCTTTAGCTTAGCATAAACAATGGAAGTGAATGGTAATGGCGAGCATTTCGTATGCAAAAGTCATAAATATTACTCTATAATGATCCTACCCGCAGTTGGTAGCACCGTTGCCTTGCAGCAATTAGGTCCTGGCTTCAAATCCCAGCCTGGGGGTCTTTCTGCATGGAGTTTGCATGTTCTCCCTGTGAACACGTGGGTTCTCTCTGGGTACTCCATCTTCCTCCCACAGTCCAAAAACAAGACATATTAGGTCAGTTGATGGAGATAGATACTCTCGCCAGTGACCCTGTACGGATTGAAAATGGTCAAATGTTCGAATCATGTATGATTAGTGTAGCCATTACAAGCTGCATGTCAGGATTAGGAATACATCATGTCTGCAATACAAATCTTGCCTCCACATGAGATTAGAGGAAGACCCAAAGCAAGCTTCATCATGAAACATTACAAGAATAAGCAATACAATCAAAGCAAGAAAATGCTGAGTCAAATTATCCAAAAGATTAATTACACACAGCTTAGTGACAGCTAATGGAAACATGACATTTAAGATTAGAATATTACATCACACATAAATGTGGGCTTAGTGTAATGCATGTTAGATACCTGCTTAAATGTTAAAAGGTACTATTAATCTGACAAAAGAAACGTAAAATAAAATTTCATGATCATGTTGCTATCATCCGGAAATGTATTGCTAACTAAATAACATTAAACATGACACATTTCCTGCTATGGTTCCTGCTTCCCTGCTCTTGCTACACTGCAGCCCTCTGAGTGAGACACAACTTGCAAAAAAAAACATAGCTTTTTTTTTCTAATCATGGGAAGAGAAGACTGAGAATGTTCTCTACATAAAACTCCCTACCTCAAACTGAACATAATTTATGCTGCTGCTGTGGCATTTGTTGCCTACAGAGTCTTTGTGAGGTGGCCAACAACAACTCTTCCAAAGATGTTTGGGTTTTGAGGGGAATAAATCGCACGGTTCCTCTGGTCCAGCTCTATATCATATTCGGCTGGCTTGTTGGTGCCACTGTGATGGTGAATGGGATGCCAGAGGCCCAGCCACTGGCGGGTGGTCTGACATCGAAAGGTTAAATATGGTTCAGCCATGGACTCTCTCAAAAGATCTTGCTGTTGAAAAATAAGTTATGTGGGTTATACGTCTTCTTGCAGTCAGGAAATTGACAATACTGCCAAAGTGAGGCAGAGGGCTGTCCTGGAGCTGAACTTCATGGTTGACCATCCAGTTGGGAAAAAGAGAGAGGGAGTCCCAAGATCACTTTCATGGGGTGGATTTATTGACGGCTCATCAAAGCCCCAGCCAGACGAGAGGTGTAAAATCAGGACAATTGACCGAGCCACTAAAATTGTTATATGGTTATATTCAGTAAACTTCTTAGCAGCTGAAACTATGACAACATATTTGAACTCTGTGACATGATGCAATTAATCAAAAATAAATAGCAAAAATCCTAACAAAGTACAAGCATTTCTGTCTCTACATACATTTATTGTGCCTGCATTACTTGAATCATTTCAATTCTTTTATCAAAGCACCATTAATATGTCCCTAACATAAAACAGCATTTGTTTCACTTTTGACCAATGATGGATGTCAAATCTTCATCTGAAGAAATAAGATAAACTTGTTAATTCTTCACTTGTACTAAAGTTTTGTTTTTCCCATTCCCAGTGTAAATCAATGATCCCGAACTCTGATCCTAGAGGAACGCCCTGGATGTTTTAGATGTGTTTCTCCTGTTTCAAATGGTTGAATGTATTTATGTTTAACAGGGGCCTGTTAATGGTTATTTAATTCAGGTGTTTTTAAAGCAGGCAAAGCTTGAGGTTCAGACATGAGGACAGCTGATTTAGACCTCGTCAATTGATACTGAATGTAATTCTATTACAAAGCTACTATTTTATATTAACATTAAATACATGCTCTTGAACTTACAGGATCATGTTCAAAGAGCAAATTAACAAAAACCTGATGACTTCAAGTTTGCAACGTAAACATATGTTGCCAGTGTATTATGGTGGTAAATGTTTGCTGTTTCAGAAGTGAGGTTTTGTTAAAAAGTTATAAGCCATTAACATCATACTAGCACTGTGTCTTTAGTTGGTGTACATCCAGGTTAGTTGGTTGAGGAGACTGAAGCTAACGGCTAGTACAAGAGGACCCAAGACTAACTTGGCAAAGAATGCTACAACATTCGCACATGAAGAAACCGTATAAAGCTGAGCATAATGGGAGGAATTTTACGGGAAGCTAAAACTATGGAGGACTACGGGGGTCATTGGAAAAGCAATACAGCATTTTGACGATGAGTCCTTAATTGTGAATTAAAAATATAGATTGTTAAATATAATTTCAAATTCAACAATAAATCCATAAAAAAAGACAAATTTGAAAAAAACATTTTGTAATTACACATTTTAAATTGAAATACTAAAGAGGAATTGCAAATTGTATTTATTATTTGATTTTTAAATACTGTGATTTGAAAATGTTTTTCAAATCCTATTTCAAAATGGAGAATTAAATAACAATTAATAAATTAGATTGTAAATATCTTTCCTTTTCATACCTTTAAAAAAGTTATTCCCTTTTCTAAATCCATTTTCTCTTTCCGGCTCTCATTTTCAAATCCTCTTTGCAATTGCATTTCCTAAATGGTTTCCCCTCTCCTTTTAGCATTCGAGTGACCCTCCTGGTCCCTGAGCACACTGAAAACCAAGTTCAACCAATCACAGCTGCTCCTCGAATGTAACCAGCTCTCTCAAAGGGAATAACTTTTTTAAATGTATGAAAAGGAAAGATATTTACAATCTCATGTATTAATTGTTTTATTTAATTCTCCATTTTGAAATAGGATTTGAAAAACATTATCGGATCACAGTATTTAATAAACAAATAATAAATACAATTTGCAATTTCTCTTTAGTATTTCAATTTAAAATGTGTAATTACAAAATGCTTTTCAAATTTGTCTTTTTTTGTATGGATTAATTGTTGAATTTGAAATTATATTTAGCAATCTATATTTTTAATTCACAATTAAGCACTCATCGTCAAAATGCTGTATTGCTTTTCCAATGACCCCCCGTAGTCCTCCATATTATGGAGGACTCCTCCAAATAAAATAGCCTAGGTGTAGTCTTTTAAATAGTGTCCCTACAAGATTCAGTCTTTATAAAATCTTTAGTCTGAGACTAAAAAACAGTTAACCCAAGTCTTTAGATGTGAGCTGATAATCTTTAAGAGTCTCTAGGTGTACAGAAAGCATAAAGCAAACAGCCTAAAAATAATTTTAATTCATAAAACCATCAGAGCAATTTAATCGTTTAAACTCTCAACATGTTTGTATTGGGAGGTTATTCATGCCTTATTTCCACTGAGCAGTACGGAACGGGTTCGGTGTGCTTCGGTATTTCATGGTCTGGTGTATTCAGGAGAGTGTTTCCACAACCAGTTGGACTCTCACTGGGCAGGTGGGGTTAAACCCAAACGTCTAACACCTTGGTATGTTTCATGCTTGTCACATCAGGGGCGTTTTTCTGTCCCCCAATCAATAAACCGTGTTGTGTGATCCCAGTAGCTCCACCCTAACAGTACTGTATCATTGTCCTATACGGACTTACAGCAAGGGATCCATGAACGGTGCAGTACCGGTCGGCTGTATGGGCTGCTTTTACTCTGGAAACCGACAAAATAACGTACCGAACCCCTCCAACCCATTCTGTACCGCTCAATAGAAATGAGGCACTATATAAGCCAATCAGTATATACATTGTGATCACTAAAACTACCTAACAGAGAAGCAAACCACTGTAAAAATCTCTAAGATAGTGTTAATTTAAACCACTGAATGGCCTTACACCTATACTTTACTGTTAGGCAGTTACCCTGACCAGAAACACTATGTTTTTTTACTCAATACATGTTTAAAGAGCAAGATCTTATGTAGCACACCACTTCCCATGTAAATAATGATTGGATTCAGTGTAAATAACTACCCAATGCAAACATGATGGTTAAAAGGGACATAAATATACTATAATTTTTTAGACTATAAGTCGCTACTTTTTCGCATGCCTTTTGACCCTGCGGCCTATATACGGTAATCCTGCAGCGAATTTGTAGATTTTTAGATCATGCACACACCCTCATCATGGAAAACACAGGAAGAAATGCATATGATACTGCTTTCTGACTTTCAGCTGGACTTTGAAAAAAACATGTATTAAATGAAAACTAAAAGAAATCTTCCATGTATCGTCATTCTGTGTAAATATCTCATGTTACAATATGGAAACCTGCGGGGTTTATTTAAGTGCAGCCTATATATTTACAAAAAATGTTCTATTCAAATTTAGCTGGTGCAGCTTATAATCAGTTGCGCTCAATAGTCCGAAAATTACTGTAGTTCCAGTGAACCATGACATTTGTCTTGGCCCCTCTTGGACAAGCTCTTAGTTTCACTGTTTAGGACCAACAAATCTGGATTCATATTAAAAGAAATGAAAGAGTCTTACCTACTGCAGGTAGACTGTTAACTGCTTATGAAATTTTAACACACCTTAAAAAAAATAGCAAACTATGGGGTGTCGAGTGGTGTAGCAGTAAAGCAGGTGCCTCACACACAGAGGTATTAGTCACAGAGTTTGATTCCAGACCTTGACACCTTTGCTGAATGTCTTCCACCATTCTCCCACTGCCCATTTCCTGTATGCTAACTGTCAATAAAGGCCACTAGTGCCAAAATAAATCTTTAAAGAAACAAACAAAAACAAAAAAACATAAATCATCACTTTCAAGGAGTCACCGATCCATCACAGCAAACCATAAGTATGGTAAAAACTCTCTGAAAAGTCTCTCGCAAATAACAGAACAGCCATTACCGGCTAAAAACGTCACGTGCAAATGAATTATTCATTCAATACGCTATGTCTATATTTTCTATTTGTGGGAGACAAAGGCTGGGATAACCTGTGATAACTTTGGGACGGCCAACCTCAGGCAGCGTTCATCCTGACCATTCCAAGTCTCAACCCAGAAAATCTAACTCACAACATAATTTAGACTCTACACTTAACTTTGTTCTCCCTCTCCTTTTAAAGCAGTAAATATAAAAGCAATTACAGGGAAAATAGAAACTCTGTGGGATATTTGTGTTTTAAATTTGAGCATTATCTCACATGAAAGGAAGATGTTAAACTGTAAATCTTTACAGTTTCTTATCCCAGTTATGAATTGAATTATGTGTAACATGTCAGGAAAAAGCTAATAATAAATTCCACATAGCAGCTGTTATAAACAACTAATTAAGCAGAAGGGTTTATACATTCCTTGAATATTACTCTAGTCTATACACATAAAAATAATCTGAAATTGAAGATACATTTAAAAGGTTAGAATTGCAGAGAATAGGGGATAAATGTGTGTGTGGGTAAGTGTGTTTGTCCAGAATGGAGCTGTGAACAGGATGGGAAGGATCTTCAAAGTCTGGGGAAGGGGTATCTTGCCCCCTACTGCAGCCTTGTTCACATGAGAATCAATCTGGTTCTAGTGTTTGATGTGAACCAAAGATAAAAGGAACAAAACAAAGAGGGACAGCGGGAAGATTTGGAAAGATGGGGAACAAACAGACAGAAAGATTAATGGGACACTCCAAAAAATTTGGAAGGTTATGAGGAGTGACAGAGGGCAAGTTTCACCACTGGTTAGAGTTTAAAAAGACTAGAGTTATAATATTGGAGAAGCTCCAAGTAAGGAAGATCAGACTAACTGATTGACAGAAGGATGCAGGCAGACTGATGAAGTGTAAGTCTGACACAACCCATCAGTCAGAGAGACATCAGAGGGCAGAAGAAGGTTCAAAGCCAGCGTGGTGGACACCAAAGCAGGGTCTCCTCACCCAGTCTCCCCGTGACGCCAGGAACTCAAATTATCATCACAATACAAACTGCCTTATCATCATCGCCATTATCATGAAAAATGAAAATCAGATTGAGCTTGGTGCAAAGCTTTCAAGTAAGGACTCATCTGTTTAAATATCTCTGTCTCACCTATAAGGTGTTTTCCATAAATAAATAAAATGAAAGGGTCACCGTTCTGGGTCGGAGGCAGAAGTCGTCTTTCTTTTTCCTCTTTATCGGCGGCTTGTTATGCTCCTCGTGGACCGGTGTAGGAATGTTGTCTTATTTGTTCAAACCTGAACAAAAGAAGAGAGCGTTGTTATCATGGACTACATGGGGACAATAAGGCGGAGAGAGCAGATTTTTGGTCTTTTCTTGTTTTTATTTCAGCAGAAACAGGCCCTAACAATGTTGTTCTTTCTGCTAATTAAGCTGTTAGAGAGAGGGGCTGGTCTGACAGGGCCCTGCTTGGCGGGGAGGCAAAGAGTCAATGGTCCGGAGCTGAACAGGAGACATTTATGATCTGTCTCGAGCCTTTGTTCCCCCACCACCACCACCACCACCACCACTGCGGATCTTTTCAGGCCGGCTGCCTCTGTCTCGGTGACCTGTACAATGGGAAGAATGACACACCGAGATCCCAGAGTTGACCACAAAGAGCAGCCCCGCGGAACGAGGATTTCACGGCACTGGGCCGAATCCGGACGCTGCCAAGATTCCACGGATGGTTATCACTTCTTCTCGACTACTCTGTCCCTCTGTGAATGTGTCCCTACTTGAAGATGGAATATATGTATGCAGCAATACATTCACTGGCCACTTTATTAGGTACACCTATGTAATTGTTTGTTGACACATATCAGCCAATCACATGGCAGCAACTGAATGCATTTAGGGATTTAGACATGGTGAAGATGACTTGCTGAAGTTCAAAAAGAATGAGGGGGAAAGAGGA
The DNA here is from genome assembly GCA_963556495.2 of Valencia hispanica. Taxonomy (NCBI): domain Eukaryota; kingdom Metazoa; phylum Chordata; class Actinopteri; order Cyprinodontiformes; family Valenciidae; genus Valencia; species Valencia hispanica. The sequence continues at coordinate 36,298,318 of OY747711.1, forward strand.
TCTAAGTGACTTTGAACGTGACATGACTGTTGGTGCCTGGTGAACTGGTCTGAGTATTTCAGATATTGTTGAGCTGCTGAAGTTTTTATGCCTATACATTATCATGATAAAGAGAATAAAGTCCAGTCAACAAACTTGTGGCAATTGTGTGATGCAATCAAGTAAATATGGACCAAAATCTCAGAAAAAAATCGCTTGGACAGCTTGTTGAATCTGTGCCCTGAAAAGTTAAAGCAGATCTGAAGGCGAAGGATGTCCAACCCCATTTAAGCAAGGTGTGCCCATAAAATAGTACATCTAACAAAATCCGACCACACCTGCTGTAAAAGATCATCCGAAACATATGTTGCAGTGCAGTAGAAAACAGACTAGCATTAAATCTGAAAAAGTTAATCCAGGCATATAGCTTTCCAGAGGGGGTTTCAAGAAAACAGTATTAGACTTTCAATTTGATTTGCTCTTTAGCCACCTGTCCTGTTACAGAAGCTTCAGACCACCCCTGCAGCCTAAACAGGTGATATTAAGGCAAAGCTCTGCATGGACAGCTTGGAGAACATCCCTGAGCTACACACATTCCTTCTGTGATTGTGTGTGTTTTATGTGTATGTTTGAGCAGGACCCAGTCTATTTGATGGCCGTCCAAGCATCTCAGTGTGTTAACTTGGACTTAGAGGCTGATCGTTTTTCTCTTTGCAAGTCACTCAGCTCTGTCGCTGGCTCGAAGATGAAACTGCGTTCTGCTCAGGAAAACTTTTTTTCCCCCCTTTAAATTGAAGCTTTCTATCGATTTAAAACAAATAATTTCCGTGTCAACACCACCTGTTCCCGTCTTATCTGCCTGCCAGTTTCTGCTCCTTTAGTAACAGCCATGTGTTGTTGTAATGTAACTCCATTTACCACAAAGTGTTGAACAGCACTTTCAGATGAGCCCGCGCCTCGCACAACAAAGCAGCCCAATTATAGAGCCATTTATGTGTTTGTCAGGGGCTTCCAATGGGCACTGGTTTCTCAGGGTAGACATATTGGCGAGGTCAGGCGCGGCATCTAAAAAGGCAGCTTTATTACAAAACGACCCGTCCCTCTCTTAGATGAACACCCAAGAAGAAGAAAAAACACAAAAAAGGAAGAAATAAAAAATGACAACTTTGTTCTTTAGAACTGTTTGGCTCAGGCTGTCTGTCTGGCTGCTCTGCGGAGCGCAGCAGCATGTGTTTCAGGGATTGTTCTGGAAGGGGGAGAGCAGAAACAGCAGGGAGCAGAAGACAAACAGGCAATTCGTGACTCATTAAACACTGCTACTGTGGCCAGCACGGTGTAGGGGTGTGAGGACCACGTTCCAACCAGGCGATAAACCCCACCCCCCAGTACCAGCTGGAGCAAGCATCTGTCTGCCGCACGCCACACAACGCCACGCCACCGATTATCAGCAACAAGCCACATCCCTTTGGCCGACCGCGGCCATTTTCAAAAACCCTTACATAACCAGCCTGATTGGCTCACGTGGGACCTCCAGGTACACTGACCTGACTGAGTTGTTAAAGTCATGCCTTTGACAGTGGGGAAGCAAGTATCTCTTTCTGCTGTGTAGGTGGGGCTCAAAATAGCCACTTGTTTATCCCCTGTCTGACTTCCAGGGTACGAAAGAAAGCCCGTGATATACTCTCAATAATGAGCCCTCATGTCTTACAGACCTAAAAGCTGTTTTTACCAATTAAGTGAGAACATCTGAAACCCCAATAAGCAGGGTAAATGAGCTTTCTAAGTTGTGAACTGGTATAGGGCGTTGCAAAAGGGTTCAGCCCACTTTAATATTTTCACATTTTGTCACATTATAACCACTAACTTCAGTGTGTTTTATTGGGATTTCATGTGATGGACCAACAAAAACTAATGCATGTTTGTTAAGTGAAATAAAAAATACAAAATTTAAACAAATAAAATACTTAAAAGTGAGACAAGCATATTTACCTTGCAACCTTTATTTTAATACACCTAAATAAATTCCAGTGCAACCAACATTTAGGAAGCCACCTAATTAGTAAACAAACTGAGTCCACTGATGAAGGATTAAATCTCAGTATAGATAAAACTTTTACTAGTTTATAAATCATTGGATGGCTTAGCACCAAAGTATGTTGAAGATCTTCTATCACTATACCAATTCCTCCAGTTTACTAATCGTCCCTAGAATTAGAACCAGGCATGGAGAAGCAACTTTCAGTTTCTATGCTCCCCTTATCTGGAACAAATTTCCAGACCACTGCAAAGCTGCTGAAAACCCTGAGTTCCTTTAAATCAAGGTTAAAAACCCATCTGTTTAGACCTCTCTTTGAGTAACAGATTACTTATAGCTGGAATGTCATATGTTTTGTGTCTCGAATGTGTTTTATGCTTTTACCGTTATTTTATTGCTACTTTTATTTTATCCTCTGATCATGTGGAGCACCTTGAATTGCCTTATTGTTGAAAGTAGGCTGTACAAATACAGTTGCCTTGCTTTATCTGGAAAAAACTTCCAGATGACTGCAAAGCTGCTGAAATACTGAGTGACTTTAAATCAAGGATGGAAACCCATCTGTGTTGATTAATTATAACTGGAATGTCATAACCGTAGTATGTTTTAATGTTCTTTATGTCCTCGATGTTGTTTTTTCTGTTTTTATTGTTTATTTTATTTTTCCCAAATCATGTAAAGCACCTAGAATTTCCTTGTTGCTAATGGTGTGCTATACAAATAGATTTGCCTTGCTTTGCCTAAATTCAGCTGTTCAATAAAGGTCTCAGAGGAACATTAGAGAACAAACAGCATCATGAAGACCAAGTAACATAGCAGACAGGTGAGAGAGAAAGTTGTGGAGATATGAAACGTTACAAGCTTTGAACAGTTTTGGGAGCAGAGTTTGATTCATCATCCAGAAATTAAGAGTATGGTACAATTGCAAACTTACCAAGACATGGCCCTCTACCTAAACTGACAAGCCGGACAAGAGGAATGTTAAATAGACATTTAGCCAAGAGGCCTATGGTAACTGGAGGAGCTACAGGGATCCAAAGGTCAAATGGGAGAAATTGTCAATAGGACAAGTACAAATGATCCACTTCAAAAGTTTGACGGCATGAAAAAGAAACAATGTTGGAAGCAAAAAATAAGAAGTCAACTTAGAAGTATGTGTCAGGTCATTCATGGGGCACAGCAAGCTTTTGGAAGAAGGTGCTCTGGTCAGATGAGGCCAGAACTGAACTTTATGGGCCAGATATCGAACAATGCATAATTCCATAAACACAACATACTCACAGTTAGACATGGTAGAGGCAGCATCATGCAGTCAGGAAGCTTTTCATCAGTAAGGGTATGGAAGCTGAAAAAAATATAGATAGAGCTAAATACAAGACAATCTTGGAAGAAAACCTGTTTGAGGTTGCAAAAGATGTAAGACTGGGACAGAGGTCTTGGATTAGCTGTTGGCTCGCTCTGATGGATGGAGCGGCGATCAAAGTTCTCTTCGCGTTCCACACGTGGAATGGAGCAAGCGTTGGCCAAGGATGAGAAGGTGATACTGACTTGACGGCAGGTCGTAGAGGCTGATGAGGGCTTTCAGGCCGAGGCGAGGAGGCTGATAACCGGCTCGCAGCAGTAAGCTGGAAAGCTTCTGGGAAAGTCGTAGCCAACGCGGGCGAGGAGCAGGGAGCTGGAGCGTTAGCAGGCTGGAACAGGTTGGATGATCGCAGAGCTGGACAGTCGGCAGAACTGGATGATCATCGGATGGCTGAATACTGATGCGTAGGCATGGATCAGGGGCTCTTGGCATGAACAGGTTGAGGTGTGAGCGATGTGGGGTGAGTGAAGGAGTCTTTTAACTGAGATGAGACTGGGATCCACCCAATGACAGGCAGGGAGCTCATCATGCACAGCTGGTTGGTGTTTGGACGTGATGAGTTCCTGACATTAGCATTGGCTAAAAAACTGCTTTTGCCGTCATACAGATATCAAGTGTTGCTGGTTAAAATTTTCTTCTGTTTAGTCATTTAGTTTACAACACATTTATCAAGTGATGTCCAATATTTAATGTGAGAAAACGAATATCTTAAATGCGCAGCCATAGACAGCCAGTCTTTAGTTGACGCTTTTAGATTGAATTCCAACATTCAAACAATAATAGGCTTAAAAAAGTATAATGTCCTCTAGTGGAAGTTTTTAATTTGAGAAGTCTCCATTAGACCGTCTGTCTCAGCAAGAAGAATCAGAGATCAGAGTAGAATATTAAAAAAAGTCATGTTAAAGCACAAAGACATTAATTGACATAACTTATGGATGCAAGGTAATTAAAAGCTTCCCTCAACTGGAAAAGCTCAATATCAGCATAACTTTGCAACGCTTTAAAAGTTTGGTCCCAGTAGAATTTAATGAGCTGCTAACTGCCTAATTAAATGCTGAGAGCAGATAAAATCATGAAATATAGATAAGCTGGAAATGCTGCCTATAGCTTTGTGGTCCTTGTAGAGAAAGACTGTGATGTCTCCTGAAGCCAAACTCAGCACAACCACTAAACAATGCGTCACCCTCCTCCCAGCTGTGAATGTTTAATAAGTAAGAGAAGCTAAACATTCCATGAACAAGCCTGAATCACCCTCCTACGGAATAATGTTTTAAAAAGTCTTACTATGAGCGAAAAGCTGGCGTTAATGTGCTGCTCCAGAAGCCCGCGCCACTTTCTGGGACTGAGGGACTGGGGAGGTAATGGCGCTCACGGTGTGACAGAAGGAGCCTCTCCTCGGCAGTGGTAGCCGGGGTTGTAATTCTGACTTTTTGAGGTCTTTATGAGTCCCTCTCCTCGTTTCTCTGGAATATGAAAACATCAGCATATGGCTGCTGACAGCACCGAGGCTAAGGAGTCAATTTCCCCTACGTAACATTGGGACAGCGGTGACATTCGCTTCACTACTCCCCCCCTTGCTCAAACAGGGGACAGAAGACAGCCAGAAAAAGAGGCCGTCACAGAGAGGAGACAGATGGTGAGCTGCGCAAGGACAGAGAAACTCAAATGGAAGGAAAGAGTGAGGCTGACAAGGTTTGCCCGTAGTTTTTTTTCTTTGCAACAGCAGGTCTTCACTGCCACTCTGTTCACAGAGTTTCATGTGGCTACCAGGAGCAGAAAATCTGTCCGTCAGCTGCCAAAGGTTCCAGTTCTGTTTCGTTCCTCTGAGCGCCCTTAAAAACCTGCTGTTTCACACCCATGAATTACTCTGTTTATGGCAATGGCTGGAATGGGCACTTTCTGGGGACAGTGCATATGTGTGCCTCTATTTCTGCATGGATGCGAGGGTGCCATGTGGCAGATGGGAAGCAATATGGCACACCTCTGCCCGGACAGATGTGGCACAGCACATCACAGTGAGCCAGAAGAGGGGCTGAAAAGCTCAAGAACATCTGGACCCATGGCAACCTTCACCCCCTACCAACAAGCAAGCTTTTCTGAGGTGCTAAGGACCAGAACGGACAGAGAAAAACAGGCTAGTTAGATGTCGCCAGGCTCTTACACCACATCATTAACTCCAGCACCATCATGACTGACAGACGAGGTATCCCACCTCCCTCAGTGAGTGCCGTCAATCACTGCTCTGTGGAGTGCATCACTGAGGCCTGTCCCAACATGGGCCTGTCATGGCCTGCTGCACAGGAGAACATTCCCACCACTCAGGGGGCAGGCGGGATGAGAAAAACCAGGAGTCTGCAAGGGCCAACCAGGGGAGTGCCTAAAGATGACATAAGCTGCTGAAGGATTTCTTTTTGTTGTTAGAGGAAAATACGGTGAGAGGTTCACAAATATGCTACAGTTTCTTATTTAACATAGATGACTTGTTTTAACTAAGGAATTTTCATTTAAGAATCTCTTCACCGACACCTTTTGTTTAGCATCTATAAAAGCTCCCAGAATGAGGGACTGTTAATTTTGTAATGGACAAAAGCCACTAAATAATTTGAATGCCTTTTTATGTATATATTTGCTTTTCCAGCTCTTGTGCCAGTTTAAATGCTCTGTTAACATAAATCCCTTTAACCCAGTTGATTTGCAATAAGGTACACATGAAAGTTGTCCACATTAAAAAGAGAGCTATGTGAAACAGTCTCAATTTTCCCTGTCAAAAAAAGTTCCTTATTAGTATATATTTCCAGATATGTCTTCCATATGTTTTCCCTACGGAAAATAAATTGAACAATGGCGATACGCAGTAGTGCTGCGGTTTCTCTAGCCCCTGGATGTTTAGTATTTGTTCATTTATATAGGTTTATAATATTAGTTTTAATTGCATAGGAGATGCAATGACATTTTGCATTACTTTTTATGGTTGCACCTCACCCATATTTTGTTCCACCATGTTTCTTTCTCATGCTGTGAAGGACAATAAACTACACCTACAAATTGTGAAAAATTACTTTCATTACATCTGATGTGCTTGGAAGGGTTAGATTGGTAAGATATAATCATCCTTAAATACTTGCATTTTGGTTATTTACTCAGAAAACCTGCTAATTTAACCACCTCAGAGTGATGGATTTTCTGGTACTTTTAAAACTTATTCAAGGACTTGTTCACAAACCTCTTTTTATGCATATGGCAGACATTTTTAACCAAAGCCACTTACAAATAATGATATAGCAATGCAGTTTATATCAAAGTTAATAATACGTTACTTAGAAAGAAGACCACTAGTCAAGCTCTGTCCCAGGTGACAGAGGTTATAATATAGAAATAAAGTACAGCCATAGAGAGAAGTGCAGAAAGAGAGAGTAGGGAAGTGCAGGGTAGATCCTGGGGTACGAGATGCTCTCTGAAGAGCTGGGTCTTTAACGATGCGTCCACACCAAAGCGTCAAAAACGTGCCGCACGCCAAAGTTTGACGCTTGAACATTCGCAGCTCGACTCACGTCCAAATCGAATTGGACGCACGTCATAATATACCATTTTGATGTGCGTCAAGCCAGAAATCCGCAATTTGTGGGAGGAGCTAGTGCCAGACTGTGTTTTTGCAAGATGGCAGCTGTTGATCTAGCATTGGAAGAGAGAGTCTCCATTCTCTATTTACTATGGAGAGTACCCTGTGCAGGTTCGCAGGGTCAGTAGCGTGAAAACTTTTGAAAGTGAAATGAACTTACCAGGTTGCCCTATCTCCTCCCTTATATTCCTCCAAGCGAGGTCCTTTTTATTCCTCTCTCTGTAGAGAAAGCAGCTGGTGTCATATAGCTCTGGGGGATTAGCCACAGCATTGATTAATCTTTCCTCCATGTTGAATGAAAAACGTTGCTGTGACCCTGTGAATTGGGTCACAGCATCACGTGATACCACACTAAGCTCCTGATTGGTTGAAGCGGCGCAAATTGGACGCCGAAGTTCAGACTTTTCAACTTCAGCGGCAGACGCAAAAATAAGCGTCACGTGCGAATGCACAAAATGCACCACATAAAATGTCAAACGCTTCATTCACGCAAATTTGACATGCGAATGAGGCAGAAATGCATTTTTGGGGCGCAAAAACGCGTGTGACGCAATGCAGAAATGCTGACGCGCGTCTGCTTGCTTCTGTGTTGACTTTACATGTAAACCTGACGCCGTTGATGCTTCAAACGCGTTCGTTGTGAACGCACCGTTAGACTTTCTTGAAGATAGACAGGAAAGCGTCTGTTCTGGTAGCGGTCATTCCACCAGCATGGAATGGCAGTATGGAAGTGTGGACAGAATAAAGTGTTTGTGGTTTTGGTGCAGATATTTAAGAAAATCTATACGTCCAGGTAAAATGAGTTTTTGAAGACACACACCAAGTTTTTAGGCTCAAAAGTCTTCACTTGTAAACTAAAGCCTGATAAGTATTAGCAGTGCTGCTGAGAGAAGATCAAATTTGATTTTAGACTTAGAAATAATACATTTCATACAGTGGATCCACTGTATTCCCAAGGGTTAGGGATAACAACCACTTGCAATCAGTAACAAGGAAAAGATAGGTCCTTTCTTGGTCAGAAACAGTTAATCAGTAAATGACATCCTGGTCTTTCCAGCCTTGACTGCACTCTCAAGAAATTATCACTTTCAAATAGTCAAATACACAATTCAATTCAAAAATACTTTATTGATTCCAGAGGGAAATTAAGTGTTGGTATAGCTCATATAATTAATTCTTTAAGGAGTTGTTGTAGATGATGATGGCTGTGGGGAGGAAGGATTTCCTGTAGCGGTCTGTATTGCAGCGAAACTGAAGAATCCTCCAACTGAAGACGCTCTGTTGTTGTATGACTGTCTCATGAAAAGGATGCTCAGGGTTGTCCATAATTTTTTTGATTTTATGAAGAATCCTTCTTTGCAACATCATCTCCAGAGGTTCCACAGTCGTCCCCAGAACATAACCAGCCTTCTTTATCAGGTTGTTTAGCCTTTTCAAATCCCAAGATATTCTCAGCAGATTTAAAAGCACATAAAAGGCCAAATGAATACGGAGTTAGATTAATTATACCACAGAAAAGTAGCAATGGAGTTTAAAAGCCAGATAAATTTGCTGCCATACGTTTTAAAACCCCATTTCTTCAGGTCTTCCTCCCTTAATGAGAGGACTGCAGTCAGGTGTGAGAGCTGCAATCTACCGGCTATGCCCAACAATGGCAAAAAACCTATCTCACACACACATAAACCAGAATCCTGACAACACCCCTTCTGCAATGGCCGCCACCAGGCAGCCCAGAACAGGAAGCACAGACAGTTGATGATTATGGTGGCCAAAGACTCATTCATGTTTTTCTCTATATGGCCCCTTTCAGGCTTGGACAGATTATGTGCTCTGCTGGAGGGGAAAGGAGCACCAGGAAAGTATATAACCGGTCAAATAACCTGTGCAATTACAACAATCAATAGGGTTCATTTTTGTTCAGTGCAAGTAAATCACTTTTTCTGAAGATTAAAACATTAGAATGAACATAATTATATAAACATTTTCCAATAAAAAAATGAATTATTTGTGTCCTCATTTTTCTGACCATAAGTATATTTGAGACTTTGTGTTATTCTATGGATCTGAATTTGAAGAATTAAAAACAAGAATATGCAGGTAATTTATTTTCTTTTTTATCAGAAACCTTCCCTCCTGCCAAGCCTGTGATGTGCTGTTCTACTGATGATGTTCAGTACAAGCTAAACCATAATAATAATAATAATAATAATAATAATAATAATAATAATAATAATAATAATAATAATAATCATAATACACAATAATACACTGGAGCAGGCAGTGAAGCTCAATTAAACAATTCCAGAACAATTTCACAGAAGAGCAGTCAACAGGTAATTAGCTGACTTTCTTCAAAGGATCTGAAGCCTGGAAATATTAGGGATGTTTTAGTTTACATAAAACCAGACAGGACTGTGGGGAGAATTAGTTAGAATGCTGAAATCTGTCTGTTACTGTTTGATCACTTACTCGTCCATTGGTACCTATGTCTCTGTTGCTTTCTAAAGTTTACAGAATCGTGAAAAATATGGCGTGAAACATGAACAGGCTTTTATTTACATAACATTCCCTCAATGGTTATGAACTTCAATACTGCGGTACGTTCTCTAGCTACAGAAAGCACCATCGATATAGTTCACATTCTGCTAAGCCCTACAAATTCAACGCTAGTTCCACATACCTCGGGAGCAGTTCAGCCCAACTAACCCTAACATTAACGGTGGAACTGATACTGCCATAAAGTGTGGTTCATTTATCCAATCCAATCCACCTTTATTTATATAGCACATTTATAAACAACTAGGTTACCAAAGTGCTGCACAACATATGACATATCAGAAAAATAAGATAAAGTTAAAATACAGTGAAACAAATAGGAAAATATAAAAGACGATATGCGGAGATAAAAGACCACACAACTCCTATGTAGTATTAAAAGCCATGGAGTATAAATTAGTTTTTAAACGAGATTTAAAAGCATCCAGGGTGGGGGCCATTTTGACATGGATGGGTAGCTCATTCCATAATTTAGGAGCTACCACTGCAAAAGCACGGTCCCCCCGGTCTTTCTTTTACTTTTTGGCACCACAAGACGGAGCTGATCAACCGATCTTAATGGTCTCGAGGGGGTGTAAACATGTATGAGATCAGCAATATATTTGGGTGCCAAATAATTTAGTGACTTAAAAACAAACAATAAAATCTTAAAATTAATTCTAAAATGGACGGGGAGCCAATGAAGGGAAGCAATGGAATTTACAACAGCAATGAATTAGCAACTAAAAAATCTGTCTCGTTAAGTATTGTTTTTTTAATCAGGTCTCCAATCTATCAAAAAGCGGTCAAAGGGGGTTGAGTGGCGCAGCAGTAGAGCACGCATCCCATATTAAGAGGCTGAGGTCCTCAACACGGCTGTCCCAGGTTCAATTCCCGACCCCAGAACATGTGCAGCTTGGCTTCTCCCATTCTTCCTGTCTAGCAACTTTCAAATATAGGCCACTAGCAACAACATCATCTTTTTTTAAAGAGTTGTTAATGTTCTAAGGCAACCTTAAGGCATTCTTCATAGAAAGGAAGGAGAAGAATGTTTAATGAAACGTACTTATTTTTAGAATTACAAGATTGACATTTAAATAGAAAAGAAATTAGGTTGGAATCAATTTCGATCTCATCTGTGAGGTTGATGTGGATTCTAAATACCTGACTGAAGTCTAACGGAAAGTTAAAAATAGAGAAAAAGAAGGAACTCAAAAGGAGAAAAGCCTTTTTGCTCTGATGCCAAGCAGCCTTGGTTAAACGGACTGGAATAGATGTGCTTTATAATCTCAGGCAGGGAAATTTGTTTGTTGCAGGCGACTTACAATTGCCCCGGTCTTGCATCACCTCCCAATGAACCAGACCAGATTCTTGGACCTGTGATTGTGAAGTTTGTGTTTCTCTGCTCAGTGAATGGGCAATCTCTGCACAACTACCATTCGGCTTGGCCTCAAAATTGTCTCTCCAGCAAGGGACTGGCTTTTTTCATCTGACACAGACATCAACTGGCATGGCTCCTCTCTTATCACATTCGATTCTGAACTTCAAACTACTAATCCTCCTGGATTAACTGGGTTCTCGTCTCTACCTCAGGTGCTCAGAGGCAAAGCAAAAGGAATCTTGCTGATAGATTTGACATTGAACAAAAACAATGCAAACAAATTTGCATACAGAAATGTAGAAGTTCTGGGTTGTCGGTCAGTCAATCCATTACTGTTGTCAGACACCCATCTTCCTTCTGAGTCAGCTTTACAGCTCACAGAAGTTGAGGTCATCAGGCAAGGAGCAGTGTAGAACATGGGGGTTTCGTGGTACTGTAGATTATCACACCAAGGTTAAAAAAAAGAAATCTTTGCACATTTTTTTGTTTCCTTTTTAGAGACATACATGACAAAAACAACACTGGCCAGACAGAAGTTTAACTCAAGTTACCAACGTACATTAGACGTAGAAAGAGATCGGTCAGAGCATTACTTGACATGTACTTACCTGCTTTCTAGATTAACAGCACCAAACCTTTTTGATATAGCATTTTCAGAGCATTCTCTGTAAAATAAAGCTCATTTCAGCGCAATGTAATGTCATGATGAAACCATTGTTTCCATTGTCAGTCCATGCATGATGTGTCTGCCAACAGTCAGATTTCTAAGCCTCTGAGCTGGTTGTCAACTCAGTCAACACAGTATTACTGCCTTTGGATGTGTGCATATTCATTGAGACGATCTGGAGCTAAAATCTAAGAGCCAACATTATTGAAGATAATAATATGATATGATTTTATTTTTTCAAGTCTTTCCTAATATGAAAGACTTGAAAAAATAAAGCATGTTGCCAATTGATATGAATCCCAAGCACCACATAAGTAAAACAAAACTAGACTTTTTCATTGAAGTATTACACTGCATGTCTTGCTCTTTATTCAGACATGAGAAAAATTCTCTGAGGTACAATTTTGATGCACTTTGCACAAAATAAGCTACAACAATAAAGAAACAGTGTAAAGCAAGAGGAGCTGAAAATGTCTTTTGTTAAGTTTAATAAAACTTTGCGCATTTGTTTAATTAAGGAAGATGCCAATCAGCAGGGTTCCTCTTCCGGCAATTTATTTGAAGAATCAAGGCAAGTACAATATGCTCAAACAAGGATCAGTCCCATAGGCAAAAAATTTGTAGGCCTAATGCATTTAGGACAGAATCAGTTTTATACAATGACAAAGTCAGCAAGATTGCAATGGTGGGGCAGTTCTTTGTCAGTAGCATTTACTGCTCATGCTTCATCCACATGATGGTATCAGCAAGATGAGATTGTTGTCTTCGCTGCTGCCTCTCAGAACAGCGAGTTCAAAGTGAGAGACCACATCTCCTCAGCATCAGAGGCTGACCAGTCATCCCTGACCGGTAGAGTGTTGCAGATACATGTTTATACCCCTCTACAGGCCTCCTCCTTTACCTAACAATTTTTCTACCTCAACATCCAGACTCCATAATGTCTCATTAAGCAAAAATATGATTTCACTGAGATCCTTAAATAGCCTGAAAAATATTTTATAAGATCAGTGTGGCAATGAATATGACCATGCTGGCGCAATATGAGGCCGTTTGGCAAGTATGATGCTTTCTGCTCTCCTGGGGTCTACTTTGTAATAGATAAATTGCAAGGAAATGTTTTTCTGAGTTCATAGATATTTCATAAAGAAAACTAATTAACAGGTTTCTAATCTTAAATTATTAACAGCAACAAAATTCAATGCAATCAGTATTTTTAGAATAAAAAAGGATCAGCACTGGGGAGATGTCTCTCACAAAGATTTGGTTTAGAGTAAAAATCAAGGAAGTAAAAACAAACAAAAACCTTGCCGCCGGTAAAAACAAAAATCTCTTGAACTTCCGAAATGGAAGACCAACTGGTTGTTTCGTCCAAAAGCTACCACAACAGGACGGACAAAGAGAGGAGTTGGACTGAAATAGCCACTGCAATGGATGTACCCGGTAAGTAATCACCCAGCTACCTAGCATCACCATAGCAACAGTGTAGTACGTTAAAAAGACCACCCCTCGGGGCGTCGCGTAACACAGTGTATAAGGCGGGCGCCCCATGTTCAGAGGCCTCAGTCCTCGATGCGGTTGTCCGGGGGTTAGCTTCCACCCCGCGGACATTTGTTGACGTCGCTTCCCCACTTCGCCCCCCCTTTCTGTACTGTCCACTTTACAATAAAGGCCACTGTGACACAAAAAAAGATCACCCCTCTGTTTTAAATGCACATTATAACAACATGCATCAACACCATACTCGAGCGGGAGGAGGGAGGCTAGGGTCTTTCCACACCCCTGTACACTAGTGGCCATCAGGGGTTTGGGTCCGAGAGGAGGAACAGGCGGTCTGGTCGGGGCCTGGGCTGGTGGGCTGCTTCACCACTGTGTTGGCTTTGGCGGTCTGCTTGTCTCCATCCAGGGTAGGGGCACCACCTCCTGGGTCCGGGGGCTGGTTTGTCTGCTGGAGTATCAGTACCTGGACTTGGTAGTATAGAGTGGGTATGGGGAGTATGAGTGGGTTTACAGCGTCTTTTTTTGTGTCTCTTGGTGTGCAGATGAGAATGTATGTGTATAATAGGGAGGGAATGCATGACTGTGTCTGTGTGTTCCTGTGTATCTGTCAGGTTGGGTCTTGGTCTGCCTTTTGCCCTGGTGCATCTCAGGCCCCCCACCAAATGAGGGGCCTATATCCCCTCCGTCACTTCCTGCCAGTGACTGATGCCTCTACCCGCCGGTGCGTAGATGGCTCTCTGTGTGGCAGAGAGAGGCTCGGGTGGCATGCCGATTTATCCCTGGTGACTGCCTGGCCGGGCCTGGGTGGACCGGGGTGTTGGTCGGCCGCCGCGTCAAACTGCCCCCACTTTTGGAGGGGCCGCTTTGAGCATTGTTTGGTTGTAGCTGTTGGGTGGCTCAGTGGGGGTCGGGTCCGGCGTCTCCACTTGGTTATCCTGGATGTTCCCCCAGGGCTCTCCACTGCTCCTCTCTTGGGGTGCGGTCAGCCCTTCGTTGATCCACCTGGGGCTCCTGTGCTCTGGGGGTCCTTTGGGTTTCTTTGGCTCCAATCTCCTTCGTGTCTGTGTCGATTCCTGGGAGGCTGATCGATTGCTCCTCACACCAGCTATTGAACTCTCTTATGGAGAAACCTAATATGCACCAGCATTTACAGATACATTCTTGGGCTTAGGTTACCACTACTAAATCTTGTAATAATCGGTACCATGAGCTTTTTAGTGATGCTGTTATTGTATTCATATATCTATTTGTGGGTTGTGGTTGTGTAGTTCTCAGTTTACATTGTTTGATTTGTATTGTTGTTTTTTCCCTCTCCCTGTCATCCTGCTGGTGTGAAGGGAGACTGATGTTTTCTTGTGTTTTCTTTGTTCCCCTTCCTTTCTTCAGCTCACCCTCTCTCTCTTAACCTTTTTCCTTACCTTTCTTTATCTACTTTCTTTCTTCCCTTTTATTTTCCATCTCTGTTTCCCTGGCACATCAAAAAGAAACAACAAACCCACAGTAATTTCTAATGAAGATTTCTTACACATATATATTAAGCGGAGTACTATAGCAAAAGCTGTAGTGCTCCACTTGTGATAGTAAATCTGTCAGGCTTCTACTTGGTACTCAGACACCAATTCTGAGCTCCACACTGCCAGACAGAACACGTGTTTAAAAAAAAGGGAAAAAAGACCAGCTGGTTATGATGTATCTGAATGTTTGTGAATTTTGATAATAACCCTAATTTAGATTGGAAAAGACAACAATCAGGGCTTTTTCCTGTTCGTCTCCTATTTACACTGAAGTCACGTTTGACTGTACGAGATTTGGAATATTGAGTGTGAAGAAGCTGTTACTATCCTGAAGAATCTGTTTGGGTCTGGTGTGTTCCGTAGTGCACACCACACACTATAAGATCAGCAGAGAGAGATCTTGTGCGATATGTTTTTTTTTGCTATCTTCAAGTGTGTGGTCTCTAAATCTGTGAAGTTTTGAAGAATCCTGTAGTGTGTGCCAGCCATTAGATTTCCAAGATAAGTTACCATGGTTATTGATTTAGATAGTGAACTAGCTTTTTGATGATAAAGTCCTAAACCTACAATAAAGTGCTACTTTGTAGTACAGAGCCCTGCTCTTGGAGATAAGTGCTGCAATACTCTTGCCATGCCAGTAGGTGGCAACACCTCAACATTATTAACACTGAAATTCAAAAGAATATTTTGAGCATGGCTAAAGCACTACTGGGCTACAAATTCTAAAGAATCTCTCAAAACAATTCTAGCTATTTTTTTCTTTTAGGTTGACTTATTGACGTTTTAAGGAAAAAAGTGAAACTGATGTAGGAAACCTCGTAAAAATAGCTCCGACATTGTGGTTTTCTATGATGAAAACAATAGTGGGCATGTGCAAAGGGGGCCACTATCTATCTATCTATCTATCTATCTATCTATCTATCTTTTCATGTCATTTCTGAATATCAAAAGAGTTGTATAAGTGAACCTAAACTGTAGCATTGTAAATACATATTGCTATGGAAGTCTTCTGTGCCTTTCTACTGACTGATAATTCTTTGGATGCAAAAAGAAAATGCCAATTTAATCTTACTAGGATAGCTGAACTTACTGAAGATCATTAGATTCATTGTAATTGAGGGTAGGTGTGAATTAAGGAGGCATTCATGCTGAAACAGAAACAAAATGGGGAGTGATGGTATCTTTATATACTGCTTTCAACTGAATCACAAAACATTTGCCTTTTTACCTGTAGATCTGGTAAGTCCACACCCAACAGTCTCATAGGGATCTACAATATTTAGCCTACTTAAGGTAAAGTTTGGTTCCCCTTTTAGCATTTTTCTGTTACAATTAGGTAACGTTATTTGGATCTGATAAAGAGACAAGTGGAGAAAACCAGATGTGAGTGAAGGTGTGGGGCCTCTATGCAGGCTCTCCTTCATTCATGTAAATTATTCAACCAAGTCAGAGCCAGATCATTATTATTGTTTAACTGGTTTATTAAACAGAACTTTAAGCAACCTAAATTTTAGATGTTATGTAATGGTTTTAAATGAAGCGTTGGTCTTTTCAGTCGTTCACTCAGTTGTCCTGAGCTTTTAAAAATGTCACTGTATGATCTATGTATATAAAACAGTGGGAACAGTGGGAAAACTGACCAGGAGCCTTCTTTCCATCCTTTCTCCTATCCTCCTTCACGTTCCCTGGGCTCTTTGAATAATTACTGATGTGTGTCAATATTGTGGCCCATAGTAACCATATGGTGGGTGCAGGCAGACAGGCCATTGTTGGGAGCTGTGAAATATTGTGTATCCCTGCGAGGGCTGGAGCCAGCAGAGGCAGGAAGTGTTGTCGGGACTGACAGGGACATTGTGCGCCTGAATGGGCGAGTCCTCCGTGGCAGGGAGCACCACGGACCCAGACAGAAAGTCTTGACCCTGGCGAGAAAGCCTGATTAGGCATGGTGCTGCAGTCCGCTCCTTCATCCACCCCCACCTCTTCTCCACACCCCCCACTGGACGCTGCTAGGGCGATACAACAAGGCCACTTAACTCAGCGCCGCCTTTTCACTGCACACATAAAAACACTCATATATACATGTCAAGGGTGGAGAGGAGAGACCACTACAGGAATTGGGACTAGAGGCTGCGCTCTCAGAGAGTAAAATCCAAAATGATCTGTGGGAACGCATAAAGGCTAACGACTGACTGAATTTGTAACCTGCTTAAAATCTCAGCCACTTTTTTTCCCAGCCATCCAACCTTTAAAGGGAAATGTAATGAGTGTGCTAAGGAGAGAGCAGATTGGAAATGATGCTTTTTGTTTATAACTGCTGCATATCGGCAAAGTAGAATCAGACAAACACATTAGATGAGATGTAAGAGGAAGCGAGGGTTAATTTTTGTCGTTAACAAGCTGTGAGCTGCAGTCCCTATATTAAAAAGCCTTAAAATGACACAAACATTCTGACAAATATCACCCTGTGAACTCTGCCAACATTTCAATTTAGGATATACTTCTGTTTGGAATTTAAACACCACGATACAAACTTTTTATTTGTTTTAAATAAAAAAGAAACATAAATTTGATCAATTAAAGATGAATATGGTTTTTAAATCTTTTTTTTAAACTGGACGATAAATTGTTTGTGGATGCAAAAGCAACTCATCTATTTTTGTGTATTGAAGAAACTAAATTTTGTTCTTGCCAAAGAATCTGGGCAGCTTGAGTCAAAGGAGGAACTTCATCTGCTTGAGTTTTTATTTCTACTGATTCAGCTGACATCTTTTTTCCTCCTCGTCTTTTTTTGCTTCTTTCATTCCACCAGCCTTTCCACTCTCTGCCAATTATCTCTCTGTAACTCTGTCACACTTTGTAGTGTCATAAAGGCAGCCTAAACTGCTGCCCAGCCCACCTTTATTCCCCTGATAAAGCACGACAATTAAGGCTCATGTCTCTTTGCTCAGGGCCTTTGAGGAAACACAAAGCTGTACCAAAAAAGAAAAAAGGAAGAGGTGATTTAGCAGACATCTCCCCGCCAGCAGAGTAACGCAGGCGTGAAGATGCAGAACAAATATGATTGTATTAAACCGAAGCTGAAAAAAGTCTTCACGACACGAACTTGTAACGTTGCTTGAACTTTTGCTTTGTGATTCGGATAAAAACAAAAAATTCAATGAAAGGTAAAAATAATTCTTTGGGAGCCAAAAGTGAGAACAGTCCAGAGAGGAAGCCAAGAGGGCTTGAACTTTTATTTTCATGTACATTTGGATATTGTCCTGCCTTCTTTCAATTTATCATTGCCTATTCATAATTTGGATTACCCCAGACAGTCGTGGCAGATGGCCGCTCCTACTGAGCCTGGTTCTGTTGGAAGTTTCTTCCTGTTAAAGGGGAGTTTTTCCTCTCTACCGTCGCTACATGCTTGCTCAGTATGAGGGATTGCTGAAGGATTGCTGTGGTTGGAAAGTCTGCATCAACGGGGCCCAACCTCACGCCAATGACTGACGCAATCTGCTGGGATTCCTTAAATAGGAAACTTTTTAACTGATTGGAATGTTTGTATAAATGTATTGAAATGACTTCTTGTTAAGTGCCTTGAGATGACATCTGTTGTGAATTGGCACTATATAAATAAACTGAATTGAATTGAATTGAATTACATTTTAAGGTTTTTGATAAGAAGCATTCAAGCAGATAAACCGCTACATTTTAAATTTGCTTTTGGACCTGTGAACCAACGAAGATTTTAAAAAATCGAATTTTTTTAGGGCACATTCTTAAATTAAATGAAGCTATACAATTGCTAATCTGACTTGTCCTTAGATTTTATGAATGCAGTTCCTAGGATGTTATCAGCACTGAAGGGCTTTTTAGCCCTTACCAATGGCCAAGACATGCTTGTTTACTCATTCAAACACTAATATTTGTAATACTGTAATGTTCAATGGGTACTTCCTCTTGGGTTGAAGAATACTGTCTTTGAATCAGAAACACATGGTGCCAGCTTTGAATCTAAAATGACCGTCTTTGACATGCAGAGGATCCTGAGCTGCTTTATTCTTTACTGAATATTATTCCTATCACATCATTTCAACATGTAACAAAGAAGTAAAATGGTGGGATGTGTGAATAAAGACCAGAAGTCCAATGAGAAGAGATCTCTTTAAAAAAACACACATACATGTCAAGGTTGTATCTGATTACTGAGCACAATCTGGGCAAATGAAAAAGGTACTGAGGACTGAAAGTTTGGTTTCCGTTTATAAAAATGAAAGAAAAGTCTTCAAAGAACGCAATGTGGTAAGCAATCATGTTCACAAAGAGCATTTCAATTTCCGTTGATGACAATTAAAGCAGAGATAATTACTGAGTGAAGACTAAAACATTTAAAACAAACAAACAAAAAAAGGGAACATTTAAAAAACACAGCATGAGTCCAGCAGAAATGTCCAACATGCTATTTTTCTGTTTATTGAGGGTTTTTTTCCTCCTATATGCAAGGACTCCGGGGGGTAAGCTGAAAATGTGACTAGTCAGTGAAAGCAAATTGAAATGTGTGAAGGTAAGCAGAAGACACAACGTTGTTAAAATCCATCTTCGGTCTGTGGAGGATTCAGGAACGCAACCTGTTATTATGCAGCATCTTTTCAGCAGAGATGATCAGAGGAGGTGTAAACACCAAACTTTTCTACTTTAACTTTCACAAATTGATGCAGGAACAGTTATCTTTTCAGGGAAGGACTCAAATGACTTAGAATCTGTAGTTTATTCAACTCACTACTATGGATTCTGTTGTTGCTAACTTATGTAAAGTTTTGAAAGCAGTCTGCAGAGAAATAACAGCTTGCATAGAAACATCTATTCATTTTGTGTAAGGCCTGAGAAAAATGTACTTATTGTCTGTTATATGCTTTTATACATTTTTTATGCATACTTAACCTGTTTAGAGTTGCAAAGGGATGGTGAGAATCCATGTGAGAGATGGGGTGGACCCCAGACAAACCGCCAGTCCATATCAGGGCCAACACAGACAAACAAGCATGCACACAGTCATTCCTAAGGGTCACTTTAGAGTCCTCAATCTAACACCCATGTAGGATGGAGAGGAAGCCAGAGTAACCAAAGAAAAAACACACAAATGCACGAAGGAGGAAGAAACAAACTCCACATGGAAAGACCCCATCAAATATTCAAAATGAACGTTGCAGCGTTGAGGAAAAGGGGTGAGCCACCAGTACAGCGTATCATGGAGAATGAATTAGTCTTCAAATGATTCCTACCCAAGTGATTCACATCCTAATTTGTGTGTCCACCTCTGTAGAAGAAGGAGTTTACTTCTTTTATTAGTCTGGAGCACACATGTGTGTTTTACCACAGCCAAGGGGGAAAAATATCAGCAATGACCTTTAAGAAGCAATTGATGACCTTCAACCTTGAAACATTTAAAAGGGAATCCCCAAAACCATTATAGTCCATAGGTCCCAAGTGTAGGTTGAAAAATGGACTTTGAGTGGGCCATTCCATAATTTATTTTTTATTTTTCAGATATTCTTCTGTAGATTTGCAGCACTGTTTAGGATAATAAACCTGATGACCTCACATTTGACCAAAAAAGACTCTGGTATAAAGAGGAGTTCACACGCTGCAGAAGAGTTATAAGCCCACCAACCCAGGAGTATCAACACATGCACTCACTTGCCACTTTTTCAGATACACATGTTCATAATGAGGTGTGTCTATTAGATAGCAAATCAAATCAAGATTATTGGCTGAAGGTCAAATTGAGCATAGGAAAGGAGGAGGCTGTGGGTGACTTTAAACTTAGCATGGTTGCTGGTGCCGAACAGGCATTTTTGAGTAATTTTAGAAATTGCTGAGCTACTGGGATCTTCATGCACAATCACATCTCAGGCTTATAGACAGTGGTCCAAAAATGTGAAAAATATCCAGTAAGCAGCAGTCCTGTACATTTATGCTATTACTACTGTCTAGCTCCCTTGCATTACAACCACAGAGTACTCATCTTCTGATGGCTACTTCCTGCAAAATACTGCACCATGTTGCAAAGTTTGACTCAAACTGTACTACAATGGCCTGCACAATCACCAGATCCTCAGTCCAACTGAGCATCTTTGGGAGTTGGCTTAAATTAACGATTTGGATGTTAGATATGCAGCTGACAAGCTGCAGCAACAGTGTGATGCTATCATGTTAACATGGACCCCAATCTCACAAGAATGGTAAAATGAAAAGTGGACCCAAACCCGGCACCAGCAGTGTGTACCTAATAAAACGGCTGGTGAGTGTTGCTGTATCATATATTATAAAAAATATACACTAAACCCAAATCTTTTTTACTAAACTTATATTTTAGCTGATCTAAAACATAAATATGAATGTAACCAGGACTGTTGTAGTGCACAAGAGAGTGTTACACTCAAGATGTTGAATGTTTTAGAATAGAATAGAAACATCCTTTATTGTCTCTCAGTAAGGAAATTCAGGCATAAGGATTGCAGAAAGATGGTGCAGCAACAAAGCCGATTCGCACAAGAAGAATTCATGCATACATAAGAGGCTTTACAGTAAATTAAGAAAATATCAAAATTCAATTTACAACATGAGAAAAAAATTTTTAAAATCCTTTGTACTACACACGTGTCAAACTCAAGGCCTGCGGGCCAAATCCGGCCCGCCATAGCCGTTTATGTGGCCCTTTAAACTCTAGAGCAGAGGTCCTCAGGGCCCACTGTCCTACATGTTTTAGGTGTTTCCCTGCTGCCACATACCTGACTTCAATAAATGGGTGATTAATGGGCTCCTGCAGCACTTGATGGAATGCAGTAGGTAATGCTATCATTTGATCAGGTGTGCTGGAGCAGAGACACATCTAACACAAGAAGGACTGTGGGACCTGAGAACCAGGTTTGAGAAACACTGCTCTAGAGGACCAACTAAATTGTGCACCTAATTACTATTTTATAAATGTTGGAAGCGCCACCATAGAGTCAAAGAAGACCTTTTGGAGCGATTTTGTAGGTGAAGATTGTTCTTTATACATTTTAATGATCTCTTTAGAGCTGCAGCAGGTTCTAAACCAACCTCAGTCAGCACAGGTCTTTGCTCCACCAGTGCCATGCTGTGCCTCCTCTTTGCTGTACCAATTTTTTTTTGTCGTCTTATGTTTTCGCATCTGAGGTCATTTGGAAGTGGGTGTGCTTTATGATCATGGGGGGGAAAAAAGTACAATAAGGAAAAAAAATTAAAAGTGCAAAAATGCTTCCAAAAGTGGTAAATTATTACAGGAATGTGTTCCTGATGCAACAAATCTAGATTTGCATTAGATGAACTACTTATTTCAATAACATTAAGGAAAGATTCCTGTTTAACAGCTTTGACAGCACATGAAAAACAGTCCTCCAATTCCCAGATAATAAAACGGTGAAGGGGAGTATAGTTGTGGATCTCCTGCAGTCTTTTCCCTGTCAGTCCACTTTTAGATGGTCCACATTTTGTTTTCAGGCTGTGTTTAGACTGTGTTTTCGACCGTCCCTGCCTGCAGCAGAACCAGCTCAGCAGTTCACAGTTACCTGGGAAGCAGGACCTTGCGGCCGAGCAATGTTGCTGAAACAAAAGCTCTGACAGCAGAAGTGTGGAGAGAGTGATGAGACCCCATGCTGGTGAGTTAGCGAGCCTGGCCTCTGAGCCTCCTCTCCGGCTTTCCCTTTCAGACCGCCGCCTCAGAGGGCTTCGTGCCATGGAGGCATGAGCTCCCTGGGTTAACAGCAGTCACCTCTCA
This sequence comes from Valencia hispanica, assembly GCA_963556495.2. Classification (NCBI taxonomy): domain Eukaryota; kingdom Metazoa; phylum Chordata; class Actinopteri; order Cyprinodontiformes; family Valenciidae; genus Valencia; species Valencia hispanica. The sequence continues at coordinate 36,320,691 of OY747711.1, forward strand.
AGCTTCCTGTAGCCTATATACATATGTCCGATATTTTAGAAAGCCTGCTTCATTTATCATGAAACAGCAAACGCACTGCTTACTTTTACTTTTTAATATCTCAAAGGACAGTATTGTAGCTTTTAATAATATATTTTTTTAATGCACAGCCTTAGAGTTTCACGTAAAACCACTAATGAACATAGGAGGAATTAGAAAATAAAAATACTTGATCTTGTAAATATTGATAAGCCCCATACTGTGTAATAACTATACTTTAATGGTTGTATTGAATGGGAGATTATCTGTTTGTGAGGTTATTCTGAACTGATCCATTCATTCCTGTGTCAAAACTGTTGCTTGAGGTGAAGATTTTTAAAGAAGAAGAATTATTGAGGAACCGTGACCTGAAATATCTTAATGTATTTAAAGTAACGTATCAATTAAATGGTTGTGCTGCCTCAAAATAATCTCATCATTTTTGGAGACCTGGCTTCCAACAGTGCACGTGTCAAAGGGCAGCGATATGAGGGGAGACACCAACACCAGTTTCTATCGTCTTTGCCAGATTCTTGTTGTTGCTGCGCTAAATGTCAAAATAGCTACTAGGTTGGCTGCAGGGATGGAGGGGAGACGTCCGGCTGCGATGGGGCGCGTGACATGATGCAGAACAATCAGACACCATGACAACCTGGCTGCAATGCTGTTGCTTCAGCAAAACTTGCCAAACTGTATAAAGAGCCCAAGAGGGTAGGCGATAAATCAGATACAGGCCGACACAGGATGTTTTAATTTATGCGGAGGATTAGCAGAAGTTTGAAATATGAAAATGATCCCAATTCTTGCTTTCTATCAGGTTGTCTGTCAGCTTCTTTCTCTCGCCTTACAGATGATTAGAAAGTAGTTAGAGAGGATTAACATAGGCTTAACGTGAAAATGATCATTCCAGTGGACGTGATTCGGTTTTCTTGTCTAGGTTTCTGTTTTTTCCGTCCAGGATGACAACAAAAATCTTCTCATGACACTGGAGAAGTTTTGAAGCTAATCCGTCCACAACCTTCTGAGTAATCCTCCTAATAAACGGATAAACAAAGGGATTGAAGACACAGCAGACAGCGGATTTAGATTTGAAGAAGTGAAAACTGCAGTCCAAACTTCTTCCTCCCCAAATACAATATTTATCCTGACTAATCCAAGTGAAAAACCAAAGTTTGGGTGAAAAAATGTGAAATTAAAAAAAGTAATATAAACTGGATGGGATTTTAAATTGAGAACTAAGTTAAGGCACCTTTTGATTCACATCAAGTCTTTTTGAAAGCTGACAACTTTTTACTAACAATTACTCATCTACATCATAAAAGTTTGTAAAAATTTTGTTGTAGAAAGGTATCAGTCAGGAGAAGAGGATAAAAATCATCCAGTACTCTAAGTTTTATTTTAACTTAATTATGACTGGACCTTTAATTTAAACGGACCGCACTCAATTCCCTTATATCAGGTTCAACAATAACATTTATGAAAACCTGGTAGATGCCAACAGTGCACCTGAAGTTGGTTTCTAAGCCTCAATCATGATGCACAGGATGCAATGAAAAACAAAAAAATTTGATTCGCAGCTATTTAGAATGACTTGACTTGGCAAATTACTTGGCTTGCTGGGTGAAAAAATATATGTTTTTATAACTTCCGATGACAGTTAAAACAAGAGCATGCTTATCTGCAAATTGTGCAGCAGAGTTTTCTCAGAACTGCAGCACTTTAAGCCTACTTTCTCGATGCTAATAGAGGGCGATGTGGCTCAATGACAAATGAGCATGAACACTCAAAGAAATAGATCATCTGCCCACTGTGCAGCAATTTTTTCATGGCTTATTTGCATGTACAGTCACTGGAAAGTAGGTCCTACCCCCCGATGTTGTACATAGTGTAAGCACTGTAATGGTTGTTGCAGTTGTGCCACTTCAGAAGATGAGAGCTCACCCAGCGTGCCATTTGAGAACATGACCGTTTCAGTTAACACATATGACTATGTAGAGAATTAAATAGGACTGTAAGAGGCAAGTCTTACAAAACCAAAATTCCAGGTTTTAGGTCACACAAAGAAATTCCCTACACCTAGAGTTAAACATGGTCTGGTTTGCTGAGTTTGGAGTTTTTGAGTTTTTTTAAATCAAGATGTAGTTAAAGGTCTACACACTTCTTTAAAGAATATATTGCAGCTTTTTAAATTCTGCAGATCTCCCTTTAACATTTTTGTTTTGGTTTGGTTTTAAGATGAACTGTAAAGGAAACATACCAAATTAAAAGGCAGAAAAAGCTTTAAAAATTATTTATTATGGTAAAAAAAACGGGTATTTTATCAGAGGTTTTTACAAATTTAAAAGGAATTGTATATACCAGGGATATTTGTATGAAAGTTTTTAAATGAAAATAAAAGTGACTTTTAAAAGATAAACCACCAAAATGAGAAATAACATATTGACATATTTAAATATTGAAAGCAACATAAAAGCAAAAATGTTTAATTATTTATTTATTTCTATTAATGTTTTTGTTCTTTTCAGCCTGGATGGGTTGTATTTAAGAAAAGTAGCTTTAATACGAAACACAATAAACTATGAGAGCCAACAAACACAAACCGTAGAGTTGGAAGCCGCACAAATCAAAACAAACCTGCATTGCCATCTAGTGGTGATACTATGAAGTTTTTCCACAACTATTTAGATTAACCTCAGTTTCATAGACCTAACCTCTTTCCTGAGACTACATTGGATATGTAAGAAGCCCAAGTAAATAAAAAAAGTAAAACATTGTTGGAACATTGACTTAGTTTAAGAGGTGACATTCCTGGAGATTATTGTCTTAAATTTTGTACTGCAAGTTCACTGCGTTTTTTTTTTTAAGTAAAGGAAGGTTATATATTACAGCCATAAAAATAAGTGTAGGGCAGAGATTGTGTCAGACACAAAGGCAAAATGAGACCTAAAATTCTGATTGGAATTCATATAAAGTGTTTAAAAAAGGATGCATTAAACCTTATTGACTTGTTGATGGAACAAAATACTAACTTAGTTGGTCAAAAATACAGTATACCTGGCTAGTGACTATAAACATTTTAAAAACAGAATAAATAATAAATAAATAAAACAACTTTTTAAGCATTTCATATTTGCTATTTTATTTTTTTATTGTGTATTAGAACTGACAAAATTGTTTAAATCAAATGATTTTATGATTGGCAAAATCATGTCAAATCTTTGGTTTGTTCTAAACAGGCCACTTTCTGAAAGGCTAGAACATTTTGATAAATTCAAATCACTGTCTGAAAATGCCAACATTCTGTCTTCAAGGTTAAATAAAGTTTAAAAAACAGATACATTTTTGTTTACTGCCTTTTCCAAATGTGCCAAAAATATTTTTCTATGTTCACACGCTCACTGCATATGTCCACATAACATGTAACTTAGCATTTGCCTATGTAACTGGCAGCAGTCCTTCGGTGGTAACAAAATTGCATTAAACTACTACATTGTGCATGTAAATGACTAACCTGACAAAACATTTTGCCTTTTCAGTTTTCCTCTGTTGCCTGGCCGTGTTGTCCATCCCCATTTACCACTGTCATCTTTATGACTGTTGCAACTAATTGTATTGGATGTATGTATTGGATGTTTACACTTTGTTCTTCTTGGAATTTAGTGTAATCTTTTTACAAAGTATGGTGGGTTCTTAGGTTGCATTGTTAAAAATATTTTTTTCAAGCAAAGGCCATTTTTAAATCTTGATCATTGAAAGCATGAATTCCACATTTAACCTGCTTTTCTTTCCACCAAAGAATTTAACATCATCATGGTTAGGATTGCAAATGTCAAAAAGTGAAAAATTCAGATCTTGCACTCTTGGTGCACATTTTAATGGCATTGAAGCTCATAATGGGAGAACAAAAAAAGAGGCAAAACCATAGCAAAACTGGCATATGTTAAGGACTATTATGTTGAAATACTAGTTATAAACCAGAAGTACTGTTACATTTTTTTTTTCTTGACCAGTAAGTCATGAGGCAAGGCTAAGCGAATTAGCTGTATCAGTCATAAAGATGACTGTTTACTGCTGTAACATCAAACACAAAATAAAGATGAAACTGACAACTCTGTAAGCACACAAAGTAATGACAGTGGTAAATGGAGACCAACAACACGGCCCGGCAACAGAGAAAGACGACAGTCTGACAACAGGGGAAGACAACAACTTGTAACAGCAGAGCAATGTAAGACCACAGCAAATACAGAATTAAATAAAACTGAAAAGGCAAAATGTTTTATCAGGTTAGTCATTTACATGGACAATGTAGTAGTTAAATGCAATATTGTAACCACAGAAGAACTGCTGCCAGTTATATAGACGCACCCAAATACTAACTTACATGTTAAGTGGATATGTCCAGTGAGCGTATGAACATAGACAAATATTTTTGGCACACTTGGAACCTCATAAAGAACTTGGCCAGCTGAGAAGAGATCTACCAAACATGTCTGCCTTCTGTGGCCATCTGAGCTCGAGTCTCTTCTCAGGTAAAGCGACACAAAGCGGTTCTCACTGATAACATTTCCAGCTAAGATACCAGCCTGCCTCTTTGCCACGGAGATTTTACAGTTAAACAGTCATTTCAGCAATGTCACCTAAGCTGTTTGCTCAATTTCTGCTCTGGCCTGGCTGTGCATGCTTGGAGCAGCAGGAAGGAAAGGATGCATACAAAATTCACGACCGGCTCCTTCTTGTTATTCAAGTTTGGGAATAAAAGTGCTTGTGGAAATAAAGAGGAGATTAAAATGCCAAGGGCTAATATAAAAGAAGGAATTTTAGGGGTTGGGGTCCGGAGGAGGAACAGGCGGTCTGGTCGGGGTCCTGGGCTGTCGGGCTGCTTTGCCACGTTGGGGCCCTTTGCGGTCTGCTTGTCTCCGTCCTAGAAGGTAGGGGGTCCATCTCCCGGGTCTGGGGGCTGGTGGCTCTACTGGGGCATCGGTACCTGGACCTGGGAGCATAAAGTGTGTATGGGGTGTGTGAGTGAGGGTACAGCGTCATTTTTTTGGGTGTCTTGGTGAGTCAGTGAGAATGTATGGGTTTAAGAGGGAGGGAACGTATGACTGTGTCTGTATGTCTTTGTCTACCTATCAGGTTGGATCTTGGTCTGCCGCCTCGCCTGGCGCACCTCAGGCCTTACACTTAATGGGGGGCATATTTCCCCTCCGTCACTCCCCGCCGATGACGGGGGCCCCTGCCTGCCGGACCATCGGTGGTCAATCCGGTTCGGACCTGGTGCGTGCCTGGCCGGGCCTGGGGGGGCCGGTGAGTCGGTCGGCCGATGCGCTGGGCCGATATCTTCCTTTGGTTGGTTGGGGCACCTCTTTTAGGGGTGACAGGTTTGGGATTGTTGGGTGGTGCCTGCTCGGTGGCTCGGCGGGATGCGGATCCGGCGTCTCTGCTCGTTTGATCACCTGTTCTGTGCGCACCGTGCGTGGCCGGTTCATTGGCGGGTTGGACTGGCCCTGGCCCTCGTTGGATGCCTGGTCTCGGCGCCCTGCGTTGCGCAGGATCAGGACCCGGGAGCTGGTACAACTTGGCGTCCAGATGCTGACTGAGCCCGGCCTGGGGATGCTGTCCGTCCCCTGAGGCTATTGGTGGGGCGCTGGGATGTTGGCGGTGGGGATTGGCCTAGGGTGGAGGCGTCGCGTGGCAGCCGGCCGCGGCCCCTGCAGTGCCGGGGGCCCCGTCGTCGGCCGGTCCCTTGTCGGGGGGTGGGGTGCCCCTGGGCCCCGGCTCCCCCGGTCCGTTGCCGGTGGAGCCCGTGGGCTTGTCACTGCTGCCCCCCGGGCCCCTGCATAGTGGCCGCTGGATGTCCCCCTGGGGTTCTCCTTTGCTCCAATCTTGGGGGATGCGGTCGGCCCCGCCGGGTCCGCCAGGGGCTCTGGGGGTCCTTTGGACGTCTTTGCTCCGATCTCCTTCATGTCTGCATCGATTCCTGGGAGACGGATTGATGCCTGTTCACACCAACTATCGAACACTCTTATGGAGAAACCGTATATGCACCAGCATGCTAACACACACACATAGATGTGGGGTCTCTGGTGTTTACAGATATATTCTTGGGCTGAGGTTATCATTACTAGAGCTTGATTAATCGGTACCATGAGTTTTTCTGTGACGTTGTTGTATTTTTATATCTATTTTTGTGTGATGTGGTTGTGTAATTCTTAGTTCACAATGTTTGTTTTGTTTTGTCGATGTTCCTTTTTCGTGTTTTGTTTTGTTTTTCCCCCTCTCTCTGCCGTCCTGTGGGTATGGAGGCAGACTTCAATGTCTTCCTGTGTTTTCTTTGTTCCCCTTCCTCTCTTGTATTTTCAACTCACCCTCTCTCATGACATTTTGTTTCCTACCTCTCTTCTTCATCTTCCTTCTTTCTTCTCCTTAATTTTCCGTCTCCGTGTCCATAACATCAGGAAATAAAAACCCCAACAATTCATAATAAAGATTTTTCACACATATATCAAGTGGAGGACTATAGCAAAAGCTGTACTGCTCCGCTTGTGAAAGTAAATCTGTTGGGCTTCTACTTGGTACTCAGACACCAATTCTGAGCTCCACACTGCCAAACAGGACACGTAAAAAAAAAAAAAAAAAAAAAAGGAATTTTAGATATTGATATAGCGCATGAACAAATTATTTTAGGAGGATGAAAACTTTTTAAAAGAATTGGAAATTATTAAAATAAATAGAGAAGAAATGTAAATAATTCAGTTAATAAATGTACAGAGCACCATAACGATAGCCTAATATCAGACAATTAATCACACAGAAGCTTGGAATGATTTAAGGAGAACAGGTTAAAGAAAGCAGGTTCGAGTTCAACCACTGGCTTCAGCAAATCACAATAGATAACACATAATTATGTTTTTTTGTTTGTTTTTTTACAGGTTATCAAACTCACTGACATCAAACGAATTACCAGAACAAACATTATAATCTACGTTGCTAGATTTACTATCTACAAAATATCTGGTGTGAAGGGAGGTGGCTAAAGTTTCTAAAAATAATAAAAGCAGGCTCGGAATGGCTGATCCTGGTGGGCTACCTATTAAAATATAGACAAAACATATTTTGGAGTGGGAATGAGGGTAATTCTGAAAATCTGACTGGTTTCTCCCAGCAATGGATCTCTTTTTCTCAGCCAGCTCTAACTTCTCCTTACCTGTGAAGATCCTGCATCGTCGTTTCTGCTGCTGGCCATTGGTCTTACAGTCATGGCCAAAATTGTTGGCACCCCTGAAATCTTTCCAGAAAATCAAGTATTTCTCACAGAAAAGTATTGCATTAACACATGTTTTGCTATACAAATGTTTATTCTCTTTGTGTGCATTGGAACAAAACAAAAACAGGAGGAAAAAAAGCAAATTTGACAATGTCACAGAACTCCAAAAATGGGCTGCACAAAATTATTGGCACCCTTAACTTAATATTTGGTTGCACACCCTTTGGAAAAAATAACTGAAATCAGTCGCTTCCTATGGCCATCAATAAGCTTCTTACACCTCCACCCAGAATTTCGGACCACTCTTCCTTTGCAAACTGCTCCAGGTCTCTCATTTTGGAAGGGCGCCTTTTCCCAAGAACAATTTTAAGATCTCTCCACAGGTGTTTAATGGGATTTAGATCTGGGCTTATTGCTGGCCAGAACTCTGGCCAGAACTCTCCAGCGCTTTCTTGCCATCCATTTCTGGGTGCTTTTTGAAGTATGTTTGGGGTCGTCCTGTTAGAAACCCCAAATCTCGGACACAAACCCAGCTTTCTGACGCTGGGCCCTACAGTGTGACCCAAAATCCTTAGGTAATCCTCGGATTTCATGATGCTTTGCAGGGCTTGCAGTGTCAAGGCAGCAAACAACCCCAAAACATCATTGAACCTCCATCATGTTTGACTGTAGGTACTGTGTTCTTTTCTTTGTAGACCTCATTCTATTTTCGGTAAACAGTAGACTGATGTGTTTCACCAAAAAGCTCTATCTTGGTATCACCTGTCCACAAGACATTTTCCCAGAAGGAATTTGGCTTACTTAAGTACATTTTGGCAAACTGTAGTCTTGCTTTTTTATGTCTCTGTGTCAAAAGTGGGGTCCTCTTGGGTCTCCTGCAGTAGTGTTTCATTTCATTTAAACGTCGACGTATAGTTCGCACTGACAATGATGCCCCCTTAGCCTGCAGGACAGCTTGCATTTCTTTGGAACTTGTTTGGGGCTGCTTATCGACCATCAGGACTGTTCTGCATTGCAACCTTTCATCATTTTTTCTCTTCCGTCCATGCCCAGGGAGATTAGCTACATTGCCATGGGTTGCAAACTTCTTGATAATGTTGCGAACTGTGGACAAAGGCAAATCTAGATCTCTGGAGATGGACTAGTAACCTTGAGATCGTTGATACTTTGCAACAATTTTGGATCTCAGGTCCTCACACAGTTCTGTTTTCCTCTTTCTGTTGTCCATGCTTAGTGTTTTTATCTGCTTTCAGGTGTGATTTTTATATTGCCCACACTTACTACTTGCCCCAGGTGAGTTTTAAGGAGGATCACATGCTTGAAACAATCTTATTTATCCACAATTCTGAAAGGGTGCCAACAATTTTGTCCAGCCCATTTTTGGAGTTCTGTGTGACATTATGTCAAATTTGTTTTTTTTCCTCCTGTTTTTGTTTTGTTCCAATATACACAATGTGTATAGCAAAACATGTGTTAATGCAATACTTTTCTGTGAGAAACACTTGATTTTCTGGAAAAATTTCAGGGGTGCCAACAATTCTGGCCATGACTGTATGTCTCCTCCCTGCTTATGGTCTTTGCTATTGTAGCATTAAAGATTTAAGAATGTAGGAAGCAACATTTTGAAATAGTATCAGGATGAGTAGCAGTGATATTACTGTGGAAATTAACCTCAAAGTCCCTCTTATGCCATAGATATTTTTTCTCAGCCACTTATATTCTCTTTCCACCTGCGCAGAGCCTCCCTGGCCCTGATTTTGTTTATTGTGGTAATAAAGATTTCTTTCAAATATGTAGAAAGCAGTAAAGTTCTGCACAGAAATGAAAGAGAATTTGGTTTATTCCTAGCATGAACAAACTAACAAGTGAAGTAACATTAGTATTATTAACATGATATATGGACATGTATTAAATAGGCTTCATTTAGCTAACATTACCTGCATGCTACAGCATAACTCAACTTACATCTTGTTTGGAAAAAACTATGCAAAGTTTTTTTCTGCCTTTTGCTGCCTCTGCCTGGCTGCTTTGCTGGACCACACTGCTCTGCTCAGCAGCACCCCCACTGATGCCAGCGCATGTGTACAGTAAAGGTACGTTCAAAGACGGCTCCGAAAAATACGTTACTTTATGTGGATGGCTAGTGGCTACGTCATCGTAGCCGAAAACCTCACTTCCGTGTCCAAACCAAATCGTGGTAGCAATGGTGCAGTGCTGTGTCTCCTGTTGCAATAACAGAAATGATGCCAATAAAACGATATGTTACTACCACTCTCTGAACAAAAACGAGAAAGCGGAGATGGCAAACTGATACGGTAAGCTCAATCTCTAATCATGAAAAATACATTTAAGTGTGGGCTGGCCAGTATTTTCACTAAACGTTAGCCGAGATAACTTTACCTGTTGCTGTTACGATGTAGTGGGGCCACATAAAATAAAAGAGATAAAAGCCAATATTTCCCCGCACCGTTGCCCCGCAGTGTTGCCCCACAGCGTTGCCCCACAGCGTTGCATCAGTGTCATTCCAGATGAGATTTTTCAAAGGAGCTCAGAGTTTCCAAGATTTAGTTCAGTATCAGTCAATGTTTTTGGGATAAGGCTTCATACTTTAGAGCCAGATGAGTCAGTCAGGACCTCACCTCAACCTCATAAATGTTACCTTTCATTGAAGCCTGTACTTTCCCTTTTAGACTTCCACCTGACAGCACACTAACTATGTTTGAGTTGTAAGAGTTCAAACCCTTTTATACTGACTTCGGGATGTCAGCAGAATAGGATGTCACCATTGAAAAAAGTGACCGGTTCCTTGGCTACCGCCATTGTGTTTACATTGGGAGCAGCGGCGGGTTTCACACGGAAGTGATGTCGTGACGTCATGCTAGCCATCCCCAATAGGTCATGGCTAGCGTAACTTCATAGCGGACTAAACGGCTGTAACGGCAGTAAAAAAAAAAGGACGGGGGACAGAGACCAAAGACACAAGAAGAAAAGATGAAGTTTCCCACGTGTACCCCGCGTCTGTTATGCCCATGCCTCCAACATAACCCCAGATAACCGTGCAGTTCGAAAGCATTCATTTAATTATTTTTCATTAAATACACAGCCGAAAATTACTAAAAAGCACAGAGAAATTGGCTGGTGACTGGACTAGGTCGATTATTAGGTTAAAGTATACAAGTGAAACGTAAAAATTCAGCTCTTTAGAAATAATACTGTTACAGAGTGAAGGAAACTCAAAGGCAGCTGCTTTAAGAGTCACTTAGAGGTTTGAAATGATCATGCAAGATGATATTTAAAAGGAAAATTCTAGAAATGTCAAGACATGTAGACCTCGGTGTCCTCAATGGTAGATACGCCCTTGGCTGCCTCTGCGCTTTGAGGTGTGTTCCTTAGGTGACAGTCGTTGAGCTGTTTCTTTACATGAAAGTGATGATGACTGCCTGACCCTGAGCGGAGGGACCGACTGAGGCTGTGTTATTTTTTTCTCTAGCTGTTTGTTGCTACAGCATTGGAGCAGCCAAGTAACTCAGTCAGTAGTTTTATCTGCAGCCAAGCAGATAACTTCTGTTTTTGGGAAGAGCAGCGAGTGAGATCTGAAACCACCTCTGCAAGGACGATGGCGAAAATAAATAATTAAATGGTAAATGGCCTCTACTTGTAAAGTGCTTTATTTAGTCCTTGAGGACCCCAAAGTGCTTCACACTACATTCAGTCATTCACCCATTCACACACATATTCACACACTGGTGAAGGCAAGCTACATTGTAGCCACAGCTGCCCTGGGGCACACTGACAGAGGCGAGGTTGCCAAACACTGGCTCCACTGGGCCCTCGGACCACCACCAGTAGGCAGAAGGGAGAAGTGTCTTGCCCAAGGACACAACGACTGAGACTGACGGAGTGGGGGCAACCCTCTGGTTACAAGACGAACTCCTCACTCCTGAGCAACATACCCCCGTAAACTGTTTTATTTAACTTCAAAATCAGGACTATATTTTCCTTTATTACCATGTCTATTTAAAAATATATATATTCTTGGCCATCATTTGATAGTTGGAGGGCAATTCTGAGCCGCCTTCCCCTACCAGGGACTTGTGGTGCATTCCATTTATCTTGGAAGTCGGAACATAAACCTGGGTTTGAGGTCACAGCTGAGTAAGCAGCGTTCCAGGTAATGTAGTCGGATAAGTCGGGATTCCAATATGGCGACGCCCAGGTAGCCACTATAAACATCGTTATAGGCTGTTCTTTCCATATTGAAACACCATTTCTTTTTTTGTTAAGTTTAGAGCTGCAGGCTATGCATGTTAGATTGATTTTAGATGCACTCTTACTTGCACTCTTAAGTGCTAAAATAGTAATTTATTGTAATCCAGTAGATTATGCTGTTGAAGCCCACCTCAGAAAGACCCTCTCAAAAGACAGCAAACATGTTCCACCATATTGGGAAAGAAGACGCTGTCCAGGAAACAACTGAAGCTATGGGAAGCTGCAGCTTTCACTGGATTAAAAGTGGTTTACATACATTTTATGAACAATTTGCTTTAAAAATCATAGGATCCATATGTACTTGGTTCAAAATGATTGTCTCCAATATCTCCAAAAACTTCACTGTTAAGTTATTGAGTACATACATATTTGAAAAATGGCTATATAGTTAAGTCACAAGACAGTAAACAGTAAGTTTCAAAAGTCCCATTACTGAGCATGAGTAATTCTCTTTTTTCTTCTAATAGATATACATAGTGTTTTACATGCAGGGTTCGCTGTTTGTATGTGTAACTGATCATTCCCGTATAGCAAAAAAACAAACCATAAATAAATTTGAGACTGTAAAATTAACTAAAACAAAGAATAAGACCGTTGTTATTGAAGTTTTAAGTCTTCTAGCACCAGCTGTAGCTGTTGAATTGGGAACAATGGGAGACTTTTCGTATTGAAGTGATATTTAGGCAGTTAAATGCAGAGGTGGGTAGTAGTTACATATACTTGACTATTTTTTCAAAACAATGTACTTCTGCATACATAAACAATGTATCGCTGTTTTTCATTTTTTATTGTGTATCATCTGATGTGTGTGTTTAATGCTAAATTGTGGCTTTTAATTTCCAATGTTATTTTATATGTTTTTCTTTATCACCAAATCATGTAAAGTACCTTGAATTACCCTGTTGTTGAAAGTGTTCTGAACAAATAAAATTGCCTTGCTTGCCTTCTGGGAGGGGTTTTACTGCACCTGTCATAATCTGTTGGACTTTGAGTTCAGTTTCTTATTTTGAGCATTTTGTTCCATCTTGTGTTTCATTCATTTCTATGTTCCATTGATCCTTGGAGTTACTTTTCCCTCAGTTCCCTGCATGGGTTCATCCCCAGCTGTTCTGCTTTCCGTTTACTGTACTCACCTGGTTTTCATGCCATAATCAATTCTCCATAGTATTTAAGCTTTCATTCACTCACTGCTGGAACATCCGTCCTTCTACTCCTGTCATCCTGCTTTCCCTGTGTTCTAGAGGGATTTTTGAATCATTGAGCATCTTCATTTTCACGTCAGCCTCTTGCCTGTTGCACTTTGGGTCCTCATCAAAACCTTGCTAAACATGACAACATGGCAGCACACGTCCAGACAGTTTTAGATGTGTCTCTGCTCCAACACAGCTGATTCAAATGCTCCAACTAATGCCACAGCATGTCAAAGTTATGCAGAGGCCTGCTAATGAGCCATCATTTGATTCAGGTGTGCTGAACCAGGGAAAGAACTAAAACATGCTGGAGACCGGCCCTTGAGGACTGGAAATGGGCACCGCTGTAGTAGACAGTGCAGCTAGAAGTTATTTGCACTATTCTAACATATCCCACAGTAAGTATTGGTTTTCAAAAGTTTTATGTTGTGAAAAACTAGATTTGGCAATGTGATTCTTTTCTCCAAAAGTATTTGTAATAATGTGATTTATTTGTTTTCATTTTTTTACTTTGTCTTTAAAATGCCAGAATTTGCACATAACTTTTTTTTTTTTTTGTCTGATTTGCATTTTTTATTTATTTAATTATTGCTAATTATATCAGATGTTGTTATAATTGGTTACTTAGTACTTGAGCTTTGAGTACAGTGGCTATTCTGCCCACCTTTGGTAAAACCCACTGATTGGACTTCAGTAGAAGCAAATTACACTGAAGTAAAGTGTATTTTAGGCTGGGGACACTAGAGGGAGCCTTCTGTTTAGTTGCTCAGTTTATTCTCTTTCAACATATCCAGTTTTCTGTATTGACCATCGGTTTTACAGCCTAAATGGGTTATAATCCAGTTTTTGATCAGAGGTAATGGATTTTAATTTATATAAGAAAAAAAAGGAAACAACCCTCCAAACAATTTCCAGGTGGATAGCATTCCCAGACAGCTCCTCCTAACTGTCTGAACTCACACAAGATCCATGCTGTTTACACATCTGGTGTGGAGGTTCTGTCACTCGCTTCCCTGAACCTCCCTCTAAATTTATCAGGGCTGGTTGTCACGTGTGCATCTCGTGTTTCTGCAGCGGTGGGAACAGCTAAAATTAGCCCAGACACAGATTAGCACCACAGGTTTGCTCTCCTACTTACTCTTGAACAAAACGAATTATTTTTCATGCATAGCTCTTAGAGTGATGAACCTTCGTCTTCTATGTACACATCTTGACCTTTCCCCTGTTATTATCTAATAACTCGTCCTGCTATGGAATGAGAACCTGATTGGAAGAGAAGATCTGCAGTCCAGATAATCAGATAAGGACATAATATTTAACAATCTGATACGTACATATAGTACCAACAACACTCTGAATATGTTTTACCATTGCCTGCCTTTAGTTTCTCGCAGGAATGACAAGAGGGGGAGACTCCTAAATGTCACAACTAATCCGGGGGATGCAGAAGGATCACCTGGATATGTGAGGTTGGCCCTCGGAAAGAAGTGGGCTCACACAGTATCTGTTATATACCCTGTGTAAGTAAATAAACTAAAACCTAACCTAGTCTGCTGCAGGACTGCTCAGTGTGATCTATCGTATTCATCTGGATAGCAGTGTTGTGAAAGAGCTGAGGTGATATCAAGCTGCAGCGGGTTTGGCCGCTTTTCCCAAAAAGTAACCTGAATACACGAGTAGAGAACCAAAGGCCAATGCAAACACATCTGACAGTTGCAGTTAATGCAAACAGCCCAAACCAAGGCTGCTGAGTCCAACACACCAGCTAAAACCAGATAACTGCAGAAATCAAACTTTTATTCTTCTACCACTTCCAATTAAGTTGCTGGTATGAAGAGTTTGTTTGACCTCATATCTGATAAACAGTGAAAACATGGTACTATGTCTGTATCGATCAAATTAAATGTATAAATGTGTTTTGCAGGCCATGAGAAAATGCACAGTGTTGGAATTGTGGTACCTGCATAAATGAAAAATGCAGTTGTGCATGTTAAAAAGTTGATAAATTAACATCATCAATAATTTCAAATGGCACCATTGAACAAAACTGCCTGCCTTGGTGGCACGAAATCCAGCATTGTAGAACCCAAAGAACAGCTGCCATCCTGTTTCTAAGTCTGTGTCAGCACTGAGACTTTATGGGTTTTTATTTGACAGTCATTACAACAGAGCAGTGAAGAACACTATGAAGCTACAATAAAAGTCTCATTTCTCTCTCAGCTGCATCACAGACATATAAACTACCACTAGCTTATCTTACCTAGCAAAATCAGCCTGTAATAACAAACATAACCTTTGTAATAAGGAGGCTGTATATATTTAGCTGGACGATTAGATCATAAGTAAAAAATAAAGTAATAATAAATGTTCTGTGTTTTTTAGGTTTATTCACTGGCATTTTTAGTGACAAGGGATATATAATTAGGGCTGTAACAGAAAAAGGGGGTGATTTTATGTTTGGTGAACAATTTATTTTAAACAGTCCATATGTTTGAGACTAATTTTCAGTTTTCTGGCACAGCCCCCCCATTTGTATTTACAATGTCTTGAGACACATGATGTGCACTCCAACAAGTACACAATGTGTTGTCTAGAATTACCCACATGCAGGCAGAGTCATGCTGAAGAGGAATGTTAAAGAAGAATGAGAGGAGCAGACTTACAAACAACAGAGAGGGAGCACAACAAGAACCCAAACGGTGAGGCATGAAGTGGGTCAAGTTGGGATCTGACAAAGAACTTTGAAAGCTGCATAAGTATACAGTTGAAACCATATCTCTACAAACACTGCACAAAAAGGCACCCTTTATTTCTTACTCTCTGATATAAGCTCAGCCTAAACTCCTGTTTTAAGTCAGTGAGGAATCTCTCAAATCATTTCTATTTGCATAAATAACAGTGAGAATCCTGATGCTTACATACATTCCCATAGTATTTGATAGAATTTCCTTTTAAATTGTAGATTTAAACCAACCTTCTCAAAGTAATTTGCTCATATTTTGGCCTATTCCTCCTGATAAAACCAGTGTAACTGAGTCAGGTTTGTAGACCAACTTGCACACACAAAGTTTCAGCACTGTCCACATATTTTCTATAAGACTAAGATCAGGACTTTGTGGTGGGCAACTCCAACATATTGATTCTGTTGTCCTTATACTACTTTGTAACCAGTTTAGTGGTGTGGTTGGGGACATTGTTTGGACACCTCTTTTCTGTCCACGTTTAAACTTAGTGACTTATATTGAAATGGTGACTTGACATTTCTAAATAATGTTCTCTTCTCATGACACCAGTTTCTTCTGCAGCAAGACAACCCCATAACATAATGCTGCCACTCCTGTACTTCACAGTTGGGATGGTGTTCCAAGTTTTACGAGCTGCCCCTTTTCTGCAAATTGGACATTTCAATTTTAGTTTCATCCGACCACAGAACATGTCCCAAAACATAGTGTCTTTGTGTTTGAGTGCACTGGCGTTTTCAAACTGTAATTTGTTTTTTATGTTGTTTTTAGACTTCTTCATCTTTAATTGGCCTATCAGCCCATGCCAGTACAGTACTTGTTTCACTGTGGAAAATTACCATCTCTGACCATTCTCAGCCAGCATCTTTACAAGCTCTTTTGCTTTTCTTATGGGATTGATGGGCATATTTTGCACCGAGAGAGAAACAGTCTCTTTCCTGAAAAGCATGATGGCTGGACATTTCCATGCATTTTAGATTTGCATATAAAATTGTTTTTACAGAAGAATGCTGCCCCTTCAGGCATTTGGAAGTTGAGGATGAACCAGATTTAGCTCCAAAGTTCTCCTCCTGATATTTTGCTTGATTTCTTTAGATCTTTCCTGATGTCACACAAGGAAGCACTTTTTAAAGTGTGGCTTAAAGGGTTAGTTTGGATTTTCTGAAGTGAAGTTCAGGAAGTAATTATTGGTAATTGTTACCTATACTAGAAAGATGTCATATCACTGTTGAAAAAGTAATTATACCCTCTGAGAGGTGGAAAGCTAACAAGATAACCAGACTTGTATCAGTCAGCTGATTGGCCAAGATTGATCATTTAAAGGAACATGGGGCAGGATTTGTAAATAAAATAAACATCCATGTCCAGTTTTTTTAATGCTGTTGGGAGATGAAGCGTTACAAACCAAAAATAATGAGCCCACCCACGTATCATTCCATTTTCTTAAACTGGCTGTGTGCTGAAAATGTGCTGGAGTTTGGGGCCCGAATTTCCCGCGGTGTGACGTCAATTGACACTGCGTGTGTGTTCTCGACAGCTTTAAAAGAGGAAGAAAAATGGTCGCAGACCTCCATTGATTCAATTGTGAGAATGGATTCTTCTGCAACTGGGAAACGACCAAGGACGACTCACAGCCCACTAAAAAGTGGCACTAAGAAAAAGAAGTATGTCATTGTGAAGAGGTATATTTTTTGTGAAGCATTTGTGCGCGCTCCCGTGCGGCTGGCTGCAGTTACTTGCAGCGCCGGCTGTGTCGCTTGTGAATTTCGTTTCTTCATTCTGCCCCCTGCTCCTTTAAAAAAACAGAAAAACCATGAGACCAGGAAAGTACATTAACATACCAACAGTCTCATAGAAAATCTAAAAGTTTTCTCAATTCTTGGTAGAGCAAGAGTGGACTGATGAGTCACAGCTGATCTGGTGGACTGATAAAGCCAGAAGGCTCAACGAACGTTTACTTGCCATGAGAACACAGACATTCTACTAATTAAAATGGCACCAATCGTAACAATTGTGTCTTGTTCCACTGATATGAACAGTTTCAGTCTAAGTTGTTTTAAATTTAAATGGTCTGTACTTGTATAGCGCTTTATCCTGAGGACCCCAAAGCGCTTCACACTTCATTACAACATTCCCCTATTCACGAGCACACTGATAGAAGTGAGGCTTCCAAACACTAGCGCCACTCTCACCACCACTAGTAGGCAAGGAGGGTGAAGTATCTTGCCCAACGACCGAGACGGACAGAGCAGGGGTTTGAACTGGCAACCCTCAGGTTACAAGACGAGCTTCTATCTCCTGAGCCATGGTTGCCCCGTCTCAGCTAAAACGGAAGGCGGCAATCTCCTTGTTTGGTCTCCATTACTCCAAGGATTCATTTAGTTTGGCAGAAACCACTCTAACAGTGATTTTCGTAATTTTTTTCACTTTTAACTGCTAGCTCACTGTGAGTATACTAGTAAAAAGTATACTATATTGAAATCAAAGTAAATAGGTTTTCAGCCTAACCTGTTTCTCACAGTTCCAGTTGATTAAAACTTTGTATATTTTGCTCCATTTACAGTTATGGGCATGCTTGGACAAGTTTCTTTGTCTCATTTCCTGACTTATGAAGATAAACACCCATCTTCCTTTCTTGAATGGCCTGTTTTTCTGTCAAGTAAGTCATGGATTACTAATTTAAGTTCCCTAGAAACTCGGATCGACTTAAAAACAAAGTGTAACTGAAGAAAAAGTCTTGGTTACCTTGAGACAATTTTAAGGGTTGTAAATAAATAGAAAAGAAAGAAACATTTTACTGCTGAATAGCTGTAATCAAATTAAATGAAGGATTTTTCTAAATTGTGAGACAACGCTACAGCAAGAAAAGAGGACATTTTTTTGAGACTCCACAGCTTGCCCAGAGTTGTCAATAAATGAAGCGGGTGCCCAAATACATCATTCAACTAAATTCAAGTTTGAAAGCAAAAAAGGAATATGTTTAGAATGGACAGGCTGCTGAGGAAATGGTGCTAATTTCCTCAGTGATAATGGCTCAGATATCTCAGTGGAATGTGGGTGGAGATAAAATAAACTGCAGGGGATTGCATGAAGACAAAACATGAACAAAACCAAAGTTCAGTTAAAAAGTGTGGTGAAAAGTGTTACAAATAAAGTATGCACTTCCCTTATGTAGTTTAAAGCACAGTATTAGCTCTCACATCAACAGTCACTGTATTTCTTTGCCTATGTCTTCTCAACATGATGTATTTTAAATATATTTAGATTTTCAATAATACATTCCAGTAAACTAGCAAAAGTATATACCATTTGAACACCAACAGTGTAAAATGTACTTCCATAGTATTTTAAGTATGCCTATATTTTAAGTGAGATATTTATTTATATATATGGGTAACTGCATTCATACCCTTTTAGTATTATATATTTACAATCATAAAAAAATGTCACAATAATTAATGTTTCTAACCACTCACTAAAAGCAAATTTGTGAAATAAGCCAAATACAATTTTAGTACATTTGCATTACATTTAAAATTTAACTAGGTATTCTTTGAAATATAGTATTTACAAATTATATACCATTAGTCCTCGAAGAAATAAGTATCACTGAAATCTCAGAACATCTTGAGGAGCTCAACAAATACTATGATCCAGTGTTTAATATCAAGAGCAACAAGGATCCTCTGTCTTGGTGCCAGATCCTGCAATGTCCGTGTCCTGATGTGTAAATATGGTGGCAGAGGAAGCAGCATGGGCAGGAGGTTTTATCTTTGTAATGGATCAATGCACCACTTTCCAATAACATTTCACGTTTTTGCATCCTGGAAATAATAATAAAGACCATGTTTAGTACCAGCACATTTATTTTCTGGCTGCTATGCTCTAGTAGAGGTACATAACTCTTCACCACGGCCAAAGAAATAAAATTTCACATTTGCAAAATAAATATATTTTTAAAATAAGTTATGAAACATGAATAACTGGCCAATTTAGTAAATATAAAATGTGCAAGCAGATGAAGAAACAATACAGCGTTGCAACTGCAAGCAGCCTGGGGGCGGAGCGTCCTCCAGCTAGCAGCGCGAGAAGAAGAAAAAAAGTTTGACGTCAGCCACGTCGGATTTCAGTTGTCCAAGATGGCGAAGGAGAGCGGGCCGAGGAATAGAAATCACTACGGTTACAACTCCAAAAGCCGGCTCGAAGACGAAGGTAAACTGTCGTTGAATTACTTAGCCGAACATGTCGACGAGAAGAGGCGCGAAGTTTAAAGGGGATTGTGAGAGAAAGCGTTTTATTAAGGTGGTCTTTGTTTCCTCTCGCTTTTCCGTTAGTCAGACGTTTCTGTTTCCAGTTGGAGAGCCGCGGTGTGGAGCCAAGCGTTGGCTCCCCGGCCGGATTACGTCTTCTCTTCACTCAGACCCAAGCTGTAGCGACAGGCTGATGCAAATAACATCCAATTCGGCATATTTTGGTCTACTCGTGTTTTGGCTGAACATGTGTTGTTTGAATCGGACACTGACCCGGATACAGAACTAAACCCCGACACCTGTCGCCTCATTTACCCTCGCATTAACTTTCATCTGGCCGCTCCCTGATAACCGCCTGTTCCCAGCTGTTTTTTTTTTTTTTTTTTGTCTTTAGCTTAACCTCTTCGGTCGCTCAAAAATGCTTAAAAGTCGTTTACATTCCGTAGGGTGTACGCTGTACACGCTAATCTTATCCCACTAATTACTTGGATATTTTTAAATGCACTATAAGCGGGCTGGTCAGTTTGCCAGCAAGTTTATCCCCTTAACTGTGAAGGAGCCCGAACAGTGACGTGCAGGCACTCACGGCCTCCCTTGTTGTCATGAAGAAGAAAAAAAAATCACCTGTAACATATTTGCTGCTTAAAAAGATGGAAAAGTACAGCTGAGTCTTACCTCGGAGGACGGGTCCACTCATCAGTCCAGTCAATCGGGTTCATTTTCCCTTCTCAGTCTGTGGCATGTCTATTTCTTTTTCTTTAAATATACTTGTATTTTGTGTTAACTGTTCCTACAGAATACATTGTCTTTAATTTGTTTTTGTAATGTATAATCGGCCATAAAATTGGAGAGAAAAGCTCAGCGTGATGCAGGCATCTGACGGTCAGAAGAGGGCGTCCCTGAGTCAATGGTTATATGCTGTGCTGGTCTTCTTCTACGCAGAAATCAAGCGCCAAAATATTAGCTAAAAAAAATCTGAAATCATGCGTTTATTTTATGAGACGACTGAAAAAAATATTCTTTTAGTATGTAGCATAACTAGAAAAAACCCCTGCGAAATTTTAGTAGTAGTTTTGTTTCTTACTAACAGGTTTGTTCCCCTTGCAGGTGGCTGTAAAACAGAAACTTGCTAACTGTAGTTTTGAAACAGAGTTTCCTCTAAAAGACTGATGGCTGGCACTCCTTTAATTCCCATGCCATGACAGTCTGTGTTTTTGTTTTTTGTTTTTTCTGGGCTAGAAATATTTCCAAGCAAATCAGATTGGCTTAATTGGAAGTGAGGTGTTTTTTTTGGATGATCAGCATGGTGTAGCAACGGGTGGGGTAGAACTGTGTTACTTTATACTCTGTACAGCCAAAGAAAGCTCCGGCAACTCATTAAAATGACTTGAAACTGAAGAGACGTTAATAGGGTTCGAACCTGTAGCTCCATCCAACCAAGATGCTATTGTTAATGGAGGGTGGTGAGGTTATTCGGTTAAAACGAACTCTAATTAGTTTCCTCCCTTGGTCCGGACCTTTTCCGCCCGTGTGAATACAACCCAGCGAACTCTGGTGCGCACCAAACAAGGAGAACCGAGACCCAGCTGGAGAGGCGGTATCGGCGCGGTTCCAAATGAACCCTGCAGCGGAGCATATCAGGTGTGAAATCGTCCGACCTTTATCCCACCCAGTAAACCATAAAAAAACAACCTTTTTAGTCTCTGCGTATTATGAGAAGTAATTTTTTTTTTTTTTTTTATTGTAGTATTTTTTTATGCTTTTGCTGCCTTAATATGTGAATGTCCCCACTGTGACATCAATTGTCTGTTCATAATTATGTTCATCCTACTGTACACCTCATGTTACATCAAACGGTCGACGCTCAAACATTTCTGTTTAGATCTGTATAAAAGGTTGCGCTACAATATCTTGATGTGACGGGCTTCAAGAAATCTGGTCATAATTTTTACCTGTTATTTTTTTTAATGACACATTCAGTCGTTCATTTTCATTCATTTTAGTTGATGTTAAATCCGAACAATCTGATCAGACAACTCACACACCGAGCTGATTAACAAGCTATGTGTATTGTGAACATTTCACCTGAACGCTCCGCCTTAATGCGTAATCAGCCACAGTTTTGAAATCAGGGAACATTTCTCCAATTGAAGTGAGCAGAATAGGTCGACACTAAATGAACAAGGGCTTTTCTGTTTGCTTCAGAGGGAGGAAATCTCCCTGGATGCGCTATTTTTGCATCAGTAGTTAAACTGCAGCGATCTGTGTCCGATGCAACCACAGATACGCGCCAACGCCTCAGTAACTCTTTAACGTGCCGTCAGCTCCCAGATAGCGAGATGCATCGATGGTGAGCAGGTCTGAGAAGATGCTCTCATGGGAATCTTTTTTTTTTTGAATTGGTTTAGTTTAGTTAGCTGTACTCCATGTGTAAAATTGAAAATGGCTACGTATTTGCACCAAGTGGTCAGGGGTTTGAATACTAATCTGTCGAAATGACAGACACTTTCAGATTTTTCCATCACCGTTTAAAAAGCCGATCATAGTCAGAAAGTATTCAGTTAACGCGACCCCTGTGTGTTAACCAGAACACCAGAAAGACTATAAGAACCACACTCTCTGTTGACCTATTTTCACATGGCTTCCTGGTTTTACTCCGCTCACATGCCGCAAAATGGAAAAATCTAAACATTTTGTCTGGACCAAAGCAAGTGAACTAACGGACCTTCCTGGTGTGAATTCACCTTTAAAGTTTTAGATTACCAGTTTTTAAGTCTGACTTTTAGAGAAGCTGTAAGAAAATTTAATTTTTTCGGTATTTGCTTTTCACTGTTGCCCAACACGCAACCAGACCAGCTGTGTCAGACTCCAGCGCCCAGAGTCCTGTAGGTTTAACATATGTCCCTGCTCCAACACACTGTTTGGGAGAAATAAAGCAAGCTGTCTTGATCATGATTGCCTTCACCACCACATGACCACAGCATCGGCTGTAAACTCTAGACATCAAAATTAACAAACAATGGAATTATATCAGTCTGTGTTTAATGGCTCTATATAATAAATGACACATTTTGAATTGAATTACTGACAAAATAACTTTTCAATTATAGGTATTATCACTTGTAATTGGATGTTCATATGACTGTTGGCTATTAAGGAGCTTAGAGATGGTATTCACTGTTTGTTCTAAATAATGAAACAAAATTTATTTAAAATAAGCTCAGTTAGATTTTCAAACACATTGTTTTAATTAGAAAATCATAAATGAATCCTAATATTACACATCTGTTAGAGGGGTGACATTTTGTGAGTGATTTTCAGAGGTTCATCTCTGACATATAGTATGAGGAGGAATTTATCTTATTGACCTTTATATCTGCTTTTATACAGGCTGGTGCGCTCTTAATCTGCACTTTGTCCTTGTTGGTTTGTCTGAAGCAACCGAACGTTTGTCCTCCCTTCAGTGGCGATAACACATGTTGTGTTTTGGGCACTACAGTGTAAACATTTGAACTACTTTGCATTTAAAACTACATCAGATTTCTTTTACTGATGCACTTTTGCTTCCCTATTCCTACTTGATAAGTGTCATTAATTTAGCACGTTTTAAGTCTAGATTAATGATTTAGAGCATCGCTATAGTTAAATGCACCTTGGTGTCATCAAAGGCTACGTCACATGTAGAGCAGGAGTCAAGGGAGATGAAAGCAGATTATTTTTTTTGTATTCAGCGTTGAAATGTAGGTTAGACTGCATACATGCAGAGTTAAGGATGCAGACTTATGAAAATTGCAAAGGGGAATGTAGTCGGAGGGATGTTTTCTGTAACCAAGTCATGCTTTCCTAATTTAGTGAGATTTATTCGGTCAGGTTCAGCACACAGTCTATGTTGCAAAGTAACCGTTGCCCTGCAATAAGCCTTCTAGCCACTGCCTAATTTGCTATCGCATAATAATAATAATAATAATACATCTACATTAAAAACAAAGCTAAAACAGACTAATTTAACTCTTTCAAAGCTAGAGATGAGGAAAACTTGGGGGTTAAACATAATTACTTTATTCTTTTGCAGTTCTGTAGTTTTCTAACATAATCCCAAAAAGGTAGTGGAGCAAGTGCATTTAAATACAAACCTATAATCATAATAATAATTAAAAAATCCAAGTTTGCAAAACTCAAACGTATATTTTTCAGGAATGTCTAAACATATCAAATTGCAGTTATCGCAATTTTAGCGTTTGGACTATGCAATATTATTGCTGCCTATAATATTTCAGGCAATGTCATGCTTTCACATTTTCTTGTCAGTATTATAGTTTATCAGTTGGTTTGGCTCAATGTCTTTATTCCCACACCTGATGGAGCTTTCAGTGATTGAGATGCCAGACCTCAGGGAGAGTTGTTGGGGTATGATGATAATGGAAAAGAGACAAAGTAAGGAATAAAATGCATGTTAAGTACAGTTGTAATTGTCACTACAATATTAACCATTAATCGTGTCATTTCTTGTTTTACTACTGTCATGCAATCCTATTTTCTTTAATCATTTTTTGGGTTGTTGACTTGTTGGTTTGAAAGCAGGCTGTCAGACCATAAGATAAATATGAAAATATCATTCAATAAATAAATAAAAAACATTCCCCTGTCAGTTTCTTATCATTAAACGGTTCAGAATAATTTTATTACAACTTAAAAATATTAACTTATTGTCTTATAAGACTGCACAATGCACTGGAAATATTAATGTCGCAAAGGACTGCTTAAAGTGCAATAATTGTTGACTTATATGTTCCAAGTGTTATGAACTTGCATTTTTTTATTTTTATCTAATGTAATATTTGGAAGAAGTCTGACACCAGCAAATGTTAACACCGGACACAAATGACATTACTCAGAATGCCAAAGGTCACAAAGAGATGGAAGCACAGATGAGAAAGAGAGGACAGAAGAAATTGGCATTTATTGCAATATTTACCAGTATTATTGCCAGCAGGATTTTTTAATATTGTGCAGCCCTGTGGTCTGTTATTATCCCCAGATGCGATGGAAACCAATGGCCGCAGGCTGCTCTGCCGTTTGACTACGACACTGGGGGACGCCATTACTGTAGTAACGCCATATAGCCGCTAGTCCCCCATTGGAATACATTGCACTTTAGACATGTTAAAAACAACTTTAATGCTTGTTGCCTTTTTTTTTTTTTTGTCTACAGCTACATATTGTTCCTGTGATTACGCTGGGTTAAAAACAACCAGAGGCACCAGGCTGGTTAACATAGGATACATTTTCTACATCTTGCATCATTAATGAGGGGCGGACATTGATTGACAGGTCGTTATAATACCTCTGTCCACCCGCTCCATCACTTTACCACTCATATAGGGTCTTGGGGCATGGGCACATCACTGGGGTGCATCCTGTGGTGTCCTGGGTCCCAATTTTAATATACAACTTAGACACTCCCACTTAAAACATTCTCACGCGACACATATGTAGGGACACTTTGGGGTGGGCACACTTTTCGGCATCCAGAGGGGGAGCCGTACAATCAGCTTCACCTCTGGTGCCGGTGCCCACTGTTAAACCACATATAGACACTGAGGGCTCGGGGTGGGGGTTGGGGGATGTGTGGCTGCCTTCCCCACATCCCACCCCTCTGTTTTAAATGCACATTATAACAACATGCATCAACACCATACTCGAGCGGGAGGATGGAGGCTAGGGGTCTTTTCACACCCCTGTTCGCTACGGGCCATCAGGGGTTGGGGTGCGGAGGAGGACAGGCGATCTGGTTGGGGTCCTGGGCTGTCGGGCTGCTTTGCCACTGTGGGGCCCTTGGCGGTCTGCTTGTCTCCGTCCTAGAATGTAGGAGGTCCACCTCTGGGGGCTGTTGGCTCTACTGGGGCATCGGTACCTGGACCTGGGAGCATAAAGTGTGCATGGGGTGTGTGAGTGAGGGTACAGCGTCATTTTTTTGGGTGTCTTGGTGTGTCAGTGAGAATGTATGGGTTTAAGAGGGAGGGAACGTATGACTGTGTCTGTATGTCTTTCTCTACCTGTCAGGTTGGATCTTGGTCTGCCCCCTCGCCTGGCGCACCTCAGGCCTTACATTTAATGGGGGGCCTATTTCCCCTCCGTCACTCCCCGCCGGTGACGGGGGCCCCTGCCTACTGGTGCATCGGTGGTCAATTCGGTTCGTGCCTGGGGGGGCCGGTGTGTCGGTCGGCCGATGCGCTGGGCCGATATCTTCCTTTGGTTGTTTGGGGCACCTCTTTTAGGGGTGCCAGGTTTGGGATTGTTGGGTGGTGCCTGCTCGGCGGGATACGATTCTGGCGTCTCTGCTCGTTTGATCACCTGTTCTGTGCGCACCGTGCGTGGCCGGTTCATTGGCGGGTTGGACTGGCCCTGGCCCTCGTTGGATGCCTGGTCTCGGCGCCCTGCGTTGCGCGGGATCAGGACCCGGGAGCTGGTACAACTTGGTGTCCAGATGCTGGCTGAGCCCGGCCTGGGGATGCTGTACGTCCCCTGCGGCTATCGGTGGGGCGCTGGGATGTTGTTCTAATCTAATTATGCTGCGCTACCAGCTCCATGCTTCCCAGAGGCAAGACGGCCACACACTGTGTGCTTTTTGGACCATTTCCACAAATTTTGCGATCGATTTGTCTTCAAAGCCGTATAAAAACAAATATTGCATTTGTTGTGCATGGAGTTGAAACAAACATCTTAGTCGTATTATTTAAAAGTTAAAGGAATAATACACTTTTTTCAGTTTAAAGCTCTGAAAAGGTCCAGCATGATGCCCAAATCAGCGCGCACATAAAACGTGCGTATGGATATTATTAAACTGAGGGTACATATGAACCTAAAAATAATTTCTGCACCTGACCCCTGCCAGGCTCCATGCAGAGATGAAGGAAAGATTGTTGAGTGTTTTTATCATTCTTCCTGTAGCCTGTGCAGGATTCTGGGTTGATTGCGCAGAATCCCCTCTTGAACTCTGCTGTGTAGACGGAACGTGTAAACTGCAGCCATTCATTTATAAAGGTGTTCGCCGATGTTGCTTAATAGAAATGTTTAATTAACCTTACCTTAACCTATTATCAATTCAAAGATGCAAACTCTGAGGATCAGTTTTATTTGTTCTGATAATGATGCATATGTTTGCGGGAGAAACAGAAAGGCGTTCACAATCTTTAACAACTTTTATTTTCACGAATAATCAAAAAACAATCAAAAAAGGTGAAAAACGTGCTCCTGACTTGACTCCAAGCCCTCCGCCCTCGCCTGTATCAGGATATTGTCAACCGTGGCTTTATATGTATTCATTTCTGAGGAGTAGATTTTAAATCATTATTAAATTACAATTATTACCGTATTAATCCATTCATAGCAGCACACACGAGGCACTTTCATCCACACGCATTCAACACACATACAGTGCACGCACTTTTCAGGGAATTTAATACTGGACACATTATTATACACTGTATATATATATATATATATATGTATGTATGTGTGTGTGTGTGTGTGTGTGTGTGTGTGTGTGTATATATATATATATATATACATATATATATATGTATATATATATATACAGTCAATGTTGCACACATGTAAACATATTGCAGATTAGACTAGGCTAATAAACATCCTCCACTCGGCTTTACATACATTTTGACAGCAATCTGTCTCGAGACTTTTTTTATCCGATTGTCTTATATATCACGTTGTGATAATTCAGTTTAAATTGCTGTATTTTGTTCCACTGTAATTATAGTAACACTACATTTTAATAATTATTTTAAGTTATGAGTTCTTACCTTATGAGATTGGGGAGAAAAGAGCCGTCGGAGGCGCACAGATGGCTGCAGTAGAATGAAGCGGGAGCGCTATATATTCAGTCAATGAGGGGGTTAGCCTTTAGCTTAGCTAGCCAGGTTTAGCATCAGAGCTAAAGGCGCGGGAGCAGAATGGATGGGATACCGACACAAATACACGCCCTGCGAGGGCCAGGCAGGGCCGAGTCTACAGTGAAGATCCCGCCCTTATGCCCTTTTTGGGAACATGCTGCGTCAGAACCGGGGAGGAGGAGTCTGTAAGTCCGCCATGATTTCCCCCATGAACGTGGTCATTGTGGTAAACAGGGAGGAGGGCGGAAACGCTGTCCATTATTTATTCAGTCAATGATGGAAACCTGTTACTCTACTCACTACCTTTAAATGCTTTAAAGTATGATGGCTGATTTTAGGTTAGTATCTACTTTCAATGAGCAGCATTGTGCATAAGCCTCTTTATCAGGAGGTTGCATGCCAACTATTTAAACCATGCTGTGCTTCCTTGGGTACTTTTCCTCCATATACGCTGTTGCAGTGCAATGTTGGTCTCCTTGCAGTCCAAGCAGAATACTCTGTGTGTCAGGCCACTTCGCTCTATGGCTCCAGTCTCCTCCACTTTATTTTTCTAAGTGGTGCTCCAGGCTGGATGGGAATCTGCAGTGCCACAAACTGAGCAAGTGTTGAGTGCTAATTTGTGTGCGGAGCAGATTACAGTAACTGGCTTGTGCTGTAACCTTGCAGCAGCAAGTCCAGCTTCATCTTTGCATGTGCTGTTCACATGTCTTCTCATGAACACGGGTATTCCGGAACATGTTTAAATATGCCCTTTAACCAGCTTTTTGATTGGACAAAGAGAGAGAAATTCATCAAAAATGAAACTTAGAAGATTTTTTCTCTCATGTCAGCAAGTTTTGGTTTGAGGAAGCTTTTCTATTAGACCTGTAAACAAACTGAAAGCTATGGGAGTTTTTTCATCCATTTTGTGACTCAGGACAGCTGAATGCTGAATCGCTAAGATAATTGAATGAGTAATGTTAACAATTTGTGGTTTAACCTGTTTGCATGTTTGTCAGTTCAGGAAGTTTTATATAAACTTTTAATCTGAAAAAGAGACTGTTCCTGATTGAAACGAAGCAAACAAG
Source organism: Valencia hispanica (assembly GCA_963556495.2). Lineage (NCBI taxonomy): Eukaryota > Metazoa > Chordata > Actinopteri > Cyprinodontiformes > Valenciidae > Valencia > Valencia hispanica. Next base: position 36,349,406 of record OY747711.1, read on the forward strand.
GTTGAGCTGCTTTGTTTATTCTCAAGAGACTTAAATTGGGGAATAGATTAAATTAGCAACAGGTCCAACCTTTTGATTTTGTATGTTTAAGCTGGAATTAATCTATCTAAGATGGCCTCGTTGAACCGCTTGAGTAAGTGCCACCAAGGTACGTTAAAAATGACGCTTTTTTTTTAACACTTTTGTTGTTCTTATTGTGACGCAAAGGGGGAAATCTGAAACAGCTTTAACAGAAACCTGATTTATATTCAGGTTATCCCTGAAAAATCAATGGGATGGACAGAGCAAATGGAGAAATACTGTCCTGGTGGCATACTTAACTCGTGTCCTTTTTTTCCGGCCCTTTGTGTATTTCACCACAAGGCTATTTTCAGTTTGACCTAGATGGGAGGTCCAGAGTGAAAAACAGTGTTCAGTCTAGCACAGAAAGCGAGAAGAAAGATTCCCATCTTCAGTTTGATATAGGACATTATTTTCCCTCACCACCAAACATTATGTGCTCTCTATTAAAAATTGTATGTCAAATGTTGTTTTTACCTTCTGACCCTGTCACAAAGTGATTTGTTTGTAACCTGTTATTTTTCTCTTTCTCTTGTTTCTTAAAGGGTTTAAAGACATGGAAGATTGCCCTGTTTTTTGCCGTAATCAGATTCCTCGTTATGCCAGGCCAGAAGACCTGATGGGTAGATTAAATGTCAGGACCATTTCTTCGCAGTCCTATCAAAATGACAGCATCAGTCCTTCACCAGATGAAGGGATAGAGGAGGAAAAGGTAACATTTGAACATTTTCCTTTTTTAAGGGAATAGTCTTTTATGTTAAAATGGCACCTGAAGGGGAAAAAAATTAAAGAAAGGAATTTAGAGTTATAAATATGTGTATTCATCTGATTCGTTGGAGGGGACAGTTTTATCTTCATTAGGCCCGAGAAGTGAAAGCGCTGCAAAGGCTTATTGTATCTGTTCTGTTAATTATTCTTCCCGAAAAAGAATTCGCTTTTTAGATGCCTAAACATATACGAAAACTCACCAAGTTTGGCGGACGCATGAGTTGTGCGTGAAATGTGCTATAAAAAGTCTGTTGGAGCCACGTCCATACCCCACAGGAAGTCGGCCCTTTTGGTCAAAAGCTGCCAATTTGTGCCTTTTGAACACTTTGTCACACAGATTTGATCGGCACACTCAGTGGAAGCGTTGAGGTGGCGTTGAGTTGAGTCGAGTCAGCGGTGCGTGACCCCCGTGGTCACTACACCAGCGCCGTCACTACTCCCGCGCTGGAGCGGCCCTGAGCTGCGAGGGCCGTTTGAAACCGCTTGCAGCTTTAATTTTCATTTTCTTACTGAAATGGGCTCATTAACTTGTTTGGGTGCCAGTAAAACCACGTAATGAAACTTGTCTTTAGGCTGTGATCGAGGAGGAAAGACCAGGGCCCGTCCAGATCGTCCGAGCCAGTGAGAGTGATTACATCTTCGAACTAAACACCGCTGCGCTGGAGAAGATCCTGCTGCAGGATCATTTGAAGGACCTGAATGTGGTGGTTGTGTCTGTGGCTGGAGCTTTTCGAAAGGGCAAGTCCTTCCTGCTGGACTTCATGCTGCGCTACATGTACAATCAGGTACAGTGGAAAACTTGTTTAGGTTTGAAATTACAAGGGCACATATGTTATGCCTAGGAAAACCTTACATACACTGTTGGATCAATATTTCAAGGTTATGTCTATTCATTGATTTATTACATATTAGTAAAGGCATCTAGGGAATATGGCATAATAATAGATCATTAGTCAGTGAAGAGGCCTTTTTCCTAGTCTGATCTAACTGTGTGACTCCTCAACTGTGTGCCGTGTTTGGCTAACCTTGCAATGAAGACATAACATTATGAGACTGAATGCAGAAGCTGCTTATAGAATACAGACATGATCTGGGGTGTGAGAGAGTCCCATTGTTGGCCCAGACGAGCTCATGTAGAAGACTGGTAATAAGACTGGTAATAAAATATAAGAAATGTTGATCCAGACTTCAGCCTCATCCTTATTGAGGGAAGAAGATATTTTCTTTCCATAACACTCACTACAGACACTCAAGTTTCAACAACTTTTCTCCAAATCGACACCTTGCATGTCTAGAATTTGCATCAGCCCACAAAAACAAGACAAGGGTCTTCTGCAGCTAGCTTTAACATTAGATGTTACAAAGTTTGAGCGGATTGCCCATAATAAGACACATCTTTGGAGAAATCAAAATAATGCTCTTGACCTAAGGACACCATCCATCAAGTATGGTGGTGGGAATATAATGCTGAGGGTATGTTCAGGTACTACTGGTACAGCTGAAAAGCACAAAGTGGATGAAATAATTAAGATCAACAAAATTCTTTAGCTTCAAATCAGCTGGATAAATGAGGCTAACACTAAGATAAACTTAAAATCCATGTCAACAACAGTAAACCGAACAGCTTAAATTAACTCTGATAAGGAGTGCTCTCTGACAGCATTTTGCATTACATGCATCTGCGTTTTTGTAAGCTCAGAATTAAATACGTAATGGTTTATGCCATGATTATGCGTTAGTGTTGTTGCACTGTTCAGGGGGGTGGGGCACTGTTCTGCAGGCTGCGCGCCGGGGAGTGCGCAGTTGAGTGCCGGGGAACTGGTGTGTGTCTGTAAATGGAGCTAGACAGACAACCGGTTTATGTGAGAGTTCTTTTGATCACTGTTTTGTACGGCGTGATTGCGGCCAACAGCAGTCAGCATTAAAGCATTCGAATACAACCATTGTCTGCATCTATCGGAGAACATTACAATATTTTAAACAATCAGGCCTGTAAGGCCCACATCATGTTTTTACACCTTTTTTTTCCCCCGCTACCATTTACTGCGTTCCGGGACCTGTGCGCGTCTTTGGTCATGCCTGCGCTGTCGTGTACTTTGCTTTCACACCTAATAATTTACAAATTAAGCACTGAAGCCACAGCACGTTGAATAACGTGGACGTTCTTCGATCTCCCTGTAGACCTCAGCACCGATCAGTTCTCATAGAATGTCTCGTGTCCAATCAAATTTCAAAAATTAACACGGCATAAAATCGACCAATCAGAATTTTGGTTGACTCAGAACGCATCGACCAATAAGTCGACCAGTCGACTTGAACTTTACAGCCCTAGTGTCTAGAATTTGGTCAGAAAGTGAGCTTGCTATAGCTTTACTAGAATGGATGCAGGGAGAGAAACACGACAGCTGTGCAACTTGAGTGGTGCTATAAAAATGAATTGTGCCTCAGGTGTTCTGTGCCGAGTTCTGTTTGGCTTGGGTCTTTTAAGCACTTCCTTTTTTGTCTCTTCTGCCCTGTTTTTCCACCCTCTGCCTTGCAGCAGAGCGGCTCATGGATAGGAGGAAACGATGAGCCTCTGACGGGGTTCAAATGGAGGGGAGGCTGTGAGAGGGAAACCACAGGAATTCAGATGTGGAGCGACGTGTTTGTGGTTGAAAAGCCTGATGGCAGCAAGGTATGTTTGTTTCTTTTTTTTTTTTTTTTTTTTCACATCCGCTTACTTGTAAAGTCTAGCCTCCTTATTTAGAATGAATTTTATCTCCCTGACTACTGTTTTGTAGGTCGCTGTACTCCTCGTTGACACTCAGGGAGCATTTGACAGCCAGTCCACCATAAAGGACTCTGCTACCGTGTTCGCTCTCAGCACCATGACCAGCTCTGTCCAGGTAACATGAAAACCCATGTTGTAGAAAAAAAGAAATGTTTACTTCTCTGTTTCTGATTAAATCCTAAATGTTCACATTTGCTTGTTTTCAGGTGTACAACCTCTCCCATAACATCCAGGAGGACGATCTGCAGCATCTGCAGGTTTGTGTTACTACTTTACTTCAAAACTAAATAAAGCATCTCTTATACTGTCTTTTTATTCTTATTTTCTGCTCTCCTTTTACATTAAGCTCTTCACTGAATATGGACGGCTGGCAATGGAAGAGACTGATTCGAAACCTTTCCAGGTGCTGACTTTTTGATGTCTGAATGAAGAATATAAAAGCATTTAACACTAGCCCTTGCCCAATTAAAGATGGTCATTAAGCATACCCATGAATTATATTTATCAAATAAAAATATAATTTGCAATGCCTGCAAAGTTTTCTGCAGCATTAAAATTGGTGAGAAAAAAAATCTTCTGATGCACTTTATTTATTTTAGTTGACAACGTCCATTTTAATGGTGGAGCGTTGCGTATTGTTGCTAGACATAAATCGAATATTGGCCAATATGAGATTTATGCTAATAAATGCAGATTTAAAACAAAATGCCTGACATAATCGAATGGGTTTTATTTAAATAGAACAAAACCACAATTTCCTATGCAGATAAAAAATGTTATCTTACTATTTCACCTGTTATACAGAAGCATCTCATTAAATTAGAATAACATTGAAAAATTAATTTCTGTTATTCAATTTTAAAACTGAAACTCAGACTCCTTACACACACACACACACACCTATAGGATCATGTATGAGATGACTGAACAGTCATTGAAGCCCTTCACAAAGAGACTAGGCTGCAAAAGGTCATTGTTAAAGAAGCTGACTAAATTAAGCAAGCTGTAGACTGTGGCTGGAGTCAGTGGTTCAAGAGCCACCACAAACACACAGACCTGTCTAGGACTTGGGCGGCTATAAATATCCCTTTTTTTTTTATTTATAAAAACCTCCCCTTAACCATAGAGATCAGGAGTTGTTGGTTTTTGTAACCTGGAGTAAGGGGGAAAAGGACCAGACTGTTGCTCAGGGGTATGAAGCCCTTTTTAAAAAAAAGGTACATATGAAGTATTGGAAGCTCTGTGTCTTGAGACTATACATTTCTCATTTTGAACTGAATTACTGTAAAAACAAAACCTTTTTTCAACATCTAATGTGTTGAGATGCACCTGTGTTTATTAATAGTTTGTTTTTTATGATGGTGCTGAAAAGGAGGGGAGTGTATTTACTATTATACAATTATACTCTCTGCTCTAAATGATCAAAGAAATCTTAACTTTTTAAACTATTGTTTACCCTGTTTACACCAGAAACCAACTTAGGACTAATTTCTTCTCTTAAAATCATTCTCAGCAAAAATCTTTGCAAGCACGACATCAAATATGCGGGAAAATATGTAAATCTGATTTGTGTGTATTTTTTGTTCTTTTTTAAACTATGAACTCCAAGGTTTCTTTTTAAATAGTCTCTTTTATTTTGTTTATTTTAGTCCTTAATGTTTCTAATTCGGGATTGGAGTTTTCCTTATGAACACAAATATGGACTGGAAGGAGGACGTGCATTACTACGAAAACGACTGGAGGTGAGAATATTTTCACATTTCTTTGGGGGTGCTCACTTTTTCCTAAAAAGTACGGAAAAAAACATGGATTTGTCTTTAATTTTCTGGGGTCTGTATACATTTGCTTCCAGATTTTTCTCCCCAATTCCTTTTCTAAAACATTTAAAGAAGTGTGTGTGCGCTGTGTATAAAACTGATGATAGTCACCATGATTTCACTTTTTGTGCCACAGACCACAACATCCCTATCGGCACCAAATCACCTGGTATCTTTGCGTTTGTTTAGCTGTTTGTGAACCATCGAACAACTCATCTCAAAGTTCGTAATTCAGCCCACAGCCTCTCCACCTGCTGTCTTTGGACAGTTTACGACAAGTTGCAACAGCAATGGACAGACTGCAACATCTTTTTTGCCAGCAGCTTGTGGCCCCAAACAGAAAGCTTTCTGTACTGGTGTTGACATAATACTGTAAAACTGTTTAATCCTCTAATGTGTCGTTGGAAAACTCATTTATTTTTCTAGCTAGTTCTCCCTGATATTTACCACCATCCTTCTGTGGACTAATTGTCCAGAGCAGATGTGAGTCAGAGGTCTCACAGGATGCTGCTAACTTCTACCGTTTATGCGTTGTAATTGTTAGACATTTAACTTATAGCTTCTAATTACAGTGAGCAATGTTCGTTAATGATAATTTGGGCCTTTTATCATTAAGACTTAGAAGGGAATGCCGATTGTTTTTGTTGGATAGACAGATGGATAATAGGGATGTGTATTGGTAAAAATCTGGTGATACGATATGTATCACCATCAGAAGCTGTCTTTCAGCCTGGAGGTTGTAGTCTTTAGGTTCCTATACCGTTTCCCTGATGGCAACGGTATAAACAGTTTGTGACCTGGGTGGGAGGGGTGAGCAACCAGACAGGTAGCCTTCCTAGCCGCTCTGACGGTGTATGCGGAGTCCAGAGCTGATAGTGTCCTCCCCACAAACATTTCACCACCCTAGACAAGTCTTTTTTTATTTGCAGCTGTGCAGCTCCCATACCACACAGCAATGTAGAGGGAAAGAATGTTAACTGGTTGCTACCAATACACTGTGGTAAATTATAATCTCACTTAACGACTAAGAGGCGGGGTTGTAGCAGTTTAAGGAGTGTTGTCATTGAGGGGAACAAACGTCCCTTGATCTATGAAGCCATTCAGAACACTGTAGAATTAAAATCTTAGTTTCGTTGTTTACTTGGTCAAATTTCTGACTAATTATTCATAGATAATTTCTTGGTTAATCCATATGTGGCTGTTGCATTTAATTAAACCTTAGGGTAACTCTCGAGGATAATTGCTACATTACTATGAGTATTTGAGGTTGAAACCTTCAAATGAGCTAAAATCTGGAAACATTGTTTTTTCACCAGCAGGGAATAAAAAATACTTAGATCAAGAATTGATTATTGATGAAAGCAGTTAGCAATTTCTTTTTTTCTCTCCCGTTTATGCCTTTGTTCAATGTTATTCACAACTCTAGTTTTTCATTCTCCTAGTGGTAATTTTCAGGTTGTTAAGTAATGTGGGTTACATCTATCATAAAATCTACCTGCTAATATTCAAAATGATACATCTCTTTGATATTTGTCTGAATCATGACTCTAGCAGTTAGGTCATTTATCGACTCGTGATGCCGTCCTGCTGTTACATGTTGGCAATTGATTTGATTCAGTGAGCATAGAAGGACAAATCTGCTCTAAGTGTAAGAGTCGGTTTTGTCCAGAAAGTCGACCTTTAGCTGCCATACTTATTCTGTTTTGCAATGACAGGTTAAAAACTACCAACACGAAGAACTGCAGAATGTAAGGAAGCACATTGACTCCTGCTTCACCAAGATCAGCTGCTTCCTGCTGCCACATCCAGGCCTCAAGGTGTCCACCAACCCACTCTTTGATGGAAGGCTGAAAGGTGGGACTGAAACATTAACTCTGTACTTTGAGTGCAGAGTAATTATCCATTTCATGCTAGGCGGAAATGTTATATCAGACGATCCTCAGTGGTTTTGTGTCCGTACTTTTCAGATATTGAAGATGATTTTAAAACCCAGCTGGCTGGGCTGGTCCCTCTGCTGCTGGCACCAGATCGGTTGGTGGAGAAGGAGATCGGTGGAAGCAAGATCACCTGCGGAAATCTAGTGGAGTACTTCAAGGTGTTGCAGCAATAGCTTTATTGTCTGTTTTTGTCAGTTTTGCATAACGGTCTTAAATTATTTTAAAAATGCATAAATTCCAAGAAACATTTCTGTTGCCACCAAAGATTTACATCGGATTGCAAACCTGGTTTTGAACTTCCTGCTCAGTTTGTCTCAGCACATCTGAAGATTTTCTCTGTGATCGGTTGAAATTTTAAAAGGAGCCATAAGTCATGTGACTGGAATCCTGTGTACTTTCTAACTTCATTGTTGATATTCCAGTGAAAAAAGGTTTTTGATTTGCTTGTCTTTTTTGTTTTTTTTAATTTCTGCAGGCCTACATAAAGATTTACCAAGGTGATGAGCTTCCTCACCCAAAGTCCATGCTACAGGTCATTTACCATGTCTTAAAACTAAAATGTCGCTTATAAATTGATGACTTTAGGGTGTTTGTTTTGGGTTTTGAAAAACATTTGCTTAGTTTTTTTAGTCTGTTAATCTCTTTCAGCAAGGATGAGTTACTTGCTGTTTTAGGCTAAACTCTTTCATAGATGTTTAAGGTTATGCTAATGGGTTCATGAAAATATTTCACAATTTAGATGACAGTCAACTGTCAAAAAGTGTTTCAACATCTGCAGAGCATCATTGTGCAAACATTCAGGGAGGCTTTGAGTGTGAAGGGCAAGACTAGAAACCACTGAATGTTTTTAAAATGGTTTCTCTTCTGTCTAAAATACAGGTTTAAATTGATTAATACGATCGTTTATGATTTCTTTTTTTTCTTGGTCTGTATGTAGATTTTAAATGTTCTTTTAATTGTAATGTAATTTGTATTTTTCTTTTGGTGGTCAGGCTACAGCAGAGGCCAATAATCTGACTGCCGTGGCTGGAGCCAAAGACTTGTACAGCAAGAACATGGAGCAGGTAGGTAAATTTTTGTCCCCAAAACCAAAAATCATTCAATAATGATAAAGTGCATGCAGCGTTGACGACTTTATTAGACTGTTAGAATGTTAAAGCAGCTTTTCACACTTTGTTCACTTCTATCAGGCTTCATTTAGGTGTGGCTGCAAAAGGGACAAACCCACAAGACATGCAGTATTTCCCTTCAGTGATTGTCCTCATTGGATGTCTAAAGATAATAAGCTTTTTAAGTGTTTTGCATTTAAAGATGTTCCCACAAAAATGGAAGCAGCTGGAAATCCCATTTTATTACTGAGATGAATTTAATTCATACATGAAGCAGTAAAACTGTTCTTTTTTTAATCTTAGATGTCGCATGTTTGCTTTAAAAACATGCGACAACGAAGCCTCTAAAATGAGGCTATAACTATTTATGAAGTAACTTATGTAATTTATTAGGATAAATTCAACATGTCTGATGCTATTTTGTTCATGTGACTGTGAGCCACTCATTGCTTCTAGCCAAGGCTGTGGAAACGCCTGTTTAGTATCTGAACAGTGCTGCTTGTCTCCCACTCCCTGTACATCAGAGCAGCCTGCAGCAGCTATATGCAAACACATGCAGGTTACTTGTCTGTTATCTGTTACAAAGAAGTTCTCCAAACTTTGTAAAAACCGGCTTCCCTTTGATTATTTCTAAACTAAAATCAAGCTACAAAGTCATTTAAATTGACTTAAAGTGGTATCATCCAAGACTGTAAAAACTGGCAGCATAACAAGTTTCAAACCCACACAAAAAGAGAAGTGTTATAGCCACTAAACTGAGGATCCACCTAAAGCATTTGTCAGCACAACTAAACAATAGTTAAAATCACAATGTTTCATGAACTAAGATTAGTGACCCACATCCACAGTTCATGTAAACATTAAATAGGTTTTAATTCCTTTGATCTAGTGGAGTTTTCTTTGGGCGGGGTTTTTTTTTTCTAGATTTGCTCCCTCATTTTACCTTCAGGACTGCCTTAATTCTTTATGGCATTAATTCCACTGGATGTTATAAACATTCCTATGAGATTGTGGTCCACGTTGACATGATGGAGTTTCAGTTTTGCAGCTTTGTTGGCTGCACATCGATGATCTGAATCTTCCTTTCCACCACATCCCCAAAGGTGCTCTGTAGGACTGAGACCAGGTGACTGTGGAGACTGTTGGAATACATTGAGCTCATTACCATGTTGAAGAAAGCAGTTTAAGATGACTTGAGCTTTCTGAGATGGTGCATCATCCTGCTGCAGGTAGCAATCAGAAGAAAAGTTACAGTGCCGTCATGGACGGGGTCAATGGGCTTTAAGTGATGCTCCATCCGAACTAAGTGATCAAAGGTGTACCAAGGTTGTGTTGATCTTCATGTCGTCTATATGCATAAATGTGTTGCTGAGGTACAACATGTGCGGTCATTGGAACTTGGCGCCCCCGATACCGAGAAGGCGTCCAGGGTGATTTCCCCGTCTACCCTGTGATGTCCTCTTTAACTAGACCGGCTGGGAGCTATTTTTAGCTGCGTTCAACTAAGATATTTGAAGACTTATGGTGCGTTCACACCGCACACTTTGTCTGCGTCAGGCAACGCTCTCTCAATGCATCTAGTTTGCCGCATGTACGTTGAAGCTTGTAAAGCTTGCTTCACACCGTTCACACCGCACTACGTCAGGCAACGCTCCCAACACATCTAGCTTAACGAATGTACGTTGAGCAAAAAAGAGCGCGAAGAAGATAAGTGTGGTGACATCGCTACAGTGAGACGCTCTGATTGGTTGGCGCACTGCGTCAAGTCCGTCAAAAGTTCAGCTAGCTGAACTTCTGCGTTGCTTGCGTTTGCTGCGTTGCCGCTTGAAACGCAGGTAACGCTTGAAAAGTTGACGGAGCCAACGCACACAACGCACCGCAGAGACTCTGACGGACTCAACCGTAGACTTTACATATAATCTTGCTGCAACTTACGCTGACGTTTGGGGCGGTGTGAACGCACCATTATTTTCACAAACTGCAGATGTTTGTATTATGGAAGCAACAGTGAAAGGGAGAATTTAAAGGTGGGTGTGGGGGGCAGTTGAAGGCGGAGCTCATCCAGGGTGTGTTCCATACAACACCAGCCTCTAACTGGACAGGATGTCCAGTGGCTTATTTGGCCTCACATTGTTCTGACTATAACCCATCTGAACAATGGGAAGCCTTTGGATGAGAGGTGAAAGGTTTTCCAGTAACGAGAGAAGTCAGAAGGCCTTTTTCTATTCACGCACTTAGGATTATCAAGACCCGGGTGACTGAGGATCTACACGCGTTTAATTTTTCTAGCATCACTGCTGCAGATCCAGCTTTAGTTTTGATTTGCCTTTTTGAAGTGCAGAATGTGAAGGGAATTGGCACATGAATAGACCCAGACCCTAATTTACTGTAAGACAAGTTAGATTTATTTAGAAAGAGCTTTATCAAACGGCATGACAGCTGACCAAAGTGCTGTACAGGAATAAGTTAAAAACAGAAGTTATAAAATACAAACAAGAGATAAATTTAGGGAAAAACACAAAAGGAATAATACCTCGGCCTGAAAAGAAATTGGATACATCAATAACCAAATGCTAAAAAAGTGACTTTTCAGTTGCAATTTATATAGGGTTATGGATGGGGACTGTCAAGCCACAAGTGGAAGTTCGCTCCATAGTTTAGGAGCAGCAAACAGGAAAGCGCGTTCACCACGAGCTTTATAGCGAGCTTTAGTAGTTCCTGGGAGTAAATGGACCACATATCTAACTGCATGGGGGGAGGTTTGTGAGGGGTGAGCAACTCTGAAAGATAGGAAGGGGCCAGCTCACAAAGAGATTTCGAAACAAAATCCGAATTTTAAACCCAAATCCAAGGACTTATTTTTACACCGAAAAGAACTGAGTTTGTGTAATCAAATGTAGACGCAATAAATGCATGAATGATTCTAAATGAGGTCTTTTAGGAATGTGTTTAAGCTGGGTAATGTGACGGAGTTGAAAGAAACAGGATTTGACAGTGGCATTCACTTGAGGTAACACGGACAGATCTGAATCGAGTTTTAAAATTCAGACTAGTATTACGAGTAGAAAACAATGAAAGATCTGGATTTGAGATGACATGGGAAGTGGAAGACTGTGCCCTAGTCTCTTCACAGAACGGTTCATGCAGTTTGAAGCTCAGCAGGTGTTCTCTGAATTCCTCTGCTTCTCAACACTACCTCCTTTTTTCCCTTATCCTGACAGGTTTGTGGAGGGGACCAGCCTTACATGGCCCCGGCTGATCTGGAGCGCTGCCATGCAGCCTTCTGCGACGACTCGGTGAAGTTTTTCCGCTCCATAAAAAAGATGGGTGGCGAGGAGTTCTGTCAGCGCTACCAGAGCCAGCTGGAGTCGGAGCTGCTGGAGGCCTACAGCAGCTTCTCCAAGCACAACGAGGGCAAAAACATATTTTACGCTGCTCGCACTCCCGCCACCCTCTTTGTCGTCATGTTTGTCACCTACGTTCTGTCCGGAGTGACGGGCTTCATCGGACTGAGCGTACTCGCAGTGCTGGCGAACCTGATCTTGGGCGTGGCGCTGCTGCTCCTCTGCATCTGGGCGTATGTGAAATATTCAGGAGAGTTTCGGGAGGCGGGAATGTTGATAGACCAGTTGGCTGAACTGCTCTGGGAACAGGTGAGTTATCAGAATGAAAGCTGGGAGGGAGTGTGTGTTTATTGGATTTTATTACAGAACATTTCCAGGATTTAAAGCCGTTCCCCATCATGTTGATGAATATAGCAGGATTTCCGTGGGATATTAAAGCATGTTTCTGTTTATGAAAACTAATTCTATACATGTGATACTCGAAAAGTCAGAATATCATGCAAAAGTTCATTTATTTCAGTAATTCAACCTAAAAGATGAAACTACTATGAGATAGGCTTATATTACATGCAAAGCGAGAGATTTCAAGCCTTTATTTGTTATAATTTTGATGATTATGGCTTACAGCTTATGAAAACCCCAAATTCAAAAATCTCAGAAAATTAGAATATTGTGAAAAAGTTCAGTATTTTAGACTCCCACTCTACTCAGCTAATCAATTCAAAACACCTGTAAATGGTTCCTGGGCCTTTAAATGGTCTCTCAGTCTGGTTCAGTAGGAATCACAATCATGGGGAAGACTGCTGACCTGACAGAAAACCATCATTGACGCCCTCTATAAGGAGGGAAAGCTTCAAAAGGTAATTGGAAAAGAAGTTGGATGTTCCCAAAGTGTTGTATCAAGGCACATTTAATAAGGCGCGTTTCCACTATCGGAACTTCAGGGTAATTTAACCAGATCTCTCTTTTTTTGGTGGGGTAATCTGTTGGGCCGCTCCTCTCAGCCGCTGTGTCTCCATACACAATTGGCCCTTTAAGGAATCAGCTAGACATTCGCATATCACGACACTTTCAGCAGCGAGTATCGTCACTGATCAGCGCAAAAAACTGCCCACAGCAGGAGAAATAAGAGATCAACATGGAAGAAACAGGACTTGTTGCTGCATTATGTATGTTGTTGTTTATAAAATTCCCAGCAACTCGTCCACAGCTCCCACTGAGGGACTTGATTGGGGCATTCTAAGTACATACCCCCATACAGGTACTCCTGAAATGGTCTTAAAAATGCCCTGTCGGCCTGACCTGATGAAGTGGAGACAGACTCATATTAGGAGGGTTCAGTCAAATTAACCTGAAGTTCCAATAGTGGAAACGCGCCTATAGAAAGTTATGTGGAAGAAAAAGGTGCACAAGCAGCAGGGATAACCGCAGCCTGAAGAAGATTGTCAGGAAAAGTCCATTCAGAAGTGTTGGGGACCTTCACAACAAGGAGGGGACTGAGGCTGGAGTTAGTGCATCAAGAGCCACCACACAGTCTGATCCTGGACGTGGGCTTCAAATGTCGTCTTCCTCTTGTCAATCCGTTTGTGATGCCGACTTCATTTTCCAGCAGGATTTGGCACCTGCCCACACTGCCAAAAGTACCAAAACCTGGTTAAATGACCGTGCAATTACTGGGCTTGATTGGCCATCAAACTGGCCTGACCTGAACCCCATAGAGAATCTATGGGACATCACCAAGAGAAAGATGAGAGACATGAGACGGAGCAATGCAGAAAAGCTGAAGGTCTTCCATAACACCTCAGCAGTGCCACAGACTGATAGCATCCATGCCACGCTGCATTGAGGCAGTACTTGATGCAAAAAGGGCCCAAACAAAGTACTGAGTACATATGCATGATTATACTTTTCAAGGTCAGACATTTCTCTATTTAAAATCCTTGTTTTATTGATTTTATGTAATCTAATTTTCTGAGATTTTGAATTTGGGGTTTTCATAAGCTGTGAGCTATAAATGATACTAAATGCAAAGCGAGATATTTCAAGCCTTTATTTGCTGAGTCTTTATCATAATTAGTTTCACCTTTTAAGTTGAATTACAGAAATAAATGACGTTTTGCACGATATTCTAACTTTCAGAGTTTCACCTGTACTTGCATGTTAGTCAGTAGATGAGATGCTGGGAAACATTAGACAGAATGGAGAATCTTTGAGCTATTTCTATAGATTGTTTGGATCATATTAAAGTCTTTAATTCAGGAACATCAGAGAGACGAACAATCTGTGTATATCTGTGGGTCTTCATGGTTACACATGGATGATGGCGTCATTGTTAAACATGGGATAGAGCATTGTACAGGAAGCTTTGAGTGGTTAAAGACTATGTTAACATCTGTCCTGGGTTAACCAATAAAACCTCAATGTTTCTCTCAGACCACATAACTACACGGTCTGAGCACGTTTGGAGGTGATCTTAGACCACCTGCATTTGGTCAAATGTCTTCAGACTCAAATCTGAGTCAATGACTTTGCTCAGTGTTTTTACACAGGGTGAGACGTGATCAAACTGGAGGTCTAGAGCTCATTTTGTGTTCAGTAGTAGTTCTTTCCTACCGCAGTTCTTCCTCCACGCTGCTGTTAGGCAGGAGAACCAATACAAAGCCAATGTTTTGTTTTCCAACGTGTCCCTCACGTCTCCTGTTGCTTCTCCTTCCTTCCCTTTTGTCTTCTCGCCTCCCCCTGCTTTTCAGAGGACGGTCAGAAAGGTGAGATGTAGCGGCCCGCGTTTCTCGGTCTTCCGCCTGCCCACCTTTCAAAGCATCCCGCCTGACTTCCCTCCCTCCCTCCTTCTCTTCTTTTATTTTATTTTTATTTGAATGCTCGAATCCTAAACGACATCCCTCTTTTTTTTTTTTTTCATCCCAGTCCTGTCACACGTTTCTCCCACTTCTCCTTCTCCTGCCGTCCATCTTCACGCCAGTCCTCCCTGTTGTTTAACTCTGCTGTTCCTCCATGCTTTCCCTGCAGGTGGTTTCCAAACTTTTGGAGCCTATCAGGAGCCACCTGGCGTGGCCCCTCTCTCTGCTCCCTTCCCTCCCATCAGGAGCAACACTTGGACTCAAAGCTCTGGTTCCTCTCAACAACAACTACAAGAAGAGCAACTAGCTGCTGGCCAGCTGGTGGATTTCCAGATTTTTAACTTTGCTTCTCATGTAGAAATTTCCTGTTTGCTGCTGTCTCCTTTTTAATCCTCTTTCAACCCTTTTGTGTCGGATTCTTTTATTTTATTTGCTCAGTGTGGACACCTGCAGAGTGGCAGCCATCTGTGGATCTTAAAAAGGCAAACTGTTTATGATCTTTAGATTCATGTAGAAAAAATGTGACGTGACTTTATTTGCGTTTAGTTGTGAGCTTTGATCATGCAGAGAGCATGTTGGAGACTGCTTCCTGATTTTTATTTATTTTTTGTTCCTTAAATGTTTTGTCTTTCCTTCTTTCAGTTTCTGTTTTAGACGTGGGTGGATGCTAATTGTTCTGTTTTGTCTCCTTTAGGTTTTGAAGCCACTAGTAGAAAATTATATGGAGGACAATGTCAGACAGACGGTCTTCAACTCCCTCAGAGCCAGCTTGGCAGAACCGGGCTCACGGCCCACCAGGTTAAAGACTGAATGATGCTCTTCCTCTTCGTCCCCCCTCATCATGCTCGTCGTCCACCCACTGTCTGTCCACTGCTAGAACTGTGGGACTAGTTCAACACCAAAGCTGACCCTCCTTTAATGTTTTTTTTTTTTTTTTTTTTTGACAAGTTGTCTTGTTGGCGCCCAGTCTGTCTTTCTGTTTGTGGACCTGTAGCCTTGCAGTCTGACCTGCTCTTCATCGCCCCCCAGTGCCTCACACAACATGCTTCACAATCAAGAAAGGACCGAGCATCACCTGCCGTGCTCCTTGTGTTTCTTTGGGGTTTTTTTTGGTTTGCTGTGCATTCATTGATTTTGCTGGAAACCTGACACCGCTGTGGGCAGCTGCTAACGTCGGATGCACACTGCAACCCCTTCGAAGTGCAGGTTTTCTTTTCTGACATCTTCTCTCAGCACTACGGACTTATCCACTAAGAAAACCAGTAACGAGTTGATTCCTTGAAGTGATTCTGTTCAAATGAAAATAGTTGGAGAGAAAGTGGTCGGTTTCTCCACAACGCTAACGTGCAACGTGGGAAATGAAGCAAAGCTGTATTTGTTCCCAAACACTGAGGTGACGGTTTTATGATCAATCTCTGGGGTCGTGTTGCCTTCACATGTGATGTCTGCACCTTTCCCTTTGTCCCTTTAATACTTCTTATAGATGACTGAAGAGCTGCAGGTTGCGACAAGTTGTTCCACACTGTTTTTTCTTTAAGGGGGGCTTTTGTTTTTGATTTTAGATAGTAAAGTGTGCTTTGAAAACACTCTTGGTGTCTCATAGCGAACGTGCCAGTATTCAGCTCTGTGCATGCTGTAAAGAGCTTTTAGAGCCCAGCTGTAGACAAGAGGTTCATTTTAAGCCGTTTTCTCATCCACGCCTTCCATGTCTCCGAAGCTTTGGGAGCTCCGGCTCAGATGCTCCGTCTCATTCATGGTTCGATTTGTTGTTCTGTGAAGACCCGGCCTCATGCTCTGGCTTCGTTTTTGAATTCGAGAAAGCTTAGTTGCTTTAGCGAGCGTTGAGCCGTAGCTTTGAACGAGCTCTCCTGTCATTCAGAACTTGTTGAATCGTTCCTTCAAGACGAGCCGAACTCGATGCTGCTGGATGTTTCTCCGTCAGCGCTGGACCTCCCAGAAGCAGAAGAAAATGTATTTTAATGCACAACACGAACCTCCCTGAGGAACTCCGCCATGTGTGTGTTTTTGTTTTTAGCTTTTCACACAAACAGCTGCATGTGTCTTTTTACACTGATTCCATCCTCGGTTTCTCACCACAATCACTACTCTCATAATGTACAGTTTATCTTTTTCTGTGCTTGTATTAAAAATCAGGCATGTATGATAATTATTTAAATAAACGATGTACACATTTTATAGAGAATCGGTTTACCACGGCTGTTTTTCTTCTCTTCAGTGACTTTACTAGTCTGATCTGGTGAATAAGTTCCTGCTGTAGGTTTACATTAGCTTCTCATCTCCACCAGGTTGGACTTGTATCCAGACTGGAACGTTTGCTGGGCCGGAGACATTAGCCTGTCTTTTAAAGATATCTGATAATTTATTTTTGATTAAAATGTTAATTTTAAGAATAAATCATATACACAGTGCTCTTGGCTGCCTTTTGTGTTGGTTTTTTTTAAGCTTCCAGCATTGCTCAGTGTTTTCACAGTCCACAAGGGAATGATTAAAAAAATTCAACAGATGTTTCACTGGTTAGATTTGTACACATTTCTTGTTAGAATTTCAGTTTTGCATAGCGGTAAACAGGTAGGAAATACTTTTCAGACATGTGCAAAACAAAATCATTTTTAGATCCTCACTTCTAACGTTTTCCAAAACGACATAATTTTTCTCCAAAGATGTGACTTGCAGTATAAAATCAGAATTTTGTAACTTGTTCTGTTGACTCGCAGGTCATGGTTTAATTTGATCACATGATGGCGCTACAGGACAAGGACACGATCGGTGAAGCAGCCAGTGACCACCCTGTTTAAGTACAAAATAGAAATGGCTTTATAAATATTAAAACGATTAAAATGCACCGATTAAAGACTATGATCTGTACATATTTCCATAAATATAGAAAAAAACGAGTATGAAATAAGCTGCAAAAGATAATACGTGCACATTGTTGCATATGTAGTAAATTTCAGTGTAAAACTTCATTTTGTTTCCAGCGATGTTTCAAACACGCACTTTTAACTTACAGGTTTGTTCACGCTTTATTTTGAACGTAAGACTTGTGATCGTCGAGTTAAGAGGTAGGTTGTTTGCTCATAATGTTCAGCAGATCCATCGTGTCATTGAAAAGTTGATTCCAGGCTTGCAGCTAATGAAAACCTATAATTCAGTTTCTCAAAATTAATTACAATGAGTTAAAAAAAAATGTTTGCAATGCAGAGATGTTATGCATCAATGTCTGCATTAATACATTGTGTCATGGAGGTGATGAGCTTCTGGTTCTGCTGAGAAAGCCCAGGTAGCTGCCTTCATCTTGTCTCATCTTCCTCTTGACAATATGTAGATCTGGATTCTCTGTGGGGTTCAGGTCAGTTTCTTTTTGGCCAATCAGAGCTAACACCATGGTCGCTAAACCAGATTGTGGTACCTTTGGCAATGTGAGCCACTACCAAGTCCTGTTGGAAAATTAAATCAGCATCTCCATAAAGGTCATCATCGGATGGAAGCATGAGGTGCTCTAAGATTCCCTGCTAGTTGGCTGTGGACTAACATTATTGGGCACCTGCCTCCATGATGCCTCAATGCCCTTTTTCCTCCCTCTGGAGTGTGCATGCTGGACGCCTGCCTGTGCCCCCTCAATATCAACAGTAATGAAAATGTAATCACCATTTAGCTAAATAAAATGATCTG
Source organism: Valencia hispanica (assembly GCA_963556495.2). Lineage (NCBI taxonomy): Eukaryota > Metazoa > Chordata > Actinopteri > Cyprinodontiformes > Valenciidae > Valencia > Valencia hispanica. The sequence continues at coordinate 36,367,762 of OY747711.1, forward strand.
GCTGCTGTCAGTCACGTGATGACCATTATAACCAATGTCTCTTCCTCCTCTCCTTTGCGAGTCGGGCTGCTGGTAAGAGTGTACACAAAAATATTCGCTCATGCGCGATTAATTTGCTGCGCGTTTCCTAAAAATGTAATCGAAATCTGTCCATAACTTTTGGAGTTATCTTGCTAACAGGAACAGCCTACCTCTTTGAGGATGTCAATAATATAAAATCAGCAGGACGTATTAAAAACATTTAATTATTGCACAAGAGACATGTTGAATGCGCAGAACCAAAGCTGCTTGAGGTCCAGTGCAGATGCCGTGCAGAGACATCTAGAGGGGCAGGTGCTCAAAGGTAAAAAAAAAAAAAAAAAGGGGGCACAAAGAGCAGGATTTTAAAACGGCTTACAACATATAGTAAGTTATAGGCTCATCCTGATTAAAAACAACCAATGTTCACCAAGAATCTAATTGGGAATCGCAACATAACGTCATCAGATGTGGACCATGCAAAGCAAAAGTAGCCTAGGCTATATTTTATGTGAGCTTGTGCAATGTAATTTGGGTCAGCATTTTGTCTTCCAGGTGGTGCTAGTGATTCTTGAATCTCTCACACTCTTCCTCCAGACTGTTGGATCTTGATTCCCAAATAAAATGGAAAAAAATATTTTCATCTGAAAAACTTTGGACCAGTGAAGAAAAATATGTATTTTTCTCCTGAGCCCAAATGAGACGCTGGATCATCTCTGTGTGTGAGTGGGCTCTGGAAGCTCTGACTCCAGCTGCAGTCCAAACATTCTGATTCTGCCCTCATGCCTTAATGGGATTTACTTCAAGATTGATTTGAACCAGCTGTCATCCCTATTAGTTGTGCGCTTTTTTTCTACCACATTTTTAATTCCTTTCAACATTCCATTAAAGTGTCTATTAAAAATAACTTTTAGCTTTTTGTCAAATTCACATTTTCGGAGAATTGTGGCGGGTGTTAAAACTGCATTCCGCAACTTTTACACCTTAATATACAGTTTTTTTTTCAAAAGTTATGGTGGAATTTTGTCATCTATTATGTTCATTTTTAGAGTTATCACCACCTTACAGGGGTCCTTGGCTTTTTTCTGCACTATAGAACTTTTGAGCGGCCGTCCGCCGCCGGAAGGACCGACTGAGTTCTGCTTTACGGCAGTCATACGGCCTCGCTGTTTAAAGACTGTAGAGATGGCTGATCCACCAAAGAGACCGAGAAATCCCATATCAGAAGAAGATAGAAAAAGAGAAAGAGAACGTGAGAGAGAGGAAAGACCAGAGTGAATATTGGGCCGGCTTTTCCTCATTGGAGAGTTCTTTTGGAATGAATGTCATGCACTACGGAAGCCGAGTTAGCCGTGCCGAAATCAATTATTTCACCGGGGTTATAGTGTTTGGTCTGGCATTGTTATACAGTCCTGAGAAAGCTATTTATTCACTGTGTGGAGGTGGATGAACATAATTTGCACGTTATGCCTTACAGTAGTAATGTGAATTACATTGGGATGTGTATTGGCAAAAATCTGGCGATACGATATGTATAGCGATACAGGGGAGACGAAACGATATATCGCGATACTATGAGTAAGACGATATTTTGATGTTTTTAAAACTCAATTTAACAGTAGGAAAACTGTCACAGCATTCTAAACGCTCCAACCTGTTTCATACTTTAACACATCCAGTTTTATTAGTAGATCTAGTTGATCCACTGGAAGGAAGAAGTTGAAAACAGCCACAAACTACCAGTTATACTTTTAATTTTACTACAAAAATGACTGTCATTTATGGTTCCATTCAAATCCATAAAAAAAATCAATATTTTTGTTTTGAATATCGATACCATATCGGGAAATAAAATATCGCGATATATATCGGGGTATCAATATTTTCTTACATCCCTAGAATTACACAACAGAGTCGATCTCCGATAGCCATCTAGAGGCTGATGTGATGCTAACGTGTAAGACTCGGTTCTATAGATAAAGCTGCAAACTCTGGTGTAGTCACTGTATTTCAGTTTATAAGTCAAACTTTTTTCTTTTGGTTTTGTCAAGCTAGTGATTTATATTTTTGTCGTTTGATTTTTTCCTAAAAACACCTAAAGATGTAGGCTGATTCTAGTGTCAGGAGGTGTTTGCTACGTGGCGCTTAGACGTTCTCTGTATCTAATCCCACTGTTTTTCCAATTACCCCGACCTCCCCCATAAACTGAATACCTGGCTGTGAGGTCTTTACTCTAAATTACCCCGACCTTGAATTGCGAACTTAAACGGCGCTTGTTTGTTGTTTGGACAAGCGATTTGGAAAGCAGCCACTGAAACATGCCTCTTATGAGCAAGAGATTTGATTTTACGAGTGATGTTGCGCGGCAAGCCTGAAGAGGGCGACAGAGAGCAAATATCATGAAAGTTGCGGAGTACCTATGGCTTTAATAATCGTCATCAATATTTATAGAAATAAAATAAATCAGATAATTTGTAAGAAATAAAATGAAAAATCATGAATCTATTTGAACGGAATAAAAATAACTAAATTACCTTCTCAATTAATTTGAGTTGCACCTGCTTAAGAGACTTCAGAACAGAAGGGAAATGTCTGTGCCGCATTTTAATTATTGCAGTTTCACATATGACCAACAGGAGGAGACATTGTGTAAAAAAAAGTAAATTTATTGTTCTCACAGGAAATTTTCAAACTGTAAAGAAGCTTATATCCTAATAAAACAACATTTAGACTGCTTTTAAAGCATCCATTGGTTACAATGTGTACTGTCTGGTCTGTAGCTGGTCACTACTGAAGAAATAAAACAGACTTGAAATAGACACTGACAGCCTTCTAGTTTTTTATAGTGAGAGCTTGGAAGACATTATAAACTACTGCTTGTATAAAAACCAAATTTTAAATGAAGCATAAAAAAATGGCACACTTCCTGACTTTTTAAGGTTAATTACTCTTCAAATATTTTTTACGGTTTCATGTCACAAATAGCTGCATGATATTCATTTTCATGTTTTCAAGAATACATGCTTTATTGTAACAGTACAATAAAAAAAAAGCATAAGACAAAATAAAATGTGTGCTTGAAATTTGAATGGATAATAATTCCCAGTCAAGTCAAAATGATGTCAAATCCAGTTCAGGTGATAATGTGATCTAAAACTAACATATTTAGGGTTAGATAAATCGTTACATTTCTTCTGTTACTCTAATTTGCTAGAAAGGAGCCTAAATAGTGGCTGCAGTGATGGAGCCGAGTGGTGCTGAAGCGTCCCTTCAGAGTTCATCATCTTTCCGGAATTGCGCCGCTCAAGGTGGCAGCATGTTGGAGTAGCTCTGTTACTTTGGTTCATATTTTTTTCTTTTTTAAAACTTTAATTCTTCCATTTCTGGTAGAGACATTGTTTTCGTGGACAACTGTTCTCTCTGGTTTTGAATGCTGTGCAGCTGGAAGGATTTTTGCTGATACTTTTTATTTTTGGACATTTGTTATGATGCATAACCATGGCAACAAGGTGGTTTACAACTGGCAGCAGCTGATTAACATCACAAAAGCTCAAATAATACCTCAACTGCAGCCACAAAACCCTGATGAGTTGAAAAGAAGACGCCATAGATCCAGAGCATCCTCTACATCAGACTGTCATACAACTACAGGGCGTCTTCAGTCAGAGGCTTCTTCAGATCTGCAGACTGCTACAGGAGATCATCCCTACCCACAGCCATCAGCATCTACAACAAATCTTTGAAGGAACTTGCATATTGAGTTACAACAACATTTAATTTCCCTTTGGGATTAATAAAGTAATTTTGAATTGAATTGAATTGAATGTTGTCTTTGTGTATTTGGTTACCTCACATGATCCAACAGTGGAGCATGAAGTGCCACTTTTACATCTGTTATACTAACGCCATTTTTATGATCACAGCTTACAACTCATACCAACTGGTTATAAATATCGACACGTTGAGGAACACCATCTCACAGCATTGTTTATACAGTTGTGGTCAGATGTGGTCTGAGGTTTCTGTCATATCTGATAATGGAACACGAAGGACACTAAAGGATTATAAAAGCATTATTGCTCTGTAACGTTTTCTTGATGTACATGAGAACTGCTGCTTACACACTCATCTATATCCTCTGTAATTTTTGTCACACTTTTGGTTTAGATTAAAGGGATTTCCTGAATCAGGAGTAAAAAATAAAAGCATTAAATTAACATATTTTAGCTCTTGTTGGCAGGATGAGTCCCTGCTAAAAAACACATTTGGAAGACCGAGGGTCTCCAGTCCTCTCTGGTTTTCTCCCCCCCAGACAGGCTCTTGTCAAATGGAGGTGATGAGGGTGAGGCGGTCTTATATACATCAAATTCAGGGTTCAGATCATGGCCCGGAAAGCAAAGGAGGTCGCAGCGCCCAGCGCCAAGCCGAGGGACAGGAAGAAGGCCATGATGGCACCCGCCGTCTCCGCCTGATGCTGTGGGACCTTCCTGCAGAGACAAAGAGGGAATAAAGAGGTGAGGAATGGGCTGTTTGCCAGGAGAATATCCCGAAGCATTTTATGTCTAAGCTTCTGAAGAATAAAAGACATATTCGTGTTGATTTTTTTCTCGATTTGTCATGTGGCACCCTCAAAACTCCACTATTAAGTCTGGTTTTATGTCATAGATCAACGCAAAGTCGGGAAGTAAAAAAATCAAATAATGCATGGCTCTGAGAAGTGTGATACTCCTAAATAAAATTTAGTGCAACCAACAGTCTACAGCAGCCTCCCGATTAGTAAACATATCCATATGCAATATAAACTCAGTATAAATCAAGCTGTTCTGTGAATGTCTGAGAGGTTTGTTAAGGAACATTAGTGAACAAACCGCACGAAGACCAAGGAACCCAGCAAAAGAGAGGTCAGGGATGAAGTTGTGGAAAAGCTTAAAGCAGAGCCAAGTCATACAACATCCCAAACTTTAAATATCTCACACAGCTCTGTTCCATTCATCATTTCAACATGAAAAGAGCATGGCACGACAGCAACCACGCCTGAAGGATTATGCAAGTAGAGCATAATTCAGTGAAGCAGCCAAGAGGCCCACAGTAACTCTGGAGGAGCTCCTTACATCTTACCTTTATGGTAGAGAGGCAACAGGAATGCCATAAGAAGTCCTATATGAAGTTTGACACCAGCCATGTAGGAGACACAGCAAACATCTGGTCTCATCGGATCAGATGAAAACAAAATTTACTTATCTATCCACCGCAAAAGAAAAACACTATATGTGCAGCATTGTTGCGTGGGAATGTTTTTTCTCAGCAAGGACAGGGAAGCTGTTCCAAATTTGTGAGAGAATGGATGGAGTTAAATATAAGAGAGGAAAAGCTGTTAGAGGCTGTAAAAGACTTGAAGGTTGTGAAAATGGTTTGTTTTCCAGCGGAGCAAAACCTGCAACACATTTTTAAAGTGTTTTTTAATGTTGTTTTTTTTTTATATGCATTTCTTTACTTCCCCTTAACAACTATACACCACTTTGTGTTGGTCTGTCACATAACACCCTCATAAAAGCCACTCAAGTCTTTGGCTGTAATTAGTGGTGGGCAATATAAACCGTATAAGGTAGAAATAAAAAATTTAGCCAAAGGTAGAGATTTTGACACTACCGTCCTACCGTGATAGCACATTTTGATGATGTCATCAATCCGTGCCTACAGGTACGCAAAGAGGATAAATACTGATGTTCAGTGTTCATCTATATACAACATATAGCAAGTTTAAAAAAATGTTTTGGTTTTCCATTGAACGGAAAAGAGACCTGTTGAACTTGAGAGCATTTTAATTTAAAATATGTGGAGGTTTATTTTTGTGCAATATTACATTTATAAATAACAGGTCAAAATGGTTCGAACAATGCAACTGAACATTAAATCGACCACCTTCGACAGCTGTACATCTAATTCGAGCTGAGAAACATCTGCCACCACTGGAGGCCATAGCTGATCAGAGTGTGGATCTGCAGCCCTTACTTGGGTCCGAAGCACATGCAGAGGCTGGCCAGGTATCCGTTGGAGAAGGAGAACAGGATCATGAAGAAGATGTACCAGGCGTCGTGATAAAACCACACGGGGAGGTAGGACCGAGGGTCGACGTTGCACAGCATGAAGAGCGGGATGAAGATCACTCTCATGCCACACAGGACAGGAAGCCAGATACTGTCCTTACCCGGCTGGACACACAGAGGGAGACACACAGTCAATATGGGATAAGACAGCAAACAGTTGGGTATAAGTTACTACACTTACAGTACAAGGTAATTAGAGCTAAAATGATTAATTATTACATTTCTTACAAATACTGAGGACGTTTTTGGGTTTATTTCCCTTAATGCGAAACTTGTTTTATATTATTTTGGGGCTTTGATTGATTTTAGGAAAATTTGACTATTTGAAAGCCTCATCCTGATTTCAGAAAATATATACTGAGTATTTTTACATATCTTCTTTAATAGTCAAATAATTAGAAATATAAACTCCAGAGGAACTGTTTTATTTTACCAGTGAAAGGCCAAATAAGTTCATTTATATTCCTGTGGTAAGACTTGAGCTGTAAACTATTGTTATCTGATGTTGAAAACCTTATCTGTCAGGATCATTTCTTCACATCCTCTTAGTTCTCCGGCCACAGGCAGAGTTACGTGTTAATGATAGGACAAACAGATTTCATGATGCGGTCAACTACAGAACCAGGAAAGTCTAATCGGACACGACCATCTTCATCTGACGATGATAAATAAGCTTACATGCTTCCCCAGCAGCTGACAACCACGAAGCTGCATTCCTCTGCAGGACAGAGTGTTTGTGCCGTAACTGTACTCCGTTTATCCAGACTTGATTCCATTATATTTGCTCCGCTTCCTCACAGGAAATTAAGACTTCCACAAATTCCCTTTTATTTCCTGGATAACCTCCATGTTGTCTCAGGACAGAAGCCAACATCGTTGGTAATGTTTCCATGAATCAGCAAAGGGTTTTACTTTGCAGTAATGCAAAATGTTTTGCAACAGCAAAGCTGCTATGATTAGATTCGTCATGATGACATCAACAACCAAAATTGTCAGTAACAAATGTAATGATCGGTGTCATCGTTGACCTTTTTAAGCCTTGTTTTTCTCTTAAACTGTACCTGCTGTACCTTTTGCTTCTAGTCTATCATATGCTTCCACTCAACATAAACTGAAGAATAAACTCAAACTGAACTCTCAACTCTGCATCCTCTCATAAACCCAGTCATTTGTGAATGTATCTTTTTGATTTAAACAAATCATGTCAGTCTATTTGGTGGAACCACAGTGCTGGTACTTTTGGACCTCAGTGTAGCATTTGACACTGTTTATCACAATATATTATTGAAACGACTGGAGAGCTGGGTCGGACTCTCTGGTACAGTACTTGGCTGGTTTGAGTCTTACCTAAATTACAGGAACTTCTTTGTGTCAATAGGCACTTCTTCATCAGAACTGACAGAAATCACATTTGGGGTGTCCCAGGGATCCCTCCTGGGGCCCTTCCTATTTAATATCTACATTCTGCCACTAACCCAGATTATAACAACCAATAAGAATAGTTACCATAACTATGCAGATGATACTCAGCTTTACATTACAAGGCTTCCAGGTGACTTTGAATCCATCCAAACCCTAAGTAAATGCATTAAGCAAATCAATGAATGGATGTGCCATATTTTTGTCCAGCTAAACAGAAACAAAACTGAACTAATTATTTTTAATCTAAAGAGGAATGATCAAGAGTCACCAAGGCAAGGCAATTTTATTTGTATAGCACATTTTCAACAACAAGGTAATTCAAGGTGCTTTACATGATTAGGGAATAAAGTAAAAACACCAATAAAGCATAAAACACACACAGAGCATATGACACGTAAAAACATTACTTAAAAGCAGACATGAATTTAGGATACTACACAGCTTCAGTTAATACAGCTAGAAACCACGGATCAGGCCCAAAATCAAGGTGCAACAATGGACTCAGACCTGAACCTCCAGGGTCACATAAAAGCAATAAAAATGTCAGCTTTTTATCACCTGAGGAACATTCTAGGATCAAAAGATAGTGTTGCAACAGGATCTCGAAAAACTCATCCATGTGTTTATCTTTAGTCTGATTGATTACTGCAACAATCTCCTCACAGGTCTGCCTAAAAAGTCAATTAGACAACTGCAGCTGATCCAGAACGCTGCTGCTTGCGTCCTCACTAGAACCAGGAAAGTAGAGCACATCTGGTGTTTTATGCTTTTATAGCTGCTTTTGTTTAGTTTTATCCTCTAATGATGTAAAGCACCTTGAATTACCTTGTTGTTGAAAATGTGCTATACAAATAAAGTTGCCTTGCTTATATAAATTAATTTTCCAATAGTAAATAAATTTGCCATAAATATTGTAATTCCAGATTTCCTGCCAGAAACCACACAATAATCTTTCTTAAATGCTGTTAAAAGTTGTTCAAGAGGAGAAAGAATCCAGAAATGCCTTTATGACTTCAAGAGACACACTGAGGGGCCCATAGCCTGTTTGTGACCTCTCTGCCATTGTTCATGCACATAGCATGGAAAAGAGAGCAGACCTTTTAAAACTCATAGTCCCTTTTCTCTGACCCTTATAGAAACTTCCTCCATTCAGAAAGAAAAGACACAGCCTGTTCTGCAAAGCAAACCTCTGATCTCAGCAAATAAACTCCCCTCCTTGACTTTTAACAGGAAGCCACTTTTGTTTTTCCAGCGTCCGTCACATGAAGCATAGATTTACTCATGGATAAACATCTGACACAGCCAGATGCTTTCATTAAATCGTCAGCAAGTGTGTCTGTCCTGCAGGGGAACAGCAGATCTAACTGAATACTGTGATGTGGTCATTTTAAACGGACTCGACAGATCCAGATAATATTATCGAGCTTTTCAAAGAGCAAAGTCACACGTTAGTCACTGCCATTGCTGCATATTTGTGGACTGTTTTAAGACCCTCCAGACACACAGTCTGTTAGATCATAAGCAGTTAAATGTGGTTTTCTTAGTCTGTTAAAGTTATATTGGGGTGTCAGTGTTGTTACTGACCCACATGCAGACGGCAGTCAGACTCCTGCCAGCCCAGTCCATCAAGTTGAAGAGGAGGAAACATGACACGGGGATGAAGTACGTTCCTTAAAACAGAACAAAACAATAATACTAAAACATGACTTTTACTCAAATGAAAATCAAACATCTATGGATACGTGGAGGCTATGGTTAAGATCACATGAAAATACAGCATCGTCCTAAACCTTTATTTGAGTGCAATCATCAGCTGAGAAAAAAACACAATGAAATGATTTGTTTTATTTTTTACAATGAGACCGCTATTTTTTACAGAATTACTGAAGCCACAATTACTGGCAAACCTAAAGTCCATTTAGAATAAATGTTACTGATGTACACTTGATTCATCTCAATAAGTTAGGATATGATCTAAAAGTTCATTATATAAGCAATTTGATGCAAAAAAGTGAAACTCATATAGATTGATTCATTATTTAAGGGTTTATTGATGGAAAATTGAGTGGAAGGAAGAAGTGTGGTAGAAAAAGGTGCAAAAGCGAAGGGCATAACTGCAACCTTTAGAGGATTGTGAAGCCCATTCAAGAGTTTAGAGGTGAGGTCAAGGACTGCAGCTGGAGTCCAAGTTTCAAGGTACACCACACAGACGTATCCAGTACATGTCCCATAGCTGTCTAACTCCTTGTGTCAAGGCCTCTCCTGAAACAAAGAAAATGTCAGAAGAGCCTTACCAAGGCTCACTCCCAGTGGTCCAAGTCCTCTTTTCAAGCCATCACTTAATTTTCCTTTCAATTTTGAAATCAAGGTCCCAGAATTTGGAAGAGGAGTAGAGAGGCATATAATTCACGTTGCTTGAAGTCCAGTGTAACATTTCCACAGTCAGTGATGATTCAAAGAGCAACATCATCGGCTGGTGTTGGTCCACTATGTGCTCCAAATTCAGCACAGACACCTGCCAGAAAATATAACACCTCGTGCTTCCCTCTGCTGACCAGCTGTATGGAGATGCTGATTTCATTTTCCAGTGGGACATGGAAATGCTGTATCAAGATACCACAGCCGAAAAAAGCAAACGAGCTGAAGGTCACTATTAAAGCGAGCTGGGCTTTCTGAACACCTCAGCAGAACCACAGGCTGATCACCATGATGTCACAGAATGGGAAACACAAGCGAACATGGACAAGTAAAGCAGATGTGCGTTGATCCTTACTGATGGGGAATTGGGTGAAAAAAATAGCTACTAAGCTAAATAAGTCCATATTTAAACACAGCATTTAAAAAGTTTAGTCCAACTTAAACTGTTAGAAACAAGCCAGAACAAGATCCTCTATTTAACTTTCAAAACCCAAAGTGTAGAGGATGATCTAAGAAGAGAATGAAAAGAGTCTCCAAAGCTCCTTGCTGGAAAACTGCTACTTCTTGATTTAAATATAAAGAGCCGTTCTTTCTCACAAAATCCACTAATATTACAGGAACTTTATTGCAACTGAAAACTTCTTTTTCTGGCGTTTGCCATTACACCCAGTCTCACTTCCTTCCTTCAAAGAGCAGATCCAGACTCACCCCAGGCGCCGCCGTCCGCTACTGTCGACTTGACCTCAACGGTCACTGCTGGGAATATTCCAATGGTGACGGTGAAGATGAAGCACACAGACAGAGCCATCACCCAGATCTGATCAGAGAGCACAAGGTGGACATTTTCAATATTATGCTTCATCTCTGTAGTGCTAAGCATCTAAAGGTCGCCTTTCTGCTGATGGGAATCATGCCACGACATTCAGAATGAAACGTTTGATCCCAATGTTTTACAGCAGTTAATGTTTTACAGCTGACAGATTAACCTTAAAGGATACACAGTGAGCTGAGATGGTATACATTTCTGCAGGTTTTTCACTTTAAGTCTCTCATGACTAATAAAATGTGAGCAGCTGATGATTTGGACCTGTTTGAAGATGTTAAACACAGAACCGCCGGCGCTGGTCTCCTCCTCCATCAGATCCGTCCCCGGCCGCCTCTCTTCCTGATTTTCTGGGACACAAAACCAATGAACAGCTCTTTTTTTTCTATTATTTTACTTATCTTTTAAAATCAGCAGAGAGGACACACTGAGTCAGTCACAGAGACAAGGCTTTAGTTTGACGTTATCACTGTTAACCAACCCGCAGTCAAAGTCAGTTACAAACAATTAGGATTACATTTTTTCATTGCAGAAGGGTTCTGTTCAGAGAAGTCACATGTGGTTACTGTCTTCAAACAGAAAGAGTTGGAGAAGCATCTCTTTTTAATCTTTGCTGCATCAAATGTGATTTCAGAAGTTTCCAGTCCTCCTAACGAGCACCAGTGACTGTTTCAATAGAACAACGACACTAAAGCAGAGTATAGCACTTTTTATAAGGGTTTAGTACTTGTTTGTTTTGTTTTTAGGAGCAAAAAAAAGACACTTGGCTTTCGCTGACACAGGTGCAGACAAGTTTCGGATGGAAATGCCATTTTTTTTTGTAGTTGAATGAGCAGATAAAATGTAGCGTTAAATTTAACGCTGCAGGTTCCAAGAAAATTTGCTTTAAAAAAAACAGAAATAGTTGCTCAACATTAACAGAATCTGTTGGGTGTTTCATATGAGGTAAAACATCTAACTTTCTGGCATCTCTCAGATAAAAATCTAAAATCTATTAAAGGTTACTCAAATTAATTATTTGTATTTATTTTTGTTTCAAGATATTGCAGCGTATTTCTGCTCTTTGCTGCATAAGTAACTCGGTTTAGAGTTCTCAATTTCAACTGGGCTGAGATAAACACAAGCACTGAGAGCACACAGAACAGACAAGATAATCTTTCATGTACCTTTCTTCAATAAATCCATCTTGTTTTCCTCATCGGCAGACGGTGCTGATCTATTACTCTCCATGTAGTACTGGAAGAACTCCTGGTGATACAAACAACCATCATCATTAACCAGATTTTTGTTTTTTGTTTTTAAGTTAGCATGGAGGACAGTAAAATTCCTAAAGCCTAGATTATGCTTCTACGTCAGCAAGTTTGCACCCACACTCAAATGTATTGACGGAGACATTTTCCTGTTATACTTCTCCATTGGTGTGTCAGTGTTGCAAAGCAATTCTCAGCCAGGACAGCAGTTTGTTGTAGACCTTTTCTGGTGGGTCTGCCTACCATTGCTACAGTTCCTGGTCGACAAAAGTTTATTTACTTCAGCTTGTAAATGCAGATCTACTCAAGGAGCAATGGCGGACAGAGAGCAAGTTTTGATTGAGTTGGAAAGCTTTTTACCAGAAGTGCAGCTCATAGAATTCTCTAAAAACGCATGTAGACAAACAAACAAATCGTTTATGTCTTCAAAATCGCCAAACTACCATATTAGATAAACTGGCCTTGCTCTATAAAGCATCTAGTGCCCAAAAGCTATATTGACTAAAGAGCACCATTCTGGTGAAATGATGTTGTGCTGACCAATCCCAGACGTGCGCTCTCCGTTGGGTTCAACGGATAGATAAAAAATTAGGCTCTAATCCGGCCGTCCTTGCGTGGCTGTCAGAGAGCCCTTGCGCCGACGGATAATGGTGCTGCGGGTTTCCGCACCTCTGCAGACGGAGAAGCATAAACTAGGCTTAAAGATGGTTCAGGATGGAGAATAGGACGTTTTACCATCTTGGGCAGCAGGAAGTAGGACGTTATGGCCAGGAGAATAACAACACAGGCTGTGATGAAGTAACCAAAAGCACTGTCTTGCAGTTCTGATCCACCTGAAGTCAAGAAACAAGATACATCATCCATAAATTATTAGTGCTTTGAGTTCAGGTTTACTTTATTTTGTAGGAGGGGGGACAGGTCACTTATTAAGCTAAGTAATAAATACGTGCTGTAATTTGTCTCAGCTGGATATTATAAATATCATGGATGATTCTATTGTTTAAATAAATATCACATTGCTATTGGGAAGCAGAATAATAGCACCAAACATGAGAGAAATTAGGTGATGTGATGGGTTCAGTAAGAACCAAATTGTAAACCCCTTTGTTAAATCTAGAGTAGTAATATGTGAGGGGAATAACTGATGGTGCTGGAGTTAACACCTAAACTAACTGAATTAAGTCCCAGCAGTTTTCCTAGAATGATAAATACCTTCCAAGAAACAAATCTCTCATTAAGGCTGTGAGGAAGACTCATTCATTAAAGAGAAGTTTATTTATAATTACATAGCTGATTTTCTAAGCAAAGCTCATTACTGGACGTGATTTTTTATGCTTTACTGTTAAGGCTTTTTATGACAGTGGATACGGTACAGCTAGATAATTTTTCATGGAAATGGATAATAAACTTTTATCTTATTTTATCTTACTTATCTTATCTTACTGGGTATATTTATTAATTAAGTGTCTGCGTGTGGAAGAAACAGTATTCAGATGACTAAAAACTAAAGCGGGATTGCTAAAAACGACTTCTTTCTCATCCCTCAACAGCCTCTGAGATGACTGAGCTGAATCTATTAAAATCTTTTTAAAAAGAAGCTTGAGATCCATCAGTTGTGAATTAAAGCTGCTGCTTTGTGTGTAAACCATGAACCAACACTAGTGTCCACACCTGTCCTTTAACCAAACCAGAACTCAGAACTTTGTCCAAAGTGATGCTACTCTTATGGCCAGCTGCCACTGGAGTATCAGAAAGGTGTGTGCGTGTGTGTGCGTGTGTGTGTGCGCGTGCATGCGTGCGTGTCTGACAGTAGATATAGTCTAGTCCTGTGGTTTCTGAGAGAAACATACTTGCCAGGGCGCAGATCATGGAGAAGGCAGCGAAGGTGCCAGCCAGACCCTGTCCACTCATAATGGGAGTGGTGTAGGAGGCGGGCAGAATCCCTGCAAGCCCAAATAGACTGCCTTGAAGAATTGCTCCGAACGCTGGTGAGAAACACAAAATCAGACAGAGAGCTTTAGAGAAACACATACTGTACAAAGCCCACAAAGAGAATATAAACCTTCTCTCCTCTTAGAAATGATTTCCTTAAGAGTTGTTGAGCGAAACTCTACTTATTGAGGCTTTTCATACAAGACACCCCTAAAAAGAACTACACAGCACATCTTTGAGCAGGATGTAGAAGTCTTGAAACAGTCATAAGCAGGAATGTGCAGAACTGGATATCAAAGCCTTAAAGGTCACAATGTTCTCCTTTAAAAAACACATCGAGCTGTTTGTGCATGAGAACATGCGGGTCAGAAACAACCCAAAGGGGAGAAGAAAGAGGATGAGCTTATCCCTGCTGTGCTGTGACTTGTTGCAAATAAACAAACACAGTGGGAATAAAGACCGTTGAGAATCTCAGCGCAAAACAGATATGTACTGCATTGGAGTTTTTCCCATCAATATTAAATCCCTAACCTGGAAGAAGACAAGTTTAATTCAGTCCGACAGAAGAGCTTTACCATTTATACAAACACTTATGAAGGTAGTACTTTGTTTTAACTCAGCCTGCATTTAATGCTGTGCTCCACTGGCTGGGAATTATGTCACACCCAGTTTAGCAGTATTCTCAATAACACCAGTATTTGATGGGATTGCACGTATGATCCATTCAAGTTTGAAAGGAACATATTGAAAATTTTGCACATTACTATACATACCACTGTACGAATGAGATATAAATAGACAGCATTGAAAAGAAGAATTTTACTATAGCAAGTTGTACTGCTTTTTATATACAGAAGAAACTCGAAAAATTAGATTATAGTGCAAAAATTCATTTATTTCAGTAATTCAGCTTAAAAGGTGAAACTAATCTATGATATAGACTCATTACATGCGAAGTAAGATATTTAAAGCCTTTATTTATTATATTTGTATAATTATGGCTTATTACCCATAAGCTATAGCTTATGAAACGCCAAATTCAAAATCTCAGAAAATTTGAATAATGTAAAAAGGTTTAATATCAATATTTTAGACTCAAAGTGCCCCACTCTAATCAGCTAATTAATCCAAAACACCTACAAAGGGTTCCTGAGCCTTTAAAGGCATACTCCACAACTTTTACACCTTAATATAATGTTTTTTTCAAAAGACCTAGCTGGGAGATCTTTACTCTAAATCATCCCGATTGTTACAGTTGAATCGCGAACTGAGACGGCGTTTGTTTGTTGTTTGGGCAAGCGATTTTGGAAAGCAGCCACTGAAACATGCCTCTTATGAACGACAGAGAGATTTGATTTTACGACAGTGATGTTGCGCGGCAATCCTGAAGAGGGCGACAGAGAGCAAATATCATGAAAGTTGCGGAGTATGGCTTTAAATGGTCTCAGTCTGGTTCAGTAGGAATCACAATCATGGGGAAGAATGCTGACCTGGCAGAAAACCATCATTGACACCATCTATAAGGAGGGAAAGCCTCAAAAGGTAATTGCAAAAAAAGCTGGATGTTCCCAAAGTGTTGTATCAAGGCACATTAATATAAAGTTATGTGGAAGGGAAAAGTGTGGAAGAAAAAGGTGCACAAGCAGCAGGGATAACCGCAACCTGGAGAGGATTGTCAGGAAAAGGCCATTCAGAAGTGTTGGGGACCTTCACAAGGAGTGGACTGAGGATGGAGTTAGTGCATGTAGAGCCACCACACACAGACGGATCCTGGACATGGGCTTCAAATGTCGTCTTCCTCTTGTCAAGCCGCTCCTGAACAACAAGCAACATCAGAAGTGCCTTACTTGGGGTAAAGAAAAAAAGAACTGGAAATGTTGCGTCTCATTTGGAAACCAAGGTCCCAGAGTCCGGAGGAAGAATGGAAAGACATAATCCAAGATGGTCGAAGTCCAGTGTGAAGTTTCCATAGTCTGTGTTGATTTGGGGAGCCATGTCATCTGCTGGTGTTGGTCCAGAGTCAACGCAGCCATCTACCAGGACATTTTGGAGCACTTCATGCTTCCTTCCCTAGACGAGTTTTAAAGTACCAAAACCTGGTTCAATGACCGTGGGATTACTGTGCTTGATTGGCCAGCAAACTCACCTGACCTGAACCCCATAGAGAATCTATGGGGCATTGCCAAGAGAAAGATGAGACACATGAGACCGAACAATGAAGAAGAGGGCTATTGAAGCATCCTGGTCTTCCATAACACCTCAGCAGTGCGACAGACTAATAGCATCCATGCCGAGTCGCATTTAGGTAGTAATTAAGGTAAAAGGGGCCCAAACCAAGAACTGAGTACATATGTATGATTATACCTTTGAGAGGTCCGACATTTCTCTATTTAAAATCCTTGTTTTCTTGATTTCATGTAATATTCCAATTCCATAGCAACCACTATGCTTCTTTTTGTTACAACATGAACTGAGTTTATGGCTCTGTCAAACAAATGCATATCTGACTTTTATTTCAGTGGCATAACAAGACATGATGTGAGTAAAATAAATACAAGATGGTGACAACACGCCCTTCCTGACACAGCAGAACATATAAACATGACAGGACTTGAAAATTTAAGATCTATAATAGTATAAACAAAAAGAAAAACACACTTACAATTGATGCAGATAATTTTAACCATAGTGAGGATGAAGAAGGGCAGAGGTTCAATGTCCACTTTGACCAGTATAGCTGTTACCATGAAAACTAGGAAGATGACAGCCAAGCTGCCTGAGATACGCAGCTTCTGAGGAATCCTAAAACAAATAACAGAAAAATGACACAGAAAAAAGTGAGAGAGAACTATGAAACTGTGGGTTCTGATTAATTAATTCTCAGCAATTAGGTTCTGGAGTAAATGGGAGGTGCAGGAAAGGAAATGCTAAATAAGCAACCTAACTCAGTCATAATATAGAAGCTTTTGTTCTGTGGTGGTAACAGGAAGGAAAACAGAAATAAAGCAAGTGTAAAAAAAAGACAGCAAGAGAAAATCCAAGGTGAAAAGAGGGAAGCGGGAAACATAAATAGCATTCCTGGATGTGTTTGTGCAAGGAAAGCATTTACTATGGTCTAACTAAAGCAAATATGACATGAAGATATACATCCTCGTGGGAGAATGAAGTTGCAGAACAGAAAAAAAATTAAACTGATGCTTTGCAGGGTCCCGTATTTCATCAATTCTCCTTGAATAAATATAGCAAAGCAGCAGCTACTTTGAAAAGGTAAATACCAACAAGCTGTTGACGTATTGCAGATACTTTCTATCAAAGCAAACCATTACTGAACATGTTTGAACATGTGTGGTAAAGAAGACAATTCTACATAGGATCTGTACCTTTGGTGTATGAAGGAATTGAGGCAGGTGAAAATGAGCAGAGGCACCATGGCACACAGCGTCATGACGTTGTTGAACTTTGATTCCAGTGTGGTGCGTGTTGAAGTTCCGTTGGTGTCGACAGTCTGTGGGTCTTTCAGTCTGTTTGTGAAGTACTAAAGAAAAACAGAGAGTTTTGAAGATCTAGACTGACCTTTTCTGGCCATTTTTCTTTGCAAAATAGCTAAAGCTCAGTAAACGGAGAGCATCTGTAAACTTCAGTTGTCAAGTCTTGCAAAAGACTATCAATCAGATTGAGGCCTGTCCTGCTAGAGCCTCAGTCTCGGGTCCTTAGCAGCCTCTAACAGGCTTTCTTCCTGTATTTAGATCAATTCATCTTCCCATTAACTCTGACCAGTTGTTTTATCCATGCTGAAGAAAAGCGTTCCCCCAGCATGATGCGTCTACCACCATGTTTCACTGCGGGGATGGTGTTTTCAGAGGGATGTTCAGTGGTACTTTTCCGCCACACATCGATTTTGCAAATGGGTAGAAAAAAACATTTTACAGTTACTTGAGACTCACATGACTGCTGTGTGCAATACATGGCTTGAGGACAACTACAATCTGGTCATGTTATGTATTTCTCACAAGATTTGCAAAAACTAAAGGTTGTCCTATTAATTGATTCTCCGATCTGAGCTGCAAATATCTGCAGCTCCAGAATTACTATGGACCTCCAGTTTGCTTCTTTTACTAATGGTCTTGTTGCCCGCCCTGTATGAATACTTTTACAATGTATTTATACTCTTAAATTAGTCTTATTTTAAACTGCATTTGTCAACATTTCTTTTTCCATATAAAATATACAGTATTTAAACGCTTAAAGTCTCGACATAAATCCATCTGACTGGATTATTTCTGATATGCTTAGTCCAAACAGCTATATAATTAATCTGTTTAAAACCTTTTTAGTTTACAAACCAGCATGTTTCCTGAAGAAACATCTCACCATAGTTGCTGTCATGAAGAAATTCCACGGTAGAAGGGTTCCCAAGCCCAGGATGAAGAAAATAATCCATACTGCATGGTATCTGGGAAAACAGCAAAGGGATATCCACATGAGACTACATCAGTCAGGTCATTCATCTTTATATCAACAAACTTATTCACCCAATGTTATCCACGCCTAGTTGTCAACATACAGATGGGAAAAACTACAGACACACCGATGTGAAAATTTGGGCCAATATCCGCTTCATGAGCTTCATCTATGAAGAGATTCTTGAGCAGCAGAACAAACAAAATAAAAATCTGAAAGAAACAATGACTCCTCTGAGGGTTTTAATTAATAACGGTATTTATTAATGTGCGTCAGATTCGCTGTGTTTAACTCTAAAGTGAGTTTTATTCAGTGTGTCATATTTAAAATGATTATAGGTAATATTGCTTGAATAATATTGTTTATATAAGCCTAAAAATACTTAAATAAGACTGTTGAGCAGGGGTGTACCTAGGAAGTTTTTAAAGAGGGCTAAATGGCGACCAGTGATATTTACCTACAAACTTCTAAATTCAGCTGGTTAGATAGATTCCATATTTAGCCTAAGTCTTCCACCACAGTAAACATATCTTAAACCTCTCTGGTTAAAATTTCTGTATGACTTCAGTGGACCCCCGGGAATTCGCAGGGTGTAGAGTCCACAACGGCCCATGGGCCATAATCCATAAATACTAGAGACTCCCTTTAAAAACACTTACCAATATTAACATTGCTGTTATGGCTGATAACCGAGACAGACAGATCGATGTATCGATATTCAAAAGTAATGTATCGATTTTCATTTTCATTTTATTTTTTTAGAATTTGAATGGAACCATTAATGATGACAGTAATTTTTGTAGTAAAATTAAAAGTATGATTGGTAGTTGGTGGCTGTTTTCACCTTCTTCGTTCCAGTGGATCAACTAGATCTGGTAATAAAACTGGATGTGTTAAAGTATGAAACAGGTTAGTGTGTTTAAAAATGCTGGGACAGTTTTTCTACAGCTAAATTCAGTTTTAAAAATCACAATATATTGTCTTACTCACAGTATCGCAATATATCATACCGTCTCCTCTGTATGTTGATACATATTGTATTACCAGATTCTTGCCAATACACATCCCTAATAGATAGATATGTCTTACTTGTCCTGAGGTGCATTGATGGCCGTCATGGTTTTCAGTCTGTCTCCGGTTTGTGATCAAGCTTTGATTGGGGGCACCAGGTCTGCAATGAACAGAAGAAATACATTAGCGTGCTAACATGGATTTTTCTCATAATCAGCAGCATCTATTTTCTTCTTTCTGTAATTAGACGTTGTAACATATGGAGAAAAAAGCACCAATGCAACATTATCAGGCTCATACCTAATATT
Organism: Valencia hispanica; assembly: GCA_963556495.2. Lineage (NCBI taxonomy): Eukaryota > Metazoa > Chordata > Actinopteri > Cyprinodontiformes > Valenciidae > Valencia > Valencia hispanica. The sequence goes on from OY747711.1 coordinate 36,387,512, forward strand.
GCTGTGTTACATTAAAAAATAAATTTCTGATCTGTACCATCCCGCTTTGTTGGCATTTGGCTGAGAAGCGAGGCGTTTTAGATGTAATGCTGTTTATGATGACAAGTATTCAGACCTGCTTTTTTCCACACTGGTAACTAATTATATTTACATACTGGCTCCCAAACCTCTGCTGTAGGTTAATTAATTCACAAATTGTTATTTTCCAGACAGGGTTGACCCATTATTTATAAAAGCAAAAGAAGGAAGAGCTGCTTTCAGCCAAACAAACTTTATTATGGAATCTTGTTCAGGAAAAAAAAGAAAAGAAATTTTGATGAAGCAGACAGATAAGCTTTAAAGTCAACAGAAAACGCTGCTGCTTTTTGCCAGCCGTGCTGGTAGACGATCACAAACCTTAAGAAACAGATGTGGCAACAACTCTACATCTTAATTGGAAACATTTAGTCATTACAGGTTGAGAAAGGCAGCCACAGCAGAAAAAGGTAGTCAAACACACCCTCAACAGTGCAAAGAAATCTTGATACTAAAGTTAGGTAAGAATTGTAAAAGTCGCTAGTCACAATGACGTCTAATGTCTCACAGAACATTTCTCTAAACTCTCTGATTAACAAAACTTGACAAATTATCCTGAAACAAAAGAGACTTACTGTCCAACAGCCTTCAACCACAGACTGGGGACTCCAGCTTCCTCTCATCAACTAACACAACGGCTGAACGAGCCCTGTGTGCCTCATTTATATATCCAGAGGTTGGCTAGGTTAACACCCAGCTGTCAACAAAACATTGGACCTGCTCCACTTTGCATCTCAGTTTCTATCACTCCTCGTCCAGCCTCAGAGACCCTGGTGTCCTCAACCCAACCCTTGTTCTGCAGCTTTACATTCACATTCCACGCATGCACGTGACCAGATGTAAACTCCTGATTAAACATATTCTACAGCAAAAACTTAATTATTGAGCGACGCTTTATACTGCATGGGATTTCTGTCTCCAACTATTCCTCCTCAGCGGTAAAACCACAAACTCTGTCATAAAGCACCCCACCCTATCTCCTTTTTATTGTTTAATACTGCTTGCACCTGAAATAACCCTCAATCTGATGGGGCGCATGTATTCAGACAGCTTCTTTGAATGTTTTAACTTCACTTGAAGACAATCATCCTAATGTCAAAAACACAAAACCACTTGACATCAAATCTCAATAAGTATTAAAAAACTAAATCTGATCTAAAACAGTTTTTGTGTGCTGTTTAGCCAAAGAGCATAAATGCAACAACCAAGGAAATACAAGATTTGTGGTCCATCCAAATACATTTAAAGAAGCAGCGGACAATATTTACTTCTACAAGTGTTTCTTTTTGCTTTTGCTTATACTTGCTGACGACTGAATGGTTAGTTACATCCTATTGTCTAATGCTCTGTAGGTGGCAGTAGTGAGTCAGATATTGCACAGAACTGGTCAAAAACACAGAGAAAGAAAAATGGAGGGCAGTGGTCAGCAACATGGCATTTTAATCGCACAGGAGAGACCAAAAAAGCATTCTTATCAAGGTATATTTCAAGTTTCAGCCTAAAATGGTCAGACCTGTGAAGACATTGTTGCAGTAATCAATTTGACTAAAGTTAAACACGTGGATGAGTTTCTCTTGATTATGCTGGGACATCAGTCCTTTGTGCCTGCAAATGTGATAGACGACCGACCTTTTATTTGTTGTTATGCCTTTCTAAAGGTCTTGATCGTTCCTCTTTAGGTTTAAAAATAACTACTTCAGTTTTGTTTCTATTCAGCTGAAGAACGTGATGACACATCCATGTAGTGATTTGTGTTATGCAGCGCTTAAATAGTTTTATAGTCCCCCGGAGAAATTGTAATGTAAAGCTGAGTATCATATGCATATTAATGGTAACTGATCTTACTACTTTTTATAATCAAACTGGCGAGAGCATGCAGATATTAAATAAGAGGGGCCCCAAAATGTAACCTTGGTGTACCTCACATGTGATTGCATCAGTCTTCAATTACAAGCATAGACCAATGGAACAAGCACGATTAAGGAAGATAAAAACTACTTAACCTTAGACCTCAGTATTTTGCATGTCAAGTGTTCTTGTAGTTTACTGGCATAACAAATCACATGGTACATCTGGCTGGTCCTGATTACAACATGACATAGCACAGAGAGTCCTATATATGAAGCCAGCTAACGCACAATTAACCCATTAGGAATGATGCTTGGCAGCGACGGGACTGAGGAACCACTGTCTGGGAAAGGTATACACAGAATGTGAGATGGGAAAACAGTTCACTTTTGGAACGAAGACATTTCTGGACTTGAGCTACCCTCATCCTGATTGTCATCTTATCATTTGTCTCCAAACGGTTTTGACAGAACTGAAAACTTGGTTCTGTTTGTGTGTGGGCTCACTCTTAAATCCAAGGCACCCTTACATGATTTTCTCCACAGAACTGGGAAAAAAAAAACCTTTAGCATAGGTGGAGGGGATGCTATGGCTGACATTATGTTATGGTTAATTACAGAACTGCTTCTGTAATGTTTACTGGTAATTAAACAGAACCAAGGAGAGACTGAAAATGTACATGTCTATTATCAAAATTAACAATAATTACATTTCTACCCATCAGTAGATGGGTTGCTGCTGTTCAGTGAGCTACTTTGAAACATAGTTACTTGCATTTCTGACACGGTAATAGTGCAGTCCCAAAAGACCAACTCCACACACCACATTTGAAAAAAACTGGGCTTATTTCTTTACCTATCATCTTTCTCATTTAAAAAAATCCTTTGGCCCAAACTTTGTGGTTTACAAGAATCCTACACTGTTTGAGACAATCTGGAAAAGTGGGAAATCTTATTCAAATATTGTTCAGATCAAAATAAAAACTGATTGTATTGGTCATCAACTTGTACAACCGCCCAGCTAATTAAGCACCCACCCATATTTCTATCTTTCATTCCTTCTAATCTTAGATTTCTCCAGGTGCTTTGTTGTATCATGAAATATTTTTGTCTTGCTTGAGTAAAGGTTCAGACTTTGACTGAGAACTCTTGAAAATGAAGTCCAGAAAATGATGGGACTTTGTCTAGGAAATCTCTAGGAAGCCTTGTTTTTGAAGAACATATTATTGAAATAAATATTTTACAAACTTCTGTGCTCACGCTCGTTGTCTCAACAAATGTCTAATCTCTCCACTTAGCTAAGTCAGCCAAACCTTATCATAGCCAGGAGCATAATAGATGACAACAACAACAACAACAGGGCCTAGTTTAAAACATACCGCCAAGGCCCTATTCCTACAAAGTATGCCTCTCTCACAGTGTACCATCTTCATGAGCCAACTGGCAAAAGTTGCCCCGTACTGGAACTGCGCCCACCAGAAATACACGCAGCACTTAGCAGTCTGTGGAGTGGTGCACTTTCACATACTAACCAGTTGTCCTCTCTGTGACATTCAAAACTGGCACTGAAATGTACCACGTTCTAACAAGTGTTCTGTTCTTATTTTCAAATTTTGAATTTCAGTCACATCAAGTTGATAAAAAAATGCAATAAGTGGAAAACAACGCTCATATTTTGGTGCTGTACATGTTAAAGGAGTTTAAAAGGACAAGAGTTCATGGTCTTTACTGTATACCATCTCTAACAGAGTCACTGTTATTACCAGGCTGAGGAACAGTTTGATGCTGGTCATATGATGAGGAAAATAGAACATTCCTTCCAAAGTTATTTCCTTGTCCTTATGGAAGCTAACCACACACCCACCCACCTACACACACACACGCAGTCATGCCATTTCATCTGCACAAATTTAAACTGGAATGGTTTTCTCAGAAGTAATAGGAGCAAATGAATCTCAGTAGTCTGTGCAATCAACATAAACACCAAAACTAATATCTATAACAAAACACTTCCTAGTATCATTTAAGAAATAAGTTTAAAAAATATTGAATTTATATAATCCAGTTTGAGTGCAAATAATTATGAAAATAAGGAAATACTGCTAATTAAAAAACACACTACATACCTTGGATACAATTTAGGGGCCAAATATAAAACAGCAGTGGACTGATTAATGCGTATTTAGCTCCTTACCCTTCAGCTATCTGCAATCAATTCAAAGGTTTTGTGAATCAGGACAATAAAGAAAAAAAAGTCTCGTCTTCATTATCAGGTCATAAAACTGTAATTACAGCCTCAAATGAACAACATGTGATTTTTGTACATATTCAGTTCCCCTTTAAATAAATGAGTAATGCAGTATGTCCATAAAATAGTGTTTGTGAATTATTCTATGAAACATGATTACAATAATCCATTGACCCTCCTGATAAAGATCTCTAAATAGTTTTACAAATAGAATTGTACAAAGAAATCATTGGGGAAAAGAGTCGGATGATTTTCAGCTAAGGTTCCTGGTGATTGATTGAAATTACAAAAAACTATTACTTTCAGACCAGCAGAAAAGTGCTACCAGGTCACACTGATAACATGACTCTTCTGTGTGGATGTTGTTGCTTAGTATAGGAAACTTCAAATTAGTTATTTTTAGAATCAGGACAGTGTTTAAAAAGAAACCAGATGAAGCGCAGAGATGTACGAAGTTGTTGCTTTAATAATGCTAGCCCTAGTAAGCTTGCTAACTGCAAAAATAGGATGTTAAAAGTGGTTTAAAATTTGAATGTTACAATTATTTTGTCTTTTTTGGAACCCTGTTTAACAGGAACTACTTCCTCACACCTTCACTTCTTCCAAAAGGAAAACTAAAATGTTATTTAAAATGAGAAAACTGCAAATAACAGCAGGGATGTATAAACACTTATTGAGTTTTGTTGGGAGCAGTAATGTTCATAAAGTCTTACAGCTGCTGGGAGGAAGGATCTGTGATCATGCTCCTTTGTGCACCTAGGATAAAGAAGTGTCTTCACTAAAGGTAGCATAAACTCAAACCGTTGAAAAATCCTTACTTTAATTTATTCAGTGTGGGGAAAAAATGCACGTAAAAAGGTTAATTAGGCCCGAGCAGCGAAAGCGCCGCTTGTAACTGTACTGTTTCTTATTATTCTGCCCGCAAATTATTTGGCTTTTTGGAGGCCTAAACATAATCGAAAATTCACCAAAACACCCTCCATGTGAACCTTTTTTATTGTAGAGCTATGAAATTTGGTACACTTGTAGAACTTCCCAAACCCTACCTAAAAGTCTCCACATGTCATGTATAAAATTATATAAATTTAGTCAAAGGCAGAGATTTTGACTAAACTGGCCTACTGCGTTTGCGCATTTTGATGATGTCATCAAGCAGTCATCAAGGAGGATAAATAATGATATTTATGTTCGTCTTTACACTAGATAGTGGGAGTTTAAAAAATTTTGTTTTCCATTTAATGGAAAAGAAGTATTTTGAACTTGAAGCCTTTTTATTTCAAATATTTGCAGGTTTATTTTTGTGCAATACTAAATTTATAAATACAGGTCCTTCTCAAAAAATTAGCATATTGTGATAAAGTTCATTCTTTTCCATAATGTAATGATAAAAATTAAACTTTCATATATTTTAGATTCATTGCACACCAACTGAAATATTTCAGGTCTTTTATTGTGTTAAAACTGATGATTTTGGCATACAGCTCATGAAAACCCAAAATTCTAAAAAAATTAGCATATCATGAAAAGGTTCTCTAAACGAGCTATTAACCTAATCATCTGAATCAACTAATTAACTCTGAACCCCTGCAAAAGATTCCTGAGGCTTTTAAAAACTCCCAGCCTGGTTCATTACTCAAAACCGCAATCATGGTTAAGACTGCTGACCTGACTGCTGCCCAGAAGGCCATCATTGACACCCTCAAGCAAGAGGGTAAGACACAGAAAGAAATCTCTGAACGAATAGGCTGTTCCCAGAGGGCTGTATCAAGGCACCTCAGTGGGAAGTCTGTGGGAAGGAAAAAGTGTGGCAGAAAACGCTGCACAACGAGAAGAGGTGACCGGACCCTGAGGAAGATTGTGGAGAAGGACCGATTCCAGACCTTGGGGGACCTGCAGAAGCAGTGGACTGAGTCTGGAGTAGAAACATCCAGAGCCACCGTGCACAGGCGTGTGCAGGAAATGGGCTACAAGCCACTTTTGAACCAGAAACAGCGGCAGAAGCGCCTGACCTGGGCTACAGAGAAGCAGCACTGGACTGTTGCTCAGTGGTCCAAAGTACTTTTTTCAGGTGAAAGCAAATTTTGCATGTCATTTGAAAATCAAGGTGCCAGAGTCTGGAGGAAGACTGGGGAGAAGGAAATGCCAAAATGCCTGAAGTCCAGTGTCAAGTACCCACAGTAAGTGATGGTCTGGGGTGCCATGTCAGCTGCTGGTGTTGGTCCACTGTGTTTTATCAAGGGCAGGGTCAATGCAGCTAGCTATCAGGAGATTTTGGAGCACTTCATGCTTCCATCTGCTGAAAAGCTTTATGGAGATGAAGATTTCATTTTTCAGCACGACCTGGCACCTGCTCACAGTGCCAAAACCACTGGTAAATGGTTTACTGACCATGGTATTACTGTGCTCAATTGGCCTGCCAACTCTCCTGACCTGAACCCCATAGAGAATCTGTGGGATATTGTGAAGAGGAAGTTGAGAGACGCAAGACCCAACACTCTGGATGAGCTTAAGGCCGCTATCGAAGCATCCATGGCCTCCATAACACCTCAGCAGTGCCACAGGCTGATTGCCTCCATGCCACGCCGCATTGAAGCAGTCATTTCTGCAAAAGGATTCCCGACCAAGTATTGAGTGCATAACTGAACATAATTATTTGAAGGTTGACTTTTCTTCTATTAAAAACACTTGTCTTTTATTGGTCGGATGAAATATGCTAATTTTTTGAGATAGGAATTTTGGGTTTTCATGAGCTGTATGCCAAAATCATCCGTTTTAAAACAATAAAAGACCTGAAATATTTCAGCTGGTGTGCAATAAATCTAAAATATATGAAAGTTTAATTTTTATCAATACATTATGGAAAAGAATGAACTTTATTCTTCTGTAAGTAAGCAGGAAAGCAGACAATTATGAAATTTGTGTTTTCACAACATTTAGCTTTTAATTTATTTAAAATATCTTCAACTTTATTTATATTGTGAGAATTTTTTAGTAAAAAGATCTGAATATTTTATATGCATTTTGAACAATAAATGTTCTTTAAATTGCATTCTAAACTTTTTTGAAGTTGTTGTTCTGCCTCAATGTATCTGGAAAGTGAGAATCTTAGACAGTCATTTTGACATATAAAGAAAAGTAAAGAATATATCGCAATAGATATCTTTACCGCACATGCTTTAGATTGTATCACAATATAGATTTCAGGCCATATCGCCGAGCCCTAGTCCAAACTGCATATAAATGATCTTTGTCAACCTCCAAATAGCTCAATGGGATTGAATTTGGAATTTTCATCAACTGTGCCCCATTGAATTTTTTCACAGGCATATATATATATATATATATATATATATATATATATATATATATATATATATATATATATATATATATATATATATATTATCAGATCCGCACCAAACTTTGTGTGCTTCCTCATGGAAAACTTTTCAACACATCGGAAAATTGTTGACATGACCTTTCCGATTTTTTAAGGTGCCGTTGAGTTGGCGGTGCATGAGTCCCGCGGTCGGTGGAGCCGGAGCGGTGCTGAGCTGTGAGGGTTGTTCGAGAGTGCTAGCAAGGTATAACTGAATTTTACAAAGTTTACTGGCATCCCAAACAATTCTTGTTAACATATTAACCGAAGCCATTTTGTAATATATGGGTATTATAAAGAAATTGTGTAATTTTCCGGTTGATCCATAAAAGGAACTTTAAATTATGACTTCCTGTTTCCCTGGTGTATACATAAATATAAAATGACACAAAAGCCCATTTCTCTTAACTAATAGGAAAGACAACTGAACATGCTATTCAAGTAACACCTGTTTGCTGATTTTTAAAAGTCAGAAATTTACCACAGAAATTTCTACTTGCCAAAACATGTCCATATTGTCTTTACAATCGAGTAATAGATAGGAAGTTTAAAATAACTGGAAATTAAACAAGACTGGACAGGAACCAACATTTATCTGGCTGCCTCACACAGAGATGGCGACATTGATGGAGGGGAAATAAAATCTCCAGCTCACTGTTAGGTAGCTGCGGCAAATAGTAGAATCATGAGAAAACCAGATCTCTGAGTATCTAGATTTCAACCAGTTGATTTGGAGGCACTGGAAGACAAAACATCAGCCATCCAATAACAAACATGTGGTTTTTGTTCAACATTATTCAGACCCTAACAGGAACGGTGTATTTTGATCAGATGAGATTATGACTGAGCTTTCAGGAACACACAGATGAGTGCCTACTGTTTTGTGTGGTGGATGATTTGACACTGTCCCCAACATTAAGCTTGAAGTTGAGCAAGCTGTGGTAAAAGGTTACCCAACATTACATAGCTGAGACAAACCTGAGAAGCTACACATTTTCAACTACTTTGGTTCCTGTTTTGAACAATGATGAGAAGAAGCAGCATGGCTTAAGTTTTCTCATTGCATCTCATGCAACAATCACCGTATTAATATTTAATTCCTTTTGTGACATCGCACAATGTTTGTACCAAACGCTGCTTTCATGGGTCATAAAAGATAGATTGGTCTTGCAGCTGGTTAGCGTGCCATGCAAGTATGACATTCTGCTTTGAAATGAATCAGGCTCATGTGTTAAATCAACTTTGGTTTAGGCTAGAAGTGAGAAAAAGTGTTTAAACGGGTCCATTTAAGAAAACCCCCTGAAAACAGTAAAGTGAAACCGTATCTTAGACTTGTGGAAGATAAGCAGAGACAATAAAGTTTACATTAACTCAGATCGAGATGCGAGAGAAGAAATTGGTAATGGTTGTAGCAAGAGACGGTTCCGTATTTTTTTTCCGCATGTGTAACTATATTAAAGCAAAAACCTATTTGAAACATTGGGTTAATGTGCTTTTTGTGGCTAAGTGTATCCCATACTCATGCAACAACATTTAGAAAAAAAGTTAGATATAACTTTAGCTGCTCTGCATGCCCTAATGCAGACACATTTCTCAGCTTCGTGACACAATATCCCAAGCTTCACAACCTGAGAAAAGTTAACAAAAGCATAGTACATAAGCTAACCTTTGAATTATTAATACAGATGTACTTAAGACACATTTCTCTACATTTTATTACAATTGTATTATGTCACTTCCCTTTTTTAATCACAAAATGTGCAAACACTGATCGTCCCTTTTAATTATTTTTAATTAAATGACATGTTTTAGAACTGTAAGCCAACCAGACACTACAACATTTCACAATTGTTAACATTAAGACAATGCTTGATACAAGTCCTCAACAAATCCATCCATCCATCCATCCATCCATTGTTTAAACCCGCTTACCCTTGCAGGAGAGTTCGGCTGGTGCTTATCTCCAGTGGTCAGTGGGCGACAGGCAGGGTACACCCTAGACTTGTTCCCACTCCATCACAGGGCAGTACAGACAACCTTGCACATACACACACTCACACCTAAGAGCAACTAACTGTTTTGGGACTGTGAAAGGAAGCGCCTGGTGAAAGCATGCAAATGCCATGGCAAAATACCCCAGACCGGGACTCCAACCCAGGACCCTCTTGCTGCAAAGCAACAGTGCTACCAACTGTGCTAGCCCAAGTGGTACTCAGCTTTCCATAAAACAAAAATAAGAAATGAACCATATTACTAGCCCCTTTCAAACAGACCATAAAAAAGGTAATTTTCCAGACTTCGTCAGTTTTGCTTTTGAGTCTACCCTTTACCGGTAATTTTACGGATGAAGACCAAGTAATAAGAGCTGACTTTTCGCGGTATGGTGTTTGCATTCAGATTATCAGGAATTGTCCTGGAAAAGCTGGAGTTGTGTGGGTCCAGCACATACAACCCCCCCAGACATTCATCAGGATCCTCTGGTACATTTCTTGCTGTGTGAAAGCAGCCGAAAGGCAATGTTCCGGAAAAAAGTGGTGTGTTTGAAAACCCAACTCCGGTTAAAGACCGGATGGAATTGTCCGCAAATATTCCAGAAGTTCTGTCTGAAAACAGCTCAATTGCCTTACATGTAAAGGAAGTCAGAGTGATGCTTAACTACAAGTTTATGTCTATACAATTCTTATTTGAAATTATATCCTAAAAACTGCAGCCCGCTTTTCTGAAGAGTGTGCAGATATGTATAGTGTGTAGAGTGTGTAGATAGCTATAACAATGCAATAACAATGTGGGTTATATCACAATGGAAAAGGACTGCTTGCATGCAATATTTGTTACGATATTATATATCTAGAACCATGCGAAGGGTAGAGTGCCTTCTCTGGGTCCAGGACAAGATCCTGCCCCAAGTGGGACGCTCAAGCATCTTAAAGAGTAACTAAACCCCAAAACAACTTTTTTTTGCTTCTAAACTGTATAAATGGGTCTTTACCAATGCAGGCTTTCAGTTTCTGGGGATTTTTTTTACATTTTGGTGTAAACTTGTTTAATTCTACACTTTTTGATCTAAAAACGTCTTAGTGCTGCCCTCTTAGGGTTGAACGGTGGCTACTACATTTAAATTTTGTGATTGGTGGAGAGCGGTACATTTCTACGTCACAGGCATTCACAGCAGTCATGGTCTCACAGACACACCCCGTGGGTTTGGATATAAAACTATCCGACATACCCCCCCCCCCCCCTCGTGGCGAGTTTGGAGTTGGATTCCGTTTTTCAGGTTACCATTATTATCACATTAGCACTTAGTTTAGCATAGCTAACATACTGTTTTGAACGTTAGCCTATGTTAGCATTACCATTCAGAGACTGGACTCATCCTAATGAGGCCGCTGGGCTCCATAAAGCCTCCCACTACTCTTCTATCTCCGGTGACAACGGAGGAGATCCAATGGCTCAGGGCGCCGAGCCAGTGCCGCCTGAGGCAGAGGGGGACAGGATGAGTCCGGTCTATGAGTGCTAATACTAACATAGGGTAAGGATCAAAACAGATGAACGCCGATCAGATCGATCAGCTGCAAAACTGCCAACAACGCTTCGGTCCCTGTTCATGTTTCAGTGTCAGATTAAGCGAGCCGGCACTGTCCTCCTGACCACACCCCCACATTCCCCCCTCCGCTCATCCTCCACACTTGGCCATACCCCTCCGGGCTTCTTGGCACTGCCCACTTTGCAGGATTTTCAAATGTTGTCTGGGGGCGGGGTTATGATTTTTCATGGGGTTCAGTTACACTTTAAGAGTTGTGTTCATGAACGAGGGACAAAAGGTGATGTGAGCGGTGTACCGCTCTGTCGTGGTGAAAAGAGTTCTGAGCTGAGAGGCGAACCTCTCGATATACCGGTCCATCTACATTCCTACCCTCATCTATGGTCAAGAGCTCTGTATGGATGGATGGACGGACGGACGGACAGATGGATGGATGGATGGATGAACGGCCTAACTGAACGGCAAACTGAACGGCTTAAAAAATATGACCAAAAACATTTTTAAAAAATATCTCCACAACACATGGAGTGTCCGATTTATGCTTTTTGCACTCCTAGGAACTCTAAATTCACTACACAAAGAATTTTTATGATATGTCCCCTTTCAATAAATCAAAACGTTCACACAGATGAACTTGTATGTGTCACAGACCTTAAAAAACCAAAAAGCACCACTTTAAATAAAAGTGGAAATCAATATCAGCCAATAAAAGCCTGATAGCTGCATCACTAATTTAAAAAAAAGTAAAAGAAAACGTCCTTGAAGACAGAGCAAAGGATTCGGGAAGCTAACACGGTGTCGACTCGCCCATTACATCTAGCCTGATGTGTTGCACTGTTTTGACCTAAACAATGTCAACAGTAAGAAATTTAAATCCAGTCAAACGCAAAGATGTTGATCTTTGTTGGATAATAGGCCATCTGAGAACAGGAAACAATAACGAGACAGGTAATCATTTACAAGATATTTGTGAGTAGTGTGAACGTTAACTGTGGGAGATAAAACGAAAAACAAACAAAAAACAGTGGTAAACGAAAAATTTTTCATTTGTGGCAAAGTGAGGCGCAGGATAAAAGGCCTCACATCTATTGTCGTCACCACAGCCCTGCCTACTCTCCACCCCAAACTCTTTCCCGCCACTCTGAGAGAGCAACAAAGAAAGCCCTCCTCCGGCTGCCAGCCCAGTTTTTTCCTACTTCAGACCAGCCAAAACAACAACTTCTTCCATTCATCCTGCCATCGTAGGCAATGGAAAAAATGCCTCCCGACGTCTCTGACTTTGATTTAGCTGTCAACTCGTGCAGCAGGTGTGGAAAAGAAACCCCCCACTCCCACTGAAATGCAGATGTGGGCTTCGATCAGCTGTTCTCCGAAAAACAAAGCACCCTCTCTCCTCTCCTTGCTTCAGGGTCAGCAGGGTGGTAAAAAGCGCAAACACGTGCATCATGGAGTCAAGCCAGGAAAGACATCAAGGTCCAGTCAGCCAGAAAGAAGCAGACAGAGAATGAGAAGTGTCACTGACTAAATATTACACCGTCTGCTTGAAATTAGCAAGTGTACACAGCTTGTTTAAGTGACATATCTTTGCGATTGATAAGAATTACACAATAAAAAAAGCTTTAAATATATTCTATCTTTATTTTAAGATATTTCCCGAATAATATATTTGAAAACAAGCAAAAAATGAAGGAAACACTTCTTGAAAAACAGTGTGCAACCTTAAACTAAAACTCCAGAAAACAGCATCCATTCTTCTCTGGTAGTCGCGTCTGCGTCTGGTGACATTTTTCTACTCTGCCTTTGAATGGTTGTCCAAATCTCCTGTAATATCTTGCCTACAGTCCTCTACAGATGAGTCCCCATATTTTTGTAAGATGTGCTTTAGCTTCTGCTGCCTTTGCTTCTTATTCAACCTGAACTCTTGGGATCTAGACCGATTTCATTCTCCTTGAAAACAAAGAATTGCAACCTCTGACTATGATGCTGCCACCACCATGTTTCACTGTGGGGTTTCTGTGTCACTTTACTGAGCGACAGTGTTATTTTTGCACCAAACAACCCTTCTGATATTGAAATTGAGGCATAAAGATTTAAGTCTGGTTTCTCTAGACCATACAACACTCATTTACCCAGGCCTGGATCTTTTTTTTTTAAACATGAGATTCCATCCCTAACTATACCTCTTAGTCGAGACTTACAAAGAACACAGAAGATTGTTGTCACATGTGGAACACAACCAGTACTTTTTCAGCATACTCCCAGCTGACCATGCAATGTTTAAGTTGCCTTTTCAACTTAACTGGGAAAATCCCATTCCACGTTTTTGTGTCACATGTTGTGTAAAAAGGTCGCAGATGTCAGGAAAGTCTCTCCAGAACAGCTGAATTTGATTTCAGATTATGAAAACCTTCAGGTGTGACTAAATATTGCACCTAGATCAAAAGACGTATAAAATAGTCTTTGTCCAAGGTCTGGACACTTGAGCCACCAGCTTATTGCAGCTTGTATTGTACTGGATATAAAGAAGGAAACTGTATTTATATGATATACTAAGATCTGATACTTTTGTACCCTACATCAACAACAGTTCGCGATCTAAGAGGGGTGTTTAGACTTTTGAGATCCACCATACAAGATCATACATCAAGACCTTCTGTTTTAGTCTGAAGAGGAGCAGAAAATGTGTGGGACACACACGCACACAAACACACACACACACACACACACACACACACACACACGTTTGCGTTCCAGGACATCAGTGACCTGCTGATAAAAGCTTTGAACACTCATCTCTTATCTCCCTGCTTCTGTCCTGCAGCAACAAGAACCACGTGTTCTCACTCAAGACCTCATTTATAACAGTACCCCACGTGCTTTCATACACGAATATATGCGGCCACGCGCCCCGGGCCAAACATACATAGACAAAGACGCTGATTGAAAACATTTCACCTGAAACAACAGAGCTTAAGTCCGGCACAGTAAACATCATTTATTAAAAAAAACAAAAACAAAAAAAAACATTCTGTCTCCAATTATTCCCTCTAAAACAGCTGAATAAGATTTTAAAAAGAGTCCCACGGAGACTACATGATATCCGCTGACGGTGTTTAATCATAAATAACGGTCCGTTATTGTCATGACTGAGTTTCAGAAGCTGAAAAAAAAAAACTTCATTCAGGATAACAGTCCAAGTCAGACTAACTGCTGCGTGTTTGGTTATTTTATTTGATGTAACGAAAGAGAAAAGTCTTACCTTGTTAAAGTCAGCGTTGTCCGTCTGAGTCTGTTTTAGATACCCCTGAAAGCTCGGGTGTCCTTCAGGGTCCCTCCGATATTTCAGTGTCGCATCCCCTTGTTGCAGCTGAAAGGACAACGAAATGGGCGTGGATCAGAAACAGCCAGGGAGAGAACTTCAAACTATCTGTTTAGGCTGTAACAATTTGCCAAAATTGTTTTTCTGACATTTGCGTGTGGTACTGTAGGTGATCCTATTCCTTTAATTAGAGCTCTTCAAATGATCTTTTTTCATAATAAAACAAATGATCCCTGTAACTGTATGTTTTATTGTACCATCATGCCTCTCCAGCTTTCTTAACTTAAAAAAACTCAGATAGTTCAAACTGTTTATTTATTTACTTACTGTACCTGAAGTATCTTAATTTGTGGAGGAGGGGGATTTTGTGACGCGTTTTCAGTAACTCGACATGTCATTCCTAATTAACCTTTCTGGATGCGCTCCTTTCGAAGTGTATTTTGTGGCAGAAGACATTTCACCGCTCATCACCATAAAACTCAGAAAGATGCGGACGCATGAGGTGCGTCTTAAAGAGCATCTGATGTTACAGACACAACAACTCATTCGGCTTTTTGAGTTTTTAAATCCAAATTAAACACATTTATTTTGGACTGATTTTTTTTGTCTCCTTACAACCTCAACTTTAATGTAATTTCGAGTGAAGTTTATGTCAAAAGACTACAAAAAGAAAAACAGCAGGAAATTTTTTTTTTCCTTAAAATATTTTATGAATAATCATCTAAAAAGTGTTAGGCCCATTTCTGTTTAGTCCTCATTTTGTTAATAACTGCAAATTAAAATCCAGTAAAAGCAATTAAAAAAGATCTAAAAAAGGAGAGTCCACCTGTATATCCAGATGTTCTGTGACTTTTTGGGAGGTTTATTAAAGAACATTAGTGGATGAAAAACATCATAAAAACCAAGGAATGTAGCACACAGTAAAAGTGGTGCCTATCTCCAGCAGTCATTGGACGAGGTGCAGCGTAGGCCTACATCCTGGACAGGTCGCCAGTCCATTGCAGGGCAACAGTGCTCAACCATAAACATTTAGGCCAAATTACAAATAAACGACATAAAATATCAATGTAGCACGCATATGTTTAAGGTTGTGACATGATAAAGTGTATTTAAAATAGCAAGAATTATAAATACTAAAATGGAATATAAAGCTACCTTACATGCAGTTTGGATTCATTTTCATTCAATGTTGGGGGGGTTTCTAAAACACCATCTACAACACAGAAATAACAAGCTATTAAAGATTATTTCCAGCAGCCTTTCCTAACAAAGACTTTCCAAGTCAGCATCTGTATTATTATTTTTTTTACATCCTAGCAGGAGTTTCCGCATACACTAAGCATTTATTTGCCACTTTCACTCCATCCTCGAGTCCAACGTATCCCATCTGATTTGAGTTTAGTTTGGGTGTGGAGGCCAGGGGTGTCTAATGGCTGACTGGTCTGCTGGAAAACAACTGACGTTCACAGTAAGCTCAGTCCAGATGGGATGGTGGTAATACTTGCAGACAATATTCGTGCTTTCTGCATCCCTTAAAGACGTTTTTCCAAATACAACCACATTGTCGTCGTGTCTAAAATAAATGTGTCCTGGTTGCTTTTGTTCCTTTGTTTATCTGGATGATAGCAGAGAAGAAGACCGCTGTACATTTTCGCAAAAAATACGTCTCTCAAGCATGAGTTTAATGTCATAATGCAAGATAAAGTCTTAAAAACCACAAATGCAAAACCCAGCAGCAGATGGCATTTAAGCAATCTAAATACACACACATAGACACTCACAAGCACACCTCTCAGGCACAGTTCACATGTAAACATCTCAAGGCTGAACAGGACTGCAAATGATGGGTAGATGATTGATTTGAGTTCAAATGCAGCCAAAAACAGCGGTTTTCTACAAAAGTAACAACAACAAAATGAGCAAGCCGTGTGAAAGGTCTTAGAGGGAGTGAAAATCGTAATCCGTCCTTTGTTTAAAGAAATACAGTGTCTGAAGGCTGACCTCAGACTAGAGCAAATGAAAACAAAATAATCAAAAGCAGAAGATAATGGAAAGACTTGGAGAAGTGCAAGTGACTGGAATGTTGGGGGGGGGCAGTACAGAAACATAACATCCAATCATGTTTTCTTTTGTAACAGAGCATGAATGACTTTAGAAAGGAAAAAGATTTCAGTCAGTTGAGGCCATTCAGCAAGACATTACAGAACAGCTTGTTTTCTCTGGTATCTGCAAAACGTCACAGCCATCTACATTTTCCTGTCTGAACCGACGTGCAGAGGCGTTTGCTTCTGAATATGAGTCTGCACACACTGAGAAGTTGGTGTCGACTGTTTACTCCTGCAGCTCCACAGTTATCCACACCCTGTGTCTACCCCTGGCTAAAAAAAGCTTGGTGTGGTCAGGGACCATCTGTGACGAAGAGCTTCAAGCAGTTTGGCTGCTCTTTCCTCTAACCAAAAAACCCCAGCGAGGAGGAGTTTAAGCTGCACAGAACTGAACAACCTCTGTCTGGTGTGAGAACCCAAAATTGCTCTTAATTTCCAGAAAGGGAGAATTTAAATATCTTTATGCCTCACAGGTAAAAATGACTGTCTGCGTTCCTGAGCCCTGTTTACTTGGCCATGGGAGAAAGAGTCAGTAAGAAGATACTATGAGTACTACAGAGCCCAACCTTGACTGAGTTTTTCCACAAGGAGAAAAGAGTAGTGAAGAACAGAAATAAGCAAAGTAAAACAAATGCAGCAGCAAAAGTTGGACAACAGCAGATAAATGGCAGAAAGCATGAAGGGATACAAAAATGACAGGAAATATAAAACCCTATTTAGAAAAGGATTGATAAAATGTAAATAAACAACAAACTTCCATGTATTATATTTGGATTTTATGCAATAAAATGAGATTGCTGAATCATAAAAGTTTGGCACACAAATGTCTTCAGCAACTTTCACAGTCAGTACGTTTACATGCACATCTAAATCGAATTTTAGCAATTATCGAACTAATAGCTTTATCAGAGTGGAAGTCTTTCTCCCAGTTTACATGTCACTCAGAAAATCGAAATATTGAACGAAGTGCGCTCAACTTCGCGATGCTAGGTGGTGACATGCCCCCATTCGCGTTGGAATTCTTCCGGTTGGCCTACAGAGTCACGCAGATGCTGGCAGCAGTGAAGCAGACGAATTAAAAGGAGGATACGCACAATGAGTGAAGAAACAGACGACAACAACGCTGCAGCACAGTACATTTAGTTTGATTGAGTAACACTCATTGTTGCAGCTCGTACCAGCGTCGTTATTCCCGCTCCCTCTGTCTCGTCACTTTCTATGAAAACATCTTACTGCACGTAAACGCAATGAGTGATAACATCAGAATAGAATCTGGTGCAGCCAACTGCCTTCTGAGTTCCCGTAACTAGTAAATAGGGTCCACCTGTGTGTTATTGAAGTTAGTTATTCTCGGTATGAGTCCAGCTGTTCTGTGAAGGCTTCAAAGGTTTGTTAGAGAACATTACTGAACAAGCAGCATCATGGAGACCAAGGTTAAGCAGCAGGATTAGGTAATGAAACAATATCCTAAGCTTTAAGAATTTCCCAGAGAAGGGGCAGAACTGCAAACCTATCACAACATATTCAGTGTTGACAGGCCAAGGCAAGTATTAAAGAAGCAGCCAAGAGGCCTACACTAACTTTGGAGGTGCACAGCTTAGGTGGGAAATCACAAGAGTAAAAAGTCCGGTTTAATGCTTGACCCAGAGAGAATGAATACAGTGATAAAATTATGCACCACCTTGTTTTGGTCTATAACATAAAACCCCAGAAAAGCACTCAGAGGTTAGTGTAACCACTAACATGACATGACAAGATTTATTTTGCAAGTTTGCAGTTTCCTGTCTTTGGAATATTGTTTCTAAGCGTTTAGAACACATTGTATATGCATTATTATCTTTAGTTCCCATCACGGATTCTCTATCAGTCAGATTCAAGACATGACTCTGTCTGGACCACTCCAAGAAGTTCATGTTATTTCCAGTTAGAAAAAACATGATATCAATTCAAATTGTCCATTTATTCCAGGGTTCTGAATAGTTTTGGGTTTAACTGTAGGAATCTTCTAATCCATAGATGGCTTAGTTTTGCTTAGATTTTGTTGTTGTTATATCGATCAGAGATTTTGTACTTGCATTTAATTTGATCAACATATTCCAAAAATATTAATAAATTAAATAATTGTCATTACATCAGCCGCAAAACTATTGCAAAAATATATTATTTCCTTTACAAATAATTTTTTTGTGTGTGTTATTTATTTAGACTTCACAAAGCATCTCAACCATTCTGAGAGGGTAGCTTAAAACAGAAAGCTGTGGGAAAAACATTCTCAACCACAACATAACAGACACACATTTGGTTGAGGTTTTTGCCTGTAACGGATCACAGCAAGGCACCTGCATAACAATATGCCTCCGAGTGATGAGATTAACGTGTTTTCAATATGCAGATGGTCAACAAGCCACCGTGTGCACATTGTCAGGAAGAACCTGCAAAACAATCAGAGGGCCTCCTTTTTTGTTGAATAATTCTGTGCAATTCCATTGTTGGGTGAAAATCTTCACCCCTTTGCTTCCTGCTGACCCAGACGGTTCTTCAAAATGCAATTTTTAGAACAGAAGATGGACAAATAAACACCACACAGGTCTAATTCAGGAACATCCTGCGATATTTGTACCATCAGAGGAGTGCTTAAGAGGAGGAAGAGGGCATGACATGAAAAGACTGGAACTGGCTTTCTGACCACATACTGAGATTTAAGAGGACCGTGATGGGGGAGGAATTCCAAAGGACCACCGCTTTAACCTCAAAATGACTCACAAACAATGAAGTTAAACCCTGCTGGGATCAATAATATATGGCCTCTTTTTGGAAGATTGCTGTTTAAACTAAAGTAATGACAGGCAGAGAAAAGGGAACCCCTACTGGAGACATGTCAGAGGGAGTTTTTCTGAGTAACATCCAAAGGATGATCTGCTCACAGGAATGGCCAAAACTAGATATAAAAGCCACCGTCACCAGCTCCATCTCTTCAGCTCAGCTTCAGGATTTTCACAATAATCACTCTGTTCTGCTGCTGTTTGACACATTTTTCCATTAAACAATCCAAAAATCATAAGTAGGCAACAGTTGCCTTTAGTTATCCTCCATTCCCTCCTCCAACATATACAAACTTCGTTTATCACAAAACATGCTCTCTGCTTAATGCTGATTTGGATTATGAATGTTCTTTCCAAAAACATTGCACCTTTGGATTAGCAGCTAATTAAAGAGCTAAAATGCTGTTGTTTATCCCACCTGTTTTAACATTATTTCTGAGTAAATAAAGCCAAATAACATTTACTTTGACTTTGTTGTGTTTATTGGAAAGGAAAAAAAAGTTTCAATCAGATATTAATAATGGCTTAAAGGTAAACAAATTATTGGCTGAGTCCCCCAGTTGCTCCTTATAAAATTTGAAAAATCTGCTGTTTCTGTAATATGAACGTTTGTGTACATTTCTGCTTGTGAGCTGTAACATTTAGAGCTTACATGCAGTAATATTCCAGGGATACAAGACTGTGAAAAACAGTTGAACGCTTTATCTTCAGTTCTTGACTGTAGTTATGATATCAAGAAAGTGGTTTTTACAGTGAATGGTCGACTTCAGTTTGAGTAAAGATTTCAGTAGTCCATCCCTGGAAAGTGTCAGGAAATAGAAGACAAGTAAAACTTTAACGAAGGGGTGTTAGACATCAAATTGTGCAAAATTTCAAGAGTTTTATTCCAGTTTCAAGGTTGAGTCTAAGAAAGCCAACAGGCTAAAAGTAAAAATAAGATCTAAAAACCATTCTACTGTGTATGGATTTTTCTGTTCATGGATATGAAATTAGGACCTCAAAGAATAGTTTTGATTCAGTTTTTAATCAGTCATCTTTTTAATAAAAAAGCTGAAATTGAATGTGTTTGTCCTGTCATACAAATTGAAAATAAACAATAAAATAAAATCAAGTTTTAAGACTTCAATCAAGTAGCATTCTTGGTAGATTGGCTAATTACATGTTTCCTCCACTTTAAGAAGATCTCCGCTGCACTACTCTAGCAGACACCAGGATAGACTGTGATATCAACAGAGGTGAGTAGAGTACCCCAACATTTTACTTATCTAAGAGTAGCACTACTTCAACATATTTTTACTCAAGTAAAAATAAAAAGTAGCCGTCTAAAAAAATTACTCAAGTATGAGTAAAAATTTATTTGGTAAAAAGACTACTTGAGTTCTGAGTAACATTTAATCTAATATTTTTAAAATTATGTCATCAGACAGACATCTCAGAAAATGTAACTAGTTACTACCCACCTCTGGATATCAACAAAAACATAACCTTAAAACAAATGCTGCATGTAAACTCAGCAAAAAAAGAAACGTCCCTTTTTCAGGACTGTGTATTTCAACAATAATGTTGTAAAAATCCAAATAACTTTACAGATCTTCATTGTAAAGGGTTTAAACAATGTTTTCCATGCATGTTCAACTAACCATAATCAATTAATTAACATGCACCTGTGGAATGGTCGTTAAGACCTTAACAGCTTACAGAAAGTAGGCATTTAAGGTCACAGTTCTAAAAACGCAGGACACTAAAGAGACTTGTCTACCGACTGTGAAAAACACCCAAAGAAAGATGCCCAGGGTCCCTGCTCATCTGCGTGAACGTGCATTAGACATGCTGCAGGGAGGCATGAGGACTGCTGATGTGGCTAGGGCAATAAATTGCCATGTCCGCACTGTGAGATGCCTAAGACAGCGCTACAGGGAGACAGGAAGGACAGCTGATCATCCTTGCAGTGGAAGAACACGTGTAACAACACCTGCCGGTACATCCGAATATCACACCTGCGTGACAGGTACAGTATGGCCACAACAACTGCCCGAGTCACACCAGGAACACACAATCCCTCCGTCAGTGCCCAGACTGTCCGCAATAGGCTGAGAGAGGCTGGACTGAGGGCTTGTAGGCCTGTTGTAAGGCAGGTCCTTACCAGACATCACCAGCAACAACGCCGCCTATGGGCACAAACGCACCTTCGCTGGACCAGACAGGAGTGGCAAAAAGTGCTCTTCACTGATGGTTCACGGTTTTGTCTCACCAGGGGTGATGGACGGATTCGTGTGTATCGTCGAAGGAATGAGCGTTACACCGAGGCCTGTACCCTGGAGCGGGATCTATTTGGAGGTGGGGGGTCCGTCATGGTCTGGGGCAGTATATCACATCACCATCGGACTGAGCTTGTTGTCATTGCAGACAATCTCAATGCCTTGCGGTACAGGGAAGACATCCTCCTCCCTCATGTGGTACCCTTTATGCATGCTCATCCAGACATGATCCTCCAGCAGGACAATGCCACCAGCCATACTGCTCGTTCTGTGCGTTAGTTTCTGCATGACAGCAATGTCAGTGTTCTGCCATCGCCAGCGAAGAGCCCGGATCTCAATCCCATTGAGCACGTCTGGGACCTGTTGGATCGCAGGGTGAGGGCTAGGGCCATCCCCCCCAGAAATGTCCAGGAACTTTCAAGTGCCTTGGTTGAAGAGTGGGGTAACATCTCACAGCAAGAACTAACAAATCTGGTCCAGTCCATGAGGAGGAGATGCACTGCAGTACTTCAAGCAGCTGGTGGCCACACCAGATACTGACTGGTACTTTTGATTTTGAGCCTCCCTTCATTCAAGGACACATTATTCTATTTCTGTTAGTCACATGTCTGTGAAACATTTTTAGTTTATGTCTTATGGTGTTGACTCTTTTAGTGTTCATACAAATATTTACACACATTAAGCTTACTGCAAGTAAAAACAGTTGAAAGTCAGAGGACGTTTCTTTTTTTGCTGAGTTTAGATAGAATTACATGACAGCAATCCTGTGACTGTCTAGTGTTGCCATATACAAATAGAAATCTCAAGGAAGTGCTCAGAGCATATGGTCAGAATGTGGACAGGAGTTTTAGATATTAACATTTCACAATTTCATCCACTACCCAGGATTTTATGAACAAGAGATTGAAAGGAGAAAGGTCAATGGACATTATAACACAGTCTTAACAGCCTGAAAAACTGTGAATGTGTCTTGATAATTCGAATGTTTTTTGTCTTTTTCATCTGTGAAGCTGTGTGAGTTCAGAGTTGTTTGGATTGCAGTTTTCATTGTGTTGCTGTTATTTTTATGACAAAGAGAACACTGGCTTAGCTTCTGAGTCATCCATGACCTAACAATCATAAATACTAAAGGGTGCATTCACACCAGCCCTATTTAGTCCGCTTTTATTGAACTGTAATTCGTTTGCCCAGAAAGTCTGTTCATATGGGGAGGTATGAATGCGCAATCGAACTGTGATAAGGACCAAAAAAGCGAACTCTGATCTGCCTCAAAACCAAGGTCTCAGCTCAGCTGAAGTGAACTCTGGTGCGGTTTTATTGCATATACAGTATTAATGCCAAGTGGGCCAGGGAGAACTCCAAAAGCAGAAAGCAGACTATAGCACAGGGTATTCTGGGTAAATACAACCAAAACAATCGCTCATGCTGAGCCCATTGCTGCAACAAACTGTATTTGTCTAGCCCATTTGCCAAGGACAACAGAGCAATCCTAAAACCGCTCAAATCTGATGCCACTTCATGTTTGTTTACATTTCATCGAATCGGAAGTGTCACTTTATTCAGTGCTTCTTGGTGCAGTGCCATAACAGGCGAGGAGGTAAATAGCTTGCTCAAAAGGTTTGGTTTGTTTGACAAAGTGCAGTGTGAAAGCAAATGGCACTAGCTAAAAAGAAAAAAAAAGCAAAAATTTTGAAATTTTGGGCCCCAATGAAACCAAGTCTACGGACTTTCAGGTGTGAAAACTACCAAAGGCAAAGGTAACTGGACTCTTGTTTCTTGAAGACACTTCACCTCTCATCCAAAAGGCTTCTTCAGTTCTGAACATGGGCTGGAAGTAACAGCCTATTAAGCTGTAGTTAGAACAATCACACTAATAGGCCGCTATGGTCACTAATGGCGCAGTTAGGATCACTAATGGGGTCGTTAAGGATACTTAAGTCACTGGGCCTCCCAATATTCCAGCCGCACCGTTCATGTACTCCGCAATGTCCTGAAAGTCAAAAGAGATCCTGAAATAAATCTGAGTGGACAACCACAACAATGCAACAATTACAGAAAAGTTAATATGCCACACACCTCAGCAAACGCAACAAACTTCAGGCTCTCACATAACTTCACACATGAATCACACCAACAGCCAGGTCCACCAGATATAAGGGCTGGTGGCATATAGGGAGGTGGCCATAAAAGACAAAACAAACCTAAGATTAAAGCTACAAGCAGCTCCAAGCAGCTCCAAGCAACTCAACTCGACTCAACGCCACCTCATTGCTCCTACTGAGCCTGACAATCAAATTTGCATGACAGTCTTAAAAAGGCACAGAATGCCAGATTTCGACCGTAATGGCCTACTTCCCAGGGCTTTTGTAAAACAGACTTTTTGTAGGTCTTCAGAAACTACATATGTACTGAATTTCACAATCCCTTTTAAATGCATGCTTGTGGCTGGTTGTTTTATTGCTTCTAGGGGGCACTGTGCAGGAATTAGGCCACGCTCACCAAATATTTGCATACATATCCAATAGGGGTTGGACTAAAATCCATGTCGTTCGATTTGGTGCAGATCAGATGATGGATGTAAAAATTAGAGCCAAACATATTTCCATGAGGCGATATCAGTCTTTGCCAGACTTAGTAGCTCCCAGCAGCTCCCACTCAATCAAGATTTATTACTCTTAATTTTTGTGACCATTTTTCAATTGTGTTCTGCTGTTCCCACAATGGAACCGAGAATTTTGTGGACAATCGTTTATTTTATTGCACTTTTCACAGCATTTGTGTCCGGAGAATGTGTGAGTGACCGATCGGCCATTGTTCACACCAGGGATCAGGTGCTAGCTCAGTCGCTGCAGGGGAAGGAGGTACAGGCCAGTCATCCCATCCATCATTATGGGAAACATGAGATCCCAACAAAGTGGACAAGTTGGCGGCTCTAACCTGCCATCAAACGAGCTACAGGGAGTGCATCCCGATCTGCTTGACCGAGACTTGGCTAACCACGCTAACTCCGGACTCACACATAAACATGGACGGTTTTCATCTGCCCCGGGCCAATAGAACCAAGGAGAGTGGTAAAAAAAGAGGAGGAGGTCTGGCTGTGTTTGTGAACAATAGATGGTGTTACTCTGGGCATTTATCTATCAAAGTGATGCTATGCAGTAAGGATATTGAGCTGTTAGTTGTTAGCATGAGGCCGTACTATCTACCGCGGGAGTTTACGCATGTTATTGTGACAACTGTATACGCCCCCCCCCCCCCTCTGCTAACGCTGCTGCAGCCTGCGATGTCCTCCACACTGTAACCAGCTGACCTCAAACAGAGTACCCCCAGGCCCTTTTTCTGATCTCTGGGGACTTTAATCACATCACCCTGTCCTCCACTCTCCCCACCTTCACCAAGTATGTCACCTGCCACACCTGAGACTATAAAACACTGGACTCATTCTATGCCAACACCAAGGAGGCATACAGTTCATCACCTCTTCCTCCCCTGGGGGGCTCAGATCACAACCTGATTCATCTCCAGCCTGTGTATAAACCTCTTGTAGACAGAGAACCAACTGTGACATGGACAGTGAGGAAATGGTCAGAGGAGACTGAGGAAGCTCTGAGGGACTGTTTCAGCTCTACTGTGTGGGAGAACCTCTGCGCCCCTTTGGGGGACAACATCAACAGCATCACCGACTGCATTACGGACTACATAAACTTCTGTGTGGTCAACACCATACCCATCATAAAGGTACAGTGTTTTTCCAACAACAAGCCCTGCATCATTCCTGAAATGAAGGCTCTACTCAAGGAGAAGAAGAGAGCCTTTAGATGTGACGACAATGAGGAGCTGAGAGTTGCACAGAAGAGACTGAAAGGGAAAATAAGGGAAGGAAAGAACATCTACTGGAAGAACATGGAGGACCAGCTGCAGCAGGACAACATCAGTGGGGTTTGGAAGAGCCTGAAGACAATTTCAGGACATAAACCAAATCCCCAGTCTGCAAGAGACTTAGGGTGGGTGAATAACCCGAACCAGTCAACAGGTTTGACCAGCCACTCACCCCTCCCCCAGTAGCATCTCCCCTGTTGCAACCCCTCTCATCTTTGAGGACTGCTTACTTTTCTTCTCAGGACTTCACACCTCTCAGCTCCCAGCTATCACACCCACCCCCCACTTCTCAGGACTCTATCATACATCCCCCTCCCCCCAATTTGTTCCTTACAACACTTCAGGAGAGGAACGAGCTGCAAAAGATCGAAGTGTGAAAAGCTGCAGTTCCAGATGGCACCAGCCCCAGCCTCCTGAGGTGCTGCACAGATGAACTGTGTGGCATCCTGGGATATCTATACAGCATGAGTCTGAAACTGGGGAAAGTACCACAGCTGTGGAAGACCTCCTGTGTGGTACCGGTACCAAAGACTTCACATCCAAAGGATCTCAGCAGCTACATGCCGGTAGCCCTGACCTCGCATCTGATGAAGATCCTCAAGAGGTTGATTCTCAACCATCTTCGCCCCCTGATGAGGTCTTCATTGAATCTGCTGCAGTTTGCCTACCAGCCTGGCGTCGGAGTGGATGACGCCATCATGCACCTCCTGCACCGAGCTCTGACTCACCTGGAGAAGCCTGAAAGCACTGTGAGGATCATGTTCTTTGATTTTTCCAGTACTTTCAACACCATCCAGCCAAGACTTATGAGGGACAAACTAGAGCTTTCAGAAGGGGACCACCACATGTCCCAGTGGATACTGGACTACCTCACAGGAAGCCCACAGCATTTGAGGACACAGGGCTGTGTCTCAGACAGGTTGCTTGCAGTAAGAGGGCCCCACAGGGAACTGTGCTGGCACCGTTCCTCTTCACTGCAGACTTCTCCGTCAACTCCCCATGCTGCCACCTTCAGAAGTTATCTGATGACTATGCCACTTTACACCACTGCTCATCACAGGTGAGGACAACTCAGAGTACAGACAGTGGACTCTGGACTTTGTGGACTGGTGCCAGGAGAACCACCTTCTGATCAACGTGAGGAAAACCAAGGAGTTGATGGTGGACTTCTGCAGGCGCATACCTACCACACTGACACCTGTAAAACATCCAGGGATTGGACATTGAAATAGTGGTACCCAGTACCCAAATACTTAGTACCCAGGTGTTCACCTAAACAATAAACTGGGCTGGAGCAACAACACTGATGCTCTTTACAAGAACTGTCAGAGCAGACACTAAGAGGAGCTCTTTTGGAGTCCAGGGAACACTCATAAAGACCTTCTTTGAGTCTGTGGTGGCATCAGCCATCTTTTATGGTGTTTTTTTTTGGAGCAGCAGTTTATCTACAGCTGAAAGGAAGAGGTTGGATAAGCTCATGACGACGGCCAGCTCTGTTCTAGGATGCCTCCTGGATCCAGTTCAGGTGGTGGGAGACAGAAGGACTCTGGCCAGATTAACATCACTGATGGACAGTGTCTCCCATCCCATGCATGAAGATATTGCAGAGCTGCAGAGCCCCTTCGGTGACAAACTGCTGCATCTTAGGTGCATGAAGGAGTGTTTCCGAGGTTCTTCCTCCCTGAAGCTGTTAGGCTCTACAACTAGAACTGCTCCCGACAAAATCAATAATGTTTACACCCCTGCTGTTTGACTCATTCAACTAACACTTCTGTGACTGCTATTTGGACATCTTTTTTTCTCAATTTATAATCTGTTAACTAGTTGTAAAATGTTTTTACTTTTTTACTTTCTATTGCACAGCTACTCATGCACATTCTGTAAATATTCACTGTTTTTTAAATTATCCTGACCAATTTCGAAGACGATTCCTTTAAATTTCAAGGAGGAGTTTGTCAAAGTTCGATGTGTGAAATTTGTAAAAAAAATTACCCTTTGACTTATTTACTTATTATTAACTTTATGGGGCACTGTTGAGCCGTTTGGCCAATTCCATTAAAGTACTTCAAGAGGAACTCACCCGCCTACCAGAGCCTTAATCCTACCACTCGTCCTGTTTTAAAACTGAAAAACAATTGGGGGGAAAAAGGCACCAAATGCACCAAATGCACCAAAAGGAGGTATGTCCTCGTGGACCTGCCAACACTTGGGGGGAGGGAGGAGGGGGCTGGGTGTGGTCTGCGCTGTGATTGACATGTTGACAGCAGAGCTGCTGCAGGGGCACAGACACAGACAGTGAGACAGACGGAGAGCAAAGTGAGCTCTTTTGTCTCAGAGCGATCTTTTGAGGTGGAGGATTTCTCTCCACCTCCTTCACTAGAAGAAAGAGAGGAACGGAAGAGAGGTTTTGCGGAGGCAGCATGGGCGGAGACTCGGCTTCTTTTATACTTCACAGTGGCAGGGTGGCTGACATCAACCCTCACCGTAGAGCGAATAGCAATGCCCAATTCAAATTCAAGTGCAGTATAGAGTTTTAACCTGAATAGGGTGCCATGCTTACAGTTTTAGGCAGAAACTTTATATTTTTTAGTAAGATGCACTAAAACACCAAAAATAATGACCAGACATGTAGAGAGCATTGTTAGACACTCATTTATGCAGTTTATCAACAAAAAAAGTTGATTTGGGGGTGAAGTTGCTCTTTAAATTTCATGCATACTTGATGCGTGTGCAAAGTTTGGTCAGTTTTTGTGTATGTTTAGGCCTCCAAAAACGCACTTCATTTCGGAGAGAAATAAACAGTGAGGAAACAATAGGCCTTCACACCACTTAGCTGCTCGGGCCTAAAAAGTTGTTAGTTCTCCCTTAAAAGAGGCACTCCCAAATATTCTGGTCTACAGGTCATACAAGGCAGGACTAATAAAAAATGTTGTATTAAACTCAATTAAGGCAAGGCAAGTTTATTTGTATAGCACAATTCATGTTACAAGACCATTCAAAGTGCTTTACATAAAACATCAAAAGCATTAAAAAGGACAACAGGACACAGCATATCTGAAACTATAAAAATATTGGTGACATATTGATAACCAGACAAATCATTAAATAACTATTTTAATACGATTGAAGAATAACCCACAACCGCTATACCTAACATGTCATCATGCCCACGTACTGCTAAATGAAATACAAGCACCTTCATAAAATCTTGTGGCTACACTGCAATATTCATAAATGCAAAACATAAAAAAATAGGTACATGCATTCAGTTTGAGAAACCACTCAATCATGATAAAAGCACTAATTTCTTACCACACACTCCAACTACACATGTGCAGCCATTACTTAGCTCGGTGACGAATGTTAATGAACATGCCACAGCCCATTTGCTCCTCTTTCAGTCAGAGAGTGGAGCACCAACTGGTGCCACTGGTTACAACGTAATATTTCAAACATGCCCGAGCAATGTCATATGATTTGTTGAGGTCACATTTCTCCAGGTGGGAATGGCTGTAACGCTGCCTGGGAGGACAAGTCAAGGCTGTGCTGTAGATGTTGGCAAGAACAGATGTAAGTGGTTCAGGTTCGTAGGACGACTAGCTAGGCCAGCAAAAGTTCTATGAGATCAGGGTCCTCTGATGGTCAAATCAAAACATTGCCTGAATTGTCCTTAAGGCGCTTTGCAGCTGATTTTGGAGTATAATTAGGGTCACCGTCCATTTGGAAGACATGTTTGCAACCAATAATTAACTTCCTGGCTGATGTCTTGAGGCATTGTATGAACATATTCAGATTATGTTCTTTCCTCATGTCACCTTCTTCTGAAGTGCACCGGTACTTCTTGCAGCCAAACATCCACAAAACATAATGCTGCCACCTGCATGTTTCACAGTTGGGATGGTGTTTTCAGGACCCATGACCTTCTAACCTTTATTTCCAAATATAACATGGAAAGTACAGCCACACACTTCAATTTTAGTTTAATTAGACTCAAAAATCATCAAGGTCTTCATCCCTGAGTGCACTTGGAAATTATAATTATGACTTTTTGTTGTTGTTTCAAGATCATGACTTCTTTCTCTGTGAGTTGCCTTCCAGTCCATGTCGGTACAGAACTCTTTTGCATTGTTTTGAGGTTGACACATGCATCTCGTCAACAAAATATGTTCATTAGTGAGGCCCTGTCTCCTTCCTGAACTGTATGATGGCTGGACCTTCCTATGGTGTTTATTCCTGCATATAATTGTAAATGGTAGGGTAAAAGTAATTAAAACTCCTTGTCTTTCAGCAGATCACAACAGTCAGTCTGGTGTTCCCTTATTTATTTTGTTCCCCGACACAAACTGTGATAGTGGTTAATCGAGTGTTTCAAGAGAGAACGGGAAGTAGGCAGAAGCTGAACAGCTAAGGTGTTAACAAAATTAAAGGTGATGGATGGTGATGGCCATTGAAGTGACACTATAGGTCTTTTTTTTTAAACTAAATTGAATAAATATATTTAAAAACATTCAGTTATCAAAGTTACAAGGGAATAACAACATACAGGCACCAGGCAAACCCAGTAAATGCCTTTTTTTTCTAATGATGTCTGGGTTACAGCTGCAGAAGTGAGAAGTGCGTGCAGGATTATGAAAATGGGTGTTAAAGGGATGAGGGGGGCTCCAGTTGTACCCCCGGTGTGCAACCATAATTGAAAACACATTGGACGGAAAACCCGTAAGCATTTTAATGGCACAAATGGACAAGAGGAAACAAGCGATCAAAGGGAAGATAAATCTTTGTGACTAAGTTGCAATGATTAGGTGCAGATCTCTTGTTTCTTCTATACCTAGCCCTTCGGATTTTAAGCTTAGAGCAGAGGCAAACAGGCAGTGGAGTCCTTTTTCATTGTAGTCCTGCAACAGTTCTGACTTTACAAAAGGAGTCGGTTTTGAGGAGCAGATCTTGTCACGTTTGCACTCATGACACATGATTGCTGATCCAGAGCCCCTCAAGTCCCTGTGACAATGTCCCATTAGCACCTGTTCTAAACAGCTGCCAACATCATCATAATAAATACTAATAACTGCAACCTTACCAGCTGAAATAAAACAGTGGCATTTTATGCTGTTTATGTTAAATATTTAAACTTTTGCTGATGCATGTTGAAGACATAAAGTAAAGGCAAACTCAGAGTAAAGCAGCGTGACGGCAAGGGGTCCCATACATGTGTCTGTGTGTGATAAGGAATTTGGGTTGTTCAGCTGTTTATCATGCTAACAGCATTTGTGTTGCAGAGGGTTTTGGTGTTTCAGCTCATTTCTCCACTGCACACATAATCTGCACACTACAACGATAGAAACGTAGACACTGGTGGGTCTCTGCTGGCTAAACATCACCCATTAAGACGATTCAGAAAAAGCTGAATTCCTTCTTGACAGTCGCAGCTGGTTGGATGTTTAAATTCTGCTGTCAGCTCATCGTCCTCTTTAGATTTCACCTCAGTGATGTGAGTCTGCTGGATACTTTAAATGGGATCCTTATCAGCTGTTATCCCTCTCTATCCCTTTTATCTTATCAGCGGTTGACAGCCATCCTGTTGGCCTGTCCTGATGGAGGAAAGCACCCAACAAGAGGCGACTAAGGGCAAGGTTGTATTTTTTATTTTTTTTAAATCTGGAGTGCTGCCATTTTATATGTGGCAATCTGAGTTGAAGGCCCCGCTTGCCCAGTTGAAGCCCATTAGTCAATTGTTCCCTGTCTCTTGTTGCGTGAGACACTAGCTGTGTTTTCCAGACGTTACAGTACCAACTCATTGAACTGTGATTGTTTTCAACCAACTCAAATGAACCTGAAGGCCATCTGTGAAAGCCATTGGATCCACAAAAACATGCACAGTTATTGTTTTGGATGTTGTTATCAGCAGAGTGAAGAGAATAAAATGACTCTAATGCCAGAAACAGTCAAGGGAGAGAACAGGCTGGAAGAATCATTAGAAGAATTCCTTATCATATAACGCAATTATTTTTTCACTTGTTTGGTCTTCTTACTTAGTATTTGAAACCGCTTAGTGTCATCAATATTATTGATAAAACAAGTTATAAATAAACTACCAAAGATAATAATGACGTAAACATTGATACAAAAAGGAAAACAATTACACGATTTTTGTGATGGTGCCAACAGAAAGTGTTGCATGATTGTGAAGCAAAGAGGATATAACACAGGGTTGTTTTTTTTTGATAATCACAAATAAAAAAGTGTGACGTGTATTTGTACCTTGCTGCCTTTACTCAGATACCCTTAAATAAAGCCTGTGCAACCAGTTGCAACTAATTAGTAAATAGAAAGCAGGGTTAGAAAGAAGCCCTAATAAGTCCCATGCTGAAGAAGAACTGTTGGAGTCTGCAAAAGACTGAGAAGAAGGTTCACCTTCCAGCACGACAATGACCTTAAACTTAAAGCCAGAGCTAAGATGGAGTTATTTAGATCAATGCATATTCATGTGTTAGAATGGTCTAGTCTAAGTGAAGATGTAACCTTAGGTGACAATTAAATGCTATTCAGAGAAGCTCTCCGTCCAGTAAAAAAAGAAAATCACCGTCTAGACTTGCCAAGCTGGTAGACATACCCCTGAAAGTGGTTTTTACACAGTATTCAAACTCCCATCACACTTTTCATTTGTTCCAAGAAAACATTTTGAAAACCATCTTTCATTTATATATATATATATACACATATACCAGTCCATTGCATCAATGTCTTCCTCTTGTAGGAACTGCTGACACACTCCAGCCACACTCTTGCATTAAGAGAAACCCAGGACCAACCACACCAGCATATGGTGTCATGGTCATGCTGGCGGATGATGCAGGCAGCAGCAGAACGTTCTCCACGGCGTCTCCAGACTCTGTCACGTGTGTCACATGTGCTCAGTGTGAACCTGCTTTCATCTGTGAAGAGCACAGGGCGCCAGTGGCGAATTTGCCAGTCTTGGTGTTCTCTGGCAAATGCCAAACGTCCTGCACGGTGTTGGGCTTTAAGCACAACCCCCACCTGTAGACGTCGGGCCCTCATACCACCCTCATGGAGTCTGTTTCTGAAAGTTTGAGCTGACACATGCACATTTGTGGCCTTCTGGAGGTCATTTTGCAGAGCTCTGGCAGTGCTCCTCCTGTTTCTCCTTGCACAAAGGCAGAGGTAGCGGTCCTGCTGCTGGATTGTTGCCCTCCTACGACCTCCTCCACGTCTCCTGATGTACTGGCCTGTCTCATAGTAGCGCCTCCATGCTCTGGACACTACGCTGACAGACACAGCAAACCTTCTTACCACAGCTCACATTGATGTGGCATCCTGGAGTAACTGCACTACCTGAGCCACTTGTGGTTGTAGACTACGTCTCATGCTACCACTAGAGTGAAAGCACCGCCAGCATTCAAAAGTGACCAAAACATCAGCCAGAAAGCTTAGAAACTGAGAAGCGGTCTGTGGTCACCACCTGCAGAACCACTCCTTTATTGGGGGTGTCTTGCTAATTGCCTATAATTTCCACCTGTGGTCTATTCCATTTGCACAACAGCATGGGAAATTGATTGTCAATCAGTGTTGCTTCCTAAGAGGACAGTTGGATTTCACTGAAGTCTGATTGACTTGGAGTTACATTGTGTTGTTTAAATGTTCCCTTTAATTTTTAGAGCAGTGTATTTTGGTGGAGCAGCACTTGATCAACAGTGAAAAGCTGTTCCAAAGCTTTGAGGCTGGTACTGTAATCATCTAATCTCTCCTGCTATCTAGTTTAGAACTGGAAACATCCAGAAAAAGTTCTTCCGATGATTTAGGGTTACAATAAAGACAGAGGAATTCGGATATATATCAAGATAAGACCCATGCTATGCTTTAAAAAGCAAAATCATTTAAAAATTGTGTTTTACTTTAACCGCTAGCCCAGTGGTTCCCAACCTGGGATGCAGGGGGTCTGCACAATTTTGTCTGTGTTGAGGTTGTGAGGTTACCAAATTTATATTTGTAAATGTTACAGACAAAAATAAAATTGTCTACATAGCCTACAGTATAAAACAAGAAGAATGAGAACAAAAACCTACAATTGCTGTTTAAGTTTAGCAAATAAAAGTTTATAATTAATCACTTTTAATGCGTAAGAGGTCGGAGTTGGGGTTGGGGGGGACTGGCTTGTCTTGGACAAAGGCAAAGGGGGTCGTCAAGGAAAAAAGGTTGGGAATCACTGCGCTAACCAGAGAGCGACTGTATTTTGCCAGGGTAAGGTTAGGAGTCTGGCTGCAGAGTCCTGATCTAGTAGCAAGTCTGCAGACACTAGCTGATGGTAAAACACAAAGAAATGCAATAATCTAGCCATGAAGTGATTAATGCATCCAAAGATGTCCTTATGCCATTACTAGTGAAGATGGGTTTGACCTCAGAAATATTTCTTAACTGCAAATTATAAACTACAATGACCCAAAGGGGCTTCTCATGTGGGGCTTTAACATAGTTTCTCCTGGACACATCTGGGGCTAAAGACATTTCTGAGACAAGAACAAATAAATGATTAATTATGTCGCTAAAGCTGTCTAATTTAATCATAGAGAGAGATAATGTCGTTTCAGATGAATGCATGAGATCAGTAGCACATAAATTGCATGGTAGTGTGACACTCATATGACTAAATTAGACGTCTCTACCACATATGTCAACACTGCACGCAAACTAAAATGTTGGTACCGAACTAAAAGGAAACATGCAAAAGAAAGGGTTTAGTTCCCCTTCAGACTGAGAAAAACAAAACAAACGAATCATTACATTTCTGCTACGGTTTTGAAATTATTTAATAATCTGGCAAATAAACGCCTTCACCTATTAGTTAAAGTACTGTTTTTAGTCTTTTGCCTGTTTAATTTTAAAATCCGAAATCTGACTCAAAAAAAACACAAAAAACAATTAGGTGATCCACTTATGGCTCCAAATCTGCAGGAAAAAAAAGAGATTTGTTTTGTAATGATAGTTATTACTGAAATGTATGCCTTTTTTGGCATTGAGCATGTCTTCCTTTTAGCTGACTACTTAATGTTGAAGTCAGCTGATATAATATGCAAGAGTTTTGGTCAGTTAGTAATGCAGCTCTGGTTCTGTTAAGTAATGTCAGACAGAAAGAAACCATAAACCTAAAGGAAGTCTACGCACAATTCAATTTGTGTTCCTCAAAACTTGTGTTTCCTTCACATGTCTTGCAGACTAACAAGCGAAGCTGAATATAAATACAGTATTTACTGTAGCCCCTTACAGATTTCTCATATTTTCAATTTGTTGTCAGATCATTAACCAGATTGTTATATCAGACAAGGAGAATAAAGCAATAGTTTTCAAATGAAGCCGTGAAGAATGTGTTAGTGGCAATGAGTCTATTCCATCAGTGTTGGAGAGATTAAACCCACTCCTATTTGAAGAATTGGAGCGTTTTCCAGCAAAAACAGCCTGTTTTGAGTCGCAGCTTTGATCGGGTCAATTCAGTTTTTGCCTTTGTATTTAATTTCTTTGTTTCTATGTTTTATTCTTTGTGCGTTTGAGTTTTGATTAATGTTTTCGATCGGGTCCTCCACCCCCGTCATGTCAGCCCTAATGCTGTATCCTCATCTCCTCCTTTCTTAGTAATTAGTCCCAGCTGTTCCTTGTCCCGTGATTACCCCTGTGTGTGTGTTTATATTTTTTAATCCGTGCCATTGTTCTCAGCTGGATTGTTACATCTGTTCATTCTCTACTCCTTCGTGTTCTTCAGTGTTCCTAGTTCTCCTGTGTTGGCCTCCTTGAGTTTCCCTGTAAGTATTTTTGGTTTTGTTTCATTAATAAATCATCATGCGACTGCCACTCTCTGCGATTCAATCTGCCACTCACCCCACAATTTATGACAGATACAGTCTGGGGATAAGATTAAACCAAATTTAGCCATGTTTCACTTCCAAACTGAAACATTTTGTGTGATTTGCTGGTTGATATGTTCAGTGACTAGGCCAATTATCAATAGCAAAACAGGCTAACAATTCATTTCTCTGCATATTGTACACAATAACATATTCAACAAATACATTTGGAGTGCACCATATATGTGATTGATTTAAAGATATATAAATCATGTTTATTTGTTTTAATTACCACTATTACTATGTTTCACAACGTAAAACAGCCATATTAGACTTTAAGGCAGGGGTTGATGATACATCTCCAAACTTCCCGCTGACTGGGGACCTTTATGTTAATTTTTCTATTTTAAAACATGGAAGTTTCAACTTTTCAATAAAAGTGGAGCACATAATCAAACTACATCCTTCCTCCGATCATGCCATACAAGCTTTTTTTCTTGTCTTTGGTTTGGTTATTATGACAACAAACAGAAAAAATTATGTTATGCAACAATTTTACAGAGATTATTGAAAACATTGTAGTTGGAAGACTTTGTATTTATATACGTGAAACTTGTCATAAAAAGTAACAAAAATCAGTTATTGGCTCTTTCAGATGCAGTTATATACAGGCCAATTTGGTGCCAGATATAATAAGATGCAGTCCAATTTAGTCTGTTATTTTGTCTGTTTTAAAAATTAAATCTATCTAAAGATTAAAGTTCCTCTCCAGAGTTTCAAATGAGGATGTTTTTACTGTGAGGTCTACACTTAAACCGATGCGGCATACCGCTCTTACATTAGCTAAATTTACGACATAAACAGAACTGGAATCATGTGCAACAACAAGTACAGGTCCTTCAGCCTGAGCACGCAAATTATGATAAAATAAGGAGGGAAGTATTTCACCCTTTCCCTTGGTTTCTCTCATTCTGACCAACAACTTTTTAGAAACAATGAGGATCTTTTCCATTTTTATCAAGACTGAAGATGAAACTCGTGTATAAAAACTATAAAAGTGTGGCTCCTGATTCTCAGAATTAAACCAGGAGAAAGGTTTTCCAATGTCTTTGTTTCTAATTGTAAACACATGTTGTATTTCCAGGAGTTTCCCTCCAGGCATAATGGAATATGTTATGTCACCATAGTTTTAATCTCTTGCTAATAGATGGTTTTCATCAGTGGATGGATTCCTTATAGTCTTTATACACAAACATTATGAGAAAACCCCCATTTCATTGCATAATAAACTATATTTAAGGGAGATTAATACAAATCTCTGTGAATATTTGTTGATGAAAGACAATCTGACTCCAGTTCTCCTCCCGCTAAACTCAACATCCTCATCCGTGTTTGTGTTCAAGATACTTCAGTCAAGATTTAAAAACAAACCTGAGATTATCTACTTAGGAAAACTGATGAGACCACATTCCAGTGGGTCTAAACTAAATTTACTTGGTTTCTGAACAAATACAGTGGAACATTTGAAGCCCAAGACATTTTTCAAACCTATCATTGTCTTGCAGATGAATTCAGAAGAAATCTGAGCTCACAATTCCTTGTTTTCCATTTAATCTTAAAGGTGATTAATGATGCCAAAAAAATCAAAATTTGGTAAGACCACACACATAAACGCATCATTTACAGTGTTTAAACAAGTTACCACTCATCTGAGGAACACTGTTTTGTATAAATCCCTCTTCATTTTTGGGGGGCTTTGCTTTATGTGTCAGTATTCAGATTCCAACATTAACAGAAATTGTGAAAGTGCAGCAGAAGTTGATAGAAAGTTTACAGGGGTGATGGAACTTAAAACATGCAACCAAATCCATTCCACAGAGTGACTTGCACTGTATTCATAGCCCTTGAATGGCATTCGTTTTGTGACTTTTCAATTTTATCACAGCACAACCACACACTTCAGTGTATTCTATCGGGCTTTATTGGGCACAGTAGTGCATGATTACAAATAAAAGTCTGGTAGGGATTTGCATTAAGAAACCTCCCCAAAGTCAATACTACTTTAGAGCAGCAGATCTTCTGGAGGATGTCTTTGCCAGCTTTGCACATCTAGAACTGCAATTTTTGCCCATACTTCCAAGCAAAATATCTCCAGCTCAGTCAGATTGGATGGCATCTTTAAACATTATACAGTATTGTTACGTCTTGCCACACAGATTCTCTGTTGGATTTAGATTTTCACTTTGACTGGGCCGTTCTAATGCATGAATATGCTCTGATTTATCCATCCCACACTAGCTTTGACTTTATTTTTAGGGTTGTTTTCGTGCAGGTTGGCGAACTTCTGCCCTAATATTAAAGCTACATTGTGTATTTTTTTGAGTTAATTCTTAGCAAAAAATCCTTTGTTCTTTCAAAAATATGTGCTCATTCATGTGTAATTACTTCCACCTACTAATGAAAGTATTCTTGTAAGTGTAGAATCTGCTATTCAGAATACGCGCGAGTCGCACGAATGGCTGAAACCATGTTGAGCCTCCATCTTTGAAATACATTCGCCAACGAGGGACATTCCTGGAAATTCTAGCTCCGCCTTTCGCGCTTTGGCTACACTCAGTTGTACCGTGACGAATGCCAGAGGGAGATTGTCTACTCGCGACGCGGCAGACATCTGACTATATGACTAAATGTAATGTAGTTTTCTAAAGTAACCTATTCACTGGAAGGAACACTGGACGGAGTCGTAGTACTGGAAGCCATGTTAACCTTGGCATGAAACAGCCACCGTAGGAGTTAAAACGCGCTCAGAATGGGGGGGGTGGGAGGTGGGGCTAGAATGTAATATTTAGTTGGTTGATTCACCGCTATATGGGAGAAGTTCTTACACAATGTTGTTTAAGTCTTTTGTGGCTAGATTTCTTCCATGATTGCCCTGTATTTTGCTCCATGCATCAAAGAATAAGCATCCTCACATCATGACATGGCTGCTCCCATACTTGAAGCTTTGATCTGCAGGGTGATAGCATTTTGTCACAAAAAACTTCTGCATGTAGGACAAGAAAGTTAATTATCAATCTCTTTTAATCAGAGCCTTTTGATCAACATGTGTTTGTCAGTTTGGTATAGTTCTTTCAACAATGTCTTTCTTCTTAACACTTTTAAAGTAATTGTTGTTGAGTGCATGACTATAAATTGCCTTGTCAACAGATTCTGCCACCTTCACAGCGTTGTGGATCCGTGAAGCTCCTCCAGAGTAACCATAGGCCTCTTGGTTTTTTTATTAGGGATGTAAGAAAATTCCAATACACCGATATATCGCGATATTTTATTTCCCAATATTGTATCAACATTCAAAAGCAAAGTATAGATTTTTTTTAAAGGATTTGAATGGAACCATTCATAATGACAGTCATTTTTGTAGTAAAATTAAAAGTATGACTGGTAGTTGGTGGCTGTTTTCACCTTCTTTGTTCCAGTGGATCAACTAGATCTGGTAATAAAACTGGATGTGTGAAAGTATGAAACAGGTTGGAGTGTTTAGAATGCTGGGACAGTTTTTCTACAGTTAAATTCAGTTTGAAAAATCACAATATATAGTATCGCAATATATCACAATATACTGTACCGTCTCCCCTGTATCGAGATACATGTCATATTGCCAGGTTTCTACCAATACACATCCCTAGTTTTTGTAATTAATACTCTCCCTGACTGGCCTGGTAATTTAGATTGACATTCATTATCCAAGCAGGCTTGTATTTCTGTCATACTCTCACCATTTTCAGATTATTGATTGAACAGTGCTCTGTAATACGTTTGAAGCGTGGAATGTTGTGTTTAAATCAATCGCTGATTTAAACCTCTCCAAAGTTTTCTCCCCCCTGGTCTCTGTGTACTTGGTTCCTCAGTCTTCATTATGTATTTTGACTCCCAATGCTCTCTAAAACACCCCTAAAGGTAGTTGCAATGGATGCTTTAGGAATGTCAGTGGAAAGTGGGTCTAAACATTTATATTTAGGCAGAAACCTCTCAATTATACACAACTCAGTGTCGGGCTTTCACTTAAAACCCAATAAAATACAACTAAGGGGTTGTAAATACTTTTAAAAGACAATGTGGTTGTTGTGGAGATGTCTCTACTAACCTCCACTCCTTTCTAAATCTAAGGAATTTTGACTATGTGCACAGCATTTGGTACCAATTAGAGGAGATCTTGTCCATCACTCAAGATGGGAAATAGGAACCAGCTTGCACCACATGAGGGAAAGTCAGAAGATTAGCAAAGACATAAGAGTGTTCATCTAGAAGGCTTCATGAAAGTCCCTGAAGATAAATCTGTTTCAGGCAAAGACAACACGCTGTTCCATTCAATCAGGGGATAAATACTATTTTTGAAGAAGATGTAAGAAAAGCAACAACACAAAGAAAAGTTTTGATCTAAAATCAGAATCACCAGTTACCAAATAGCATATGGTCCTACAAGTCATACAGAGCAGATTTGGGAGTCATCCCCTAAAATGGACTGAGCTGTATCTGCCTAACACATCGAGATGAAGGATAAGCCATCTTCTCCAATTAAATGAAAATTTAAATAAAGGCACTAACCAGCTTTTTCCCACATCAAAATACAAATAAACTGCTAAGTGTCACCTTTTGAAAGTACACATTCAATTCAATTCAATTCAGTTTATTTATATAGCGCCAATTCACAACAGATGTCATCTCAAGGCACTTAACAAGAAGTCATTTCAATACATTTATACAAACATTCCAATCAGTTAAAAAGTTTCCTATTTAAGGAATCCCAGCAGATTGCGTCAGTCATTGGCGTGAGGTTGGGCCCCGTTGATGCAGACTTTCCAACCACAGCAATCCTTCAGCAATCCCTCATACTGAGCGA
Source organism: Valencia hispanica (assembly GCA_963556495.2). Lineage (NCBI taxonomy): Eukaryota > Metazoa > Chordata > Actinopteri > Cyprinodontiformes > Valenciidae > Valencia > Valencia hispanica. Next base: position 36,427,736 of record OY747711.1, read on the forward strand.
GCATGTAGCGACGGTGGAGAGGAAAAACTCCCCTTTAACAGGAAGAAACCTCCAACAGAACCAGGCTCAGTAGGAGCGGCCATCTGCCACGACCGTCTGGGGGTTTGAGAAGACAGAGCAGAGACACAGAAGGAACAGAAGATCTGATATAAGAGAACTTTCTATGTTACAGAAAGTAAAAAGTTGATAACAGGACACAGTGGATGTTCAGTTACTGGGAGGATCATCCCAGTCGATGCCCCCCGTCCAACAGGGTATTTGCAGCCAAGCAGGATACCAGACCAGGTATATCTTCTATGGAGAGAAAAACACTGAGAGAAAACAAAGTTAACAGTCGAAATAACAGAATGTACTGTAATACAACTGGAGAGTAGTAGTAGAAAAGGAAGTAGCAGAGTGAAGAAAAGTGGTAAGTCTGTCCTCCAGCAGTCTAAGCCTATAGCAGCATAACTACAGAGCTAGCTCAGGATGACCTTAGCCACTCTAACTATAAGCTTTATCAAAAAGGAAAGTTTTAAGCCTGGCCTTAAAAGTAAACAGAGTGTCTGCCTCACAGACTAAAGCTGGGAGCTGGTTCCACAGGAGAGGAGCCTGATAACTAAAAGATCTGCCTCCCATTCTACTTTTAGAAATCCTAGGAACTACAAGTAAACCTGCAGTCTGAGAGCGAAGGGCTCTGTTAGGAACATAAGGAACAATTAGATCTCTGATGTATGATGGAGCTTGATTATTAAGGGCTTTGTATGTAAGAAGAAGGATCTTAAATTATATTCTGGATTTAACAGGGAGCCAATGATGGGAAGCTAAAACAGGAGAAATGTGATCTCTCTTTTTAATATTCATCAGAACTCTTGCTGGTGCATTTTGGATCAACTGAAGGCTTTTAATGGCATTTTGTGGACTTCCTGATAGTAAAGAATTACAGTAGTCCAGCCTTGAGGTAACAAATGCATGGACTAGTTTCTCACCATCACTCCTGGACAGGATGTTTCTAATTTTAGCAATATTCCGCAGGTGAAAGAAATAAATCCTAGGAACCTGTTTAATATGGGATTTAAATGTCAAGTCTCGGTCACAAATAACGCAGAGGTTCACTTACATCTCCCAGTTTTTGGAGCTCCTGGGGATTTTTCTGTATCAACGACTTTATGTACCAGCAGACATCCGGCTGAAACCACAGTGACGATTATCCAGTCTGGCTCAGCTGGCTTCTTTCCCCCCTCCTGCATCATATTACTCTGATGCATTGCACCGTATGCTGTGTACTTTTGCCCTTGCCCAGTTTTCAGACCAGAGTGTCTAATTTTAGTCGAGTAATTGTCCCGGGACACAAGGTGTAGGTGGGAGATCAAGTGTTTGGACAGAGCAGCAGAAAAGGACAAAAGTGAATCTGGGTCAAAGAAAGCAGCACCGAAGGCTGATTTCTGTGCACAGAATCTGATATTAACATACAGTGGCTTGCAAAGGTATTCGGCCCCATTGACCTTTTCCACATTTTGTCACATTACAGCCACAAACTTGAATCAGTTTTATTGGAATTCCAGGTGAAAGACCAATACAAAGTGGTGTACACGTGAGAAGTGGAACGACAATCATACATGATTCCAAACATTTTTTTACAAATGACTGAAAAGTGGGGTGTGCGTAATTATTCAGCCCCCTTTGGTCTGAGTGCAGTCAGTTGCCCATAGACATTGCCTGATGAGTGCTAATGACTAAATAGAGCGCACCTGTGTGTAATCTAATGTCAGTACAAATACAGCTGCCCTGTGACGGCCTCAGAGGTTGTCTAAGAGAATGTTGGGAGCAACAACACCATGAAGTCCAAAGAACACACCAGACAGGTCAGGGATAAAGTTATTGAGAAATTTAAAGCAGGCTTAGGCTACAAAAAGATTTCCCAAGCCTTGAACAACCCACGGAGCGCTGTTCAAGTGATCATTCAGAAATGGAAGGAGTATGGAACAACTGTAAACCTACCAAGACAAGGCCGTCCACCTAAACTCACAGGCCGAACAAGGAGAGCACTGATCAGAAATGCAGCCAAGAGGCCCATGGTGACTCTGGATGAGCTACAGAGATCTACAGCTCAGGTGGGGGAATCTGTCCATAGGACAACTATTAGTCGTGCACTGCACAAAGTTGGCCTTTAAGGAAGAGTGGCAAGAAGAAAGCCATTGTTAAAAGAAAACCATAAGAAGTCCCGTTTGCAGTTTGCCACAAGCCATGTGGGGGACACAGCAAACATGTGGAAGAAGGTGCTCTGGTCAGATGAGACCAAAATTGAACTTTTTGGCCAAAATGCAAAAAGCTATGTGTGGCGGAAAACTAACACTGCACATCACTCTGAACACACCATCCCCACTGTCAAATATGGTGGTGGCAGCATCATGCTCTGGGGGTGCTTCTCTTCAGCAGGGACAGGGAAGCTGGTCAGAGTTGATGGGAAGATGGATGGAGCCAAATACAGGGCAATCTTGGAAGAAAACCTCTTGGAGTCTGCAAAAGACTTGAGACTGGGGCGGAGGTTCACCTTCCAGCAGGACAACGACCCTAAACATAAAGCCAGGGCAACAATGGAATGGTTTAAAACAAAACATATTTATGTGTTAGAATGGCCCAGTCGAAGTCCAGATCTAAATCCAATCGAGAATCTGTGGCAAGATCTGAAAACTGCTGTTCACAAACGCTGTCCATCTAATCTGACTGAGCTGGAGCTGTTTTGCAAAGAAGAATGGGCAAGAATTTCAGTCTCTAGATGTGCAAAGCTGGTAGAGACATACCCGAAAAGACTGGCAGCTGTAAGTGCAGCAAAAGGTGGTTCTGCAAAGTATTGACTGAATAATTACGCACACCCCACTTTTCATTTATTTATTTGTAAAAAATGTTTGGAATCATGTATGATTTCCGTTCCACTTCTCACGTGTACACCACTTTGTATTGGTCTTTCACGCGGAATTCCAATAAAACTGATTCATGTTTGTGGGTGTAATGTGACAAAATGTGGAAAAGTTCAAGGGGGCCGAATACTTTTGCAAGCCACTGTATATTCTTATTTTCTTACAGATAATCTTAAATGTATGGTATGCAATTATATTCAGCCCACTTGACTTAGATGCTCTCAAATAAAATCTAGTGCAGCCAATTGCCTTCACAAGTCACATAAATAAAAACAGTTTCATGCAGCTGTTCTGTGAAGGCCTCAGATGTTTGTTAGAGAGCATTAGTGAACGAGCATCATGAAGACCAGGGAACACAGCAGACAGATCAGGGATAAAGTTGTGAAGAAGCAAAGTTAGGTTTTAAAACAATATTCCCAATGTCTCACAGACCTCTGCTCAATCCAACATCTGGAAAATAACTACAGACTAAAAAAACACAATAGTGTGACAGTATTGCTGAAGATTGCAATGACGATATTGACTCCATTTACCCCCCATGTTTGACACTACTCCCGTTATTTTCAAAATATTCCCTTTGCTCTCCCTGAGCTTTCTAATGTTGGTCATAAGGTCTACAGTGGTTGTGGGCTAAAAGGAATATTGTTGTACAGTTTTAGGCATTTCTTCTGAGATTCTAAAGTCTACCCAATATTGAATCCAAGCTCTATTTTAAACCTACTATAACATGGTTGTTAACCACCTGACAGGTCAGGGAATCAGACCATTAATCAGCAAAACAGTCAAGAGGCCCATGGTAACTCTGGAGGACCTGCAGAGATCCACAGCTCAGGGGAAGAATATTGACATGACACTAGTGGTCAGGCACTGACAGTTCTGGTCTTAGAAGAGCGAAAAAAGAAAGCTATGACATGTAAAACAAGGTATTTTAGTCAGTTGTGACTAAAGTCAAACCTACCTTTTGACTTGCATACAAAACACTATATGTAAAGAATATTTAACACTGCAAATCACCCTGAACACACAGTGAAACATAGTGGTGGCAGAATCATGCTGTCAGGATCCTGTTCTAAAGTGGGGATGAAACTGAAACAGACTTGAGACAGGGATGGAGGACAGCAACCTTAAACATCCACCCGGAGCCACACTGGAACAGGCAAAAAAGCATCACCAATAGTTTCAGGTGTGCCAAGCTTTTCTTTTTTTCAGTAATCTTTTATTTATTCTCTTTTTTCTGTCCTTGTAATGATACACCTTTGTGTTTTTGTTATGTCTTTATTCTGGTATGTCTACTGTCTGTCCTGTAATCTGTTTTACCACTAACACCTTTAAACTGTCATTAATATCTTTAAAACAAAAGCAGCACAAACTAACATTTGTTTGGGTGTTGGAGGCAACTTACTAAGGTCAATAACACTTGAACACGCTATGGTTGCTCTACAAAATATTGAATCAGAGGGTGGATATGCATGCTGGACTTGGCAGATTTTTAAATTGTAAAATATTTCGAAAACCATGTGTCATTCACCTTCCACTCTTTAAAATTACCTCGCTGTATGTTGGTTAGTCAACATAAAATCTAATTATATTTCATTGTAACATAGCAAAACATGAAAAAGTTAAACAGTTATGAATACTTTAGCCACGAACAATATATTATTTTTCTTCCTTTCTGTATAGTATTGAAAATGTCCACATTTTACCTCCGTGAGAAGCAAGAATTTGGAAATATCATTTCATATTAACCAGTACTGTCTCTTTTTAATCCCATGTTCATGTGGGTTAAAAAACACAGTAATGTAAAAGCCACATAATTAGTGGATCAGCTAAATTTTTCCACCAAATCCCCAAAAAAACATAAAATAGCATTGATGTAACACATGCTATTAATATCTTTTATACTGAGCTTATGCCGAAAACAAGTGGGATGACTAGACTAGACGTTTTTAATAAATACCTTGTATAGTAATACTTTTTATCTTAAAAATAGGTATGGACTCGGGAAAAAAAAACTAATAGGGGAGATGCACTAAAACATTATGAATTAATCTCTAAATAATGTGCTTTGATCAGCTTTAAAGTATACTTTAAAATATACACTATATTAAGATAAAATCTGAAGCATGTGTGGTAATGATATTTATTGTAGTTTATTTTCTTCTGTTCTACAAGTCAAAATGATTTTTTTTTATATTTTCACATGCCAGATATATTGCAGCAGACAATCAACCTAAAAAACAAATTGAATGCCATTTAAAGAACATTTATTGTGTAAAATGTATTTTTTTAAAATACAAAACCTTTCAAGTGATTTTTAAGGTGTAACAAATCTTTTTCCAAACAATGAAACCCAAAGATTCCCATAACATAAATAAAGATGAACATATTTTGGTAAGTGTTATAAAAAACAACTAAATTCTAAATTAATTAAATGCAAAATGTAAAAAGAGAAATAACATTTCTTCCTGCTTTCATCATTACATTACATTATAAATTTAATATTGCACAAAAAATAAGTTGCATACATTTGAACTAAAAGTACATCAAGTTCAACAAGTTTATTTTCCTTTAAATAGAAAACAACACATTTTAAACTTACAATATCTAGTGTAAATACAAACATTGAACATCAGTATCTATCCCCCTTGCATGCCTCATGCAGAATATGCTAGGTTGATGACATAAAACAGAAATTAGGGAGCTTGCCTTCCTAATAAAATCTGTTAGCTGCACTTTAGTGAGCCAAGGTTAGTGGAGACAGAACGTCTACAATACTTTGACAAAAATCTCTTTAAAGAAAACAAGCACAAACCGGTTTTATCTGCTATCTGTAAAAACAAACAAAAAACACATATTGATGTGTATGAAGGAGCTGCAGTCAATCAAGACAGCTGAGATAAGAAAACCAGGCAACAACAAAAACACAAGGAAACAGCCTAAAGAAGACCTTAAGGCCTGGTTCACAGGGCAGGATTTTTAGGGCGATTTTGCCCCGATTCTCCCCTTCCGACACGCCCGATTATCAGTATGGCTTCTAAAATAATCTTGACAGATATTCCTGTGTTGTGTGGTGCGTTCAGGGCGCTCTGGTCTGCTCGGAAGGACGTCTGGACCGCTCCGATCGCAAATAGGGATGTTCAACATGTTGGATTGTCTTGGCCCGATATCACAGGGTGTGTGGTGTGTTGCGAGGACAAACGAGCATGCGGCCTGTTGAATGTGACGTGTAAACAATCAGAGAGTGAGGTGACCGGCAACGACACGCCTTGGAAGCATCCATGATTATTTCTAAGGTTCGGCTCACTTCACCGCAGTCAACAAATGCATAGAAAAAGAGATCATTCAGAGCAAAGTGTGTAACGACGTTTCCCGGTGGAAAAGACCCAACAACAATTTACCTCCATATCTTTGCATAGCAAGGAGAGCCCGTGCTCCTGCTGTGTCCACTCCTTTATTCAACACCAGGACTGTTTTCTCTGTGAAAACTAGTCCACAAACTATTGCCAATGCCTTATCCTCGGCATCCATATTTATTTATTTCTTTGACACTACTAGCCACGTTTTATATCATGAGGTTTTGTGAGATTTCCTGTGTGAGCTTGGAAGGTTTGTGAGTAAAATCGGTTCGTGGTGTGGTGTCTCGTCATTGCTGTGTGGCCGCACACCACACACTATACGACCAAAACAGGAATATACGTGATTTTTTTAATCACCGTGTATGCAGTCTGAAACTCTAGCGGCCATTTTAAAATCCTGCTGTGTGAACCAGGCCTAAGAGAGAAAACCTTTCTTGTCCTTGTACAAAATGACTGAATGAAGATGGAGTCTATTGATTTTTATTGTTCAATTTCAAAATATGTCGGAAGAAAATTTAAAAACAACCAAATAACTGATGAGGTGTCCTCACAGGAATGTTTTTTCTGGAAATAGGCAATGGGAAACGTTGGGCCCCCAAAGACAACTACAAGTCAGAATATATTACTGATGCTGAATTTTCAACCCTAACCCACTCATTCAAGTTTCCTAAAGCCTCAGGGTGTGTTAATCCCTGTCCAAAATAGAGTTTGTGGCCAGACTAGAAAACATCACATATAAGATCATGACAAGATGCAAATATTTTCAGCTGTAACTTGTGGTCAAATATCTTAAAATAATCCCATCAGTCTTAGACCAGAGGTGTCAAACCTTCAGGGACCAGGGTCATGCATGTTTTAGATGAGATCCCAGCTCCAAGACACCCAGCTCAAGCAGTTTAATTATCTCCTCACCCTGTAACCATATTCTGCACAAGTCTGCTAAAGACCCATTGATTAAAAACAGAACTAATCAAGTAGGAAAACACTTCCCTGCCCTCAAGGGAAAAAAATTACGCATTACGCTGTCAGACGTTAACTTGCTTCAACTTAGCCAATTTAAATGAAGAGCCATTACAAGTCTTGGGCTATAGTTAGATCGCTCACTTAATCAGGCGGGTTTGAAAAAGAAACATCTCTAAACGTGCAACACATCCACATGTTCTTCAAACCACTCGTGTCTGCTTTTCCTTGCTTCTCTCCATTTATGCATAATTGGCTATTTTTTTTCTGCCATAAACCTTTTGTTGTCTCTGTTGTTTTTTTTACTTCTAGCATTGTGTTTCTCTATTTAGCTACAGTATGTCTCTTTCCTGAATGGAGCCACTGATGGAACTATTGATCCCATTTGCATTGCGTTCTCCGTTTTTCTTTACAATAGAAAGTACCCCTGACCCTGTGCTTCTGTAATTAGCTGTGCCCCTTTCATGCACTGAGCGATTAATAGATTAGTGCATCAACTGCTGCCATTGCCTTTGCACTCTTTTTGTTTTTCTTGTCCAAAGAAAGAACTCCTGCCCTGGGGCTTCTGTTTTTATCTTTGTCCTTCCCATTGACTGTATAAATAAGGTCCTTCCTATCCTTTTAATTAGCCGGTTTAATGCGGCTGGTGGCTCATACTGAGTCTTTTTACCAACTAACTTATATGATCAACTGAATATAGGGTGATATCAGGTAAAATGGGCCATCAGGTAAAATGGGCCATTTAAGGTTTTGGGGTCCCACCCCCTCTGGAATTTAGAGCCAATGACTGCAAAGCATTTCAAACTGTTGTCATAACTGTACTTGACAAGTAACAGGTGATTTGATTGGTTTATGGTTGCTATGGTGGGGAGGGCAATAATTCAAAACAAGACTGCACCAGAAAGCTGCATGGTAAGTAGCCTGGCATACCAAATCTAACTAAACTATTATAAGGATGATAAATCTATAAAAAACCAAATAGGACATTTAAAAAAAACTATGCATAATATCTGTCTGCCATAAATCAAAAATAATGCTGTTAGTTTGGTATATAAACATATTTTTTGAAAGATTTATGTTTTTCTTGATGGCCCAATTTATCCTTAACCCACTGAGGTAAAATGGCCAACATGGTTTCAGGTAAAATGGGCCATCATCTGTGTCACTTACAAACACACATACATATGTGTTTAGGTGTGTGTGTGTATGTGTGTGTGTGTGAATGTGAGAGGGTGTGTTTGTGAAGGTGTGTCTGTGTGTGTTTGTATATTGGTATGTGCGTACACACACAAACAAACACACACACACACACACACACACAAACACACACACACACACACAGCACTGACATCAGTTCACTGATCTATGCTGTTCCAAACTGGACTTTTTTAACTGCACATTTGAACGTGTGGGTTTGCACCCAACATGTGTTTGTTTTTAATGCCACACATATGTTTGTTTAAAGCTGATTAAATGTTATGTGGCTGTATAAGCAATTGTGTTTTTGAAAATTGATGATAAATTATTATTTCCCTTTGCAGGTTGACTGGCTTATTGTACTTGAAACAGCTGGCCCATTTTACCTGAAACTGCCTATGCAAAATAAGTGGGCACAGCTGATGTTTCAAGAACTGTAGGGCCTAAATAATGATATTTAATTACGTAATTCCAACACAGAAACATCAAAAATAGTCATTATTAATCATAAAACACATAGAAAAGGCATATATGGTATAGTATTATTGTCCCAAGCAATTTACCAAAAAGTGGCCCAATTTCACTGATATCACCCTACTGTATTATTTTTGGACTGACACTGACTTTGTTAATGAATTTGAATCCAAAGAAATGACTGGATAACATTAGACCATACTAGATTTTATATACTTGGGAATGACTTGAACTTGTTTGTCTTGTACAGCTTCTTGAGATGACTTTTGCTGTGAATTACCTCTATCTGAATAAACAAAGCCAAAGTCTTTGTCTATCCAAGCGTTCCTTTCCTGAAAGTGAAAAGCTGAAAATAAAAACTGACTCCCACCATAACAATTTATCCCCACTGAGTGTAACAGCTTTCCCTAAGCCATAGGAATAACTTCAAAAATTATCATACTCCATAAAGCCCACTGAGGAAAGAGTTGTTTAAAACAGTGTGTAAGTGACAGCATGCGGTCCTGTATTTACATAGGACAGGAGTCGTTTTTAGCTCAGTGGGGTCTATTCTTGGAGCTCTTTTATGTTATCTGCATGCTGTGGAGAGTTGTGTGCAAGGGTCTATATTCTCACACTGACACCTGCTGTGAAGGCTTCAAATGCAACTGTGTTCAAGTCTCAACCTCTGCTCCGATGGTTCAAAAGTCCTCTTTCAACTTCCTGTGCAGCTATCACAACACACACATCAGTGCAGGGGGTATTATTAACACAGTAAATCAAAGCTGCTTCATGGCTCATATGACATTTTGGGTTTACACGCCGCGCTCCGCTTGTACACAGTGGAGCGACGGCGGCGTTGAAAGCTCAAACTTCATATTTTGGCGAAGCCCACCCATCCGCTGCCGTCCTCAATTATAGTGTTCTGTCACCAAATAATTACAAAAAGGATAGATAGATAGATAGATAGATAGATAGATAGATAGATAGATAGATAGATAGATAGATAGATAGATAGATAGATAGATAGATAGATAGATAGATAGATAGATAGATAGATAGATAGATAGATAGATAGATAGATAGATAGATAGATAGATAGTGTTTTCACAAACATAATTAAGGTTTCTCGACTCTCAAATAGTCCTTTAAAGAAGTTCTTTTCACTTTTGAATAAGCCAGTTTACGCCTAGCCAGTCTCACTATTTAAGATGTTAAACCAGTGATGGTCAAATGCAGTCCAGACTCCTTAAGAAAACATAGACAGCCCTTAAAATTAGCATTGAATCATAGTCTGTGAATTTATCAACCATGTCACTGTCATCAGCCACTTGCCGATGCAGAAATATATTTTCTAACATTGCTTGCCTTACCCTACCCTTTGCCCAACACAGGGGGTGTCCATTCCACATTTTTAGACACGCAAATAACTAACAGAAAACAACAACAATAACTCCCCATCTCTTTACGCCCTCCCAGCCATGCCGCCCTGGGAAGAGAGCCTTTTAGCCCTTTTTAAAAAAGACCCAAGGCTTTCAGCCTGTGTCACTGCTCATCCCCTGACACTGATGCGCCAGGCACGTCCCATTTGACCTTGTCAGCGTTTTTTTTGCCTCCAGCATGAGATCCACTTGCAGCCCAGAGGGGCTCCTTTAAACTAAACATTAGCATTTGTGAATTTGCAGGCCAAGGATCACCCCGTCCACTTTGTTGTCATCCCATGCACTCCACCCCCTCTGGGCAGGACTCCGCCTGTGTCAGCAGTCTCTGCACATTGCAATGTACGTCGCATGAGAAAAACGCACGCACTTACCCTCACAGAGATGCCGTCACATGCGTCAGATCGCGAGGAAAAATGATGCATGCGGTCGCCAGCTCCTCCGTTCCCCCTCGATCAGCTGCAGAAAGGAACTGAGCCCTCCGTTATCACGCAGCTGGCACACATAGGGGCTGCAGGGGGGGTGACGCAGGGGGTGGTGGTGGTGGTGGGGGGGGGCGGTTCTGACTGGTCCAGATTCGGACAAAAATAATAACAATAATAAAAAAGATCACCACAGCTGGTTACTTCGGATTATTTATTTTTTCCTTTGTAATAACAATGCAAGGGGGATTATAACTGTTGTAACTGAACAAACGTCACAAGGTTTTTCTCTGCTTCCAGTGAAAGTCATTCTGCTCAGTCTGAAATCCCAATCCGTTTAAAGAGAACAGTGGCCCCTCTTTCATGCACTGATTTCATTGATCAGCTGTCATTGATCACTCAGTGAGGGCCCTGTCCCCAATAAAACACTCTTCCCACAATATTTATAGAGGAAAACAGCTGCTGCTGCTGCTGCAGTGCCAAACTCTGAAACAGCAGATTTTCTGCTAAATTTAAAATAAAGGGATGAGGTTAGACTACTCAGCACTTTTACGTTTTTCCTGTCTGCAGCACAGTAAAATAAATGAATGAGGTGTGTTTTGTAACAGGTATTTTAGCTTTGGTTGATTTGGGATGAATTCAATTTGAATTCAACAGTGGAATCACATCAGACTGACAGAATGCGGGCTGATAAATTTAGTATCATTTACTCTCCCTGAAGTGACCTAAAGTCAAGCAGAAATATTAATTCCCAGCCTCTTTTCTCAAATGACTTCCATAAGAGAATGTTGTCAGTTATATTGTCCCTGTAAATGTAACACAGCAGGTATTTTGCTATGCAAACCTGTCAAATATGCTCAGCAATTTTAATATAATTTAAAAAGTCTACATGCTCAACACTGTGGCGGACGCTGCACATCACTCTGAGCACACCATCCTCGAGAGGAAACATGGGGGTGGCAGCATCATGCTGTGGGGATGCTTTTCTTCAGCAAGGGCAGGGAAGATGGTCAGAGTTGATTGGAAGATGGAAGGATGAAGGACTTCAGCATGACAGTGACCGTAAACACACAACCAGAGTGGTAATGGTTTCAGATCAAAACAATGGTGTTAGAATGGTCTAGTTAAAGGTTCAGACCCAAAGTCCAGATGATAATCTGTGGCAAGACTTGATAATTGATGTTCAGATATGCTCCCCATCCTACCTGAATGAGCTTGAGCAATTGTGCAAAGAGGATTGGGCTCAACTTTCAGGCATGAGATGAACAAAGTTGGTAGAGAGAGAACCAGAAAGTTAGAAGGTGGTAGAGGCTGAAGGGTTTACTACAAATGTGCTCCACAATATTTTGATTTCAAATTGTATGTTGTTATTGTGTAAATCACTGTTAAATACACTGAGGTTTGTGGATGCAATATGAAAAACACTCCGGTGCAAGGCACTGTGTGTGCAAGCACTTTTTTATGGTCCATAATTAAACTAAGCAGATGTTGTTAAACACTTTTTTAATTGTATTCTATAATACAAATCCATAAGAAAATACCAATTTCAGAGAAAAGATTTACCATATTAGAGGGAACTCTCTTCAGGCTGTTCAATGTGTCCCTTGGTCTTCTATGATTTGCAACCTTGCACCTCCCTCCATGTGGCTAAAATGATTTTTTACGATGGCAGTAAACAGTTTAGAGGTGAAGCTTTGCTTGATGTTGAGTTAGATCTGTAACATTTAACTGCCTTGCACCGTTGAAGGTTCAGCATGGGATTTATGCATGACTGGATCAGCTGCAGAACGTAAATAAGTTTTTCAACAAAGGCAAACTTCCTTTAAGTCAACACGTTAGATTGTATTAATCAGATTTGTCAGGGTGGAAAACAAAAACAGAAATCTTCATCCCTGTTTGCACACCGGCGCCTCCCTCATTCACTTCCACTTTGAAACAGATGTGTGAAACTAACAGCATTTACGTTGCTCAACTCCTCTGTGTTTTTGCCTTCTATGTCCACCAGATGTTTGTTGTCTTCCTCCACATGTAAAAACCTTGAGAAAGGTCCTGATACCCCATCTCCCACCATCCACATCAGCATTCCACCTCGAATACCCCGGACTCCCTCGGCCCGGGACAGAGACTGTGCGGGGTGTGGGTTGGTGAATACCTCAGTGACCCAGTTATGCAACCAGAGGGATTGTGGAATTCCTGATGTCTGCCGAGTTCCAGCTAAATTCTCCGTGAGTGCAAAATGTCACTTTTCACACATACTACACATCCAGACGCACAAAGAAAAGCTGCCAACCCAAATCTTTTTCCCCCCCCAATGTGTTTAACTATGACACACAGCCTGACCCACATAAAGAAAATCCCTTCAGTAAGTTTCACATAGTTTAAATCACAGCAGATTAACCCCTTGACCCGTTTTCTCTTTTTTGTCCAAAGAGATAGATATTTTGTCAAACAGGCCTGATCAAGGTAAAAAGTAATGCTCCATACAGAGGAGCATAACGTGATTGAATCAGATGTAAACAAATCATCTGGTTAGGTCTGAATGACTCCTCCTAATGAAGTACCATTTGAGAAACTTCCTCAGAATTAAGGGTTGTTTCCTGGTGATCTTGTGTCTATAGGGGAGCTTGCGTAACCAGATTTGGGGCGGTTGGTTTTAGGCCTGAGGGTCATAGAGGGGCAGCCAGCTCTTAAGCTCTCCTTTCTAAAAAACCGGCCGACCTAAAAGCAGTTTGCCAAAAACACAAGTTCCTCATTCAAATGGGTGGGATGCTAAAACCTCCTGGAAGCAACCTAAGTGGTTTCCATGAACAGTTCCTCCAAAACCTGATACTGTTAAGGTATAATTACAAACCAGATACTTACCCACAGGGGGAAAATAAATAAAAAATTATTAAAAACACTTAAAATCAGAAATGAGTGACAGAGACTCAAATATTGTCTTTCCAGCTTCATTAATGAATTGTTGAGCAACTGAGCTTCATAGCAACAGGTAAAAAATATGTTAAACTACTTAAAACAGCAAACTTTATTTATGAGTAAATCTTAAGTCATCAACATTAGACTATAAAGTTATTCTGACAGATCTGCTATAAACAGAAAGGTCTCCTACACTCCCCCCTAGTGGTGATGTTCACCAATCAGCAATATAGCAAGAGAGAAGGAACAAGAACTTAACATTTTGAACATGACCTTATGCATTAACATGTAAATTGTTCAATTTGCCCACAATACTTTCGAATATAAGCCTATATTTCAAGACAGGTAGAAAAATATTGGAGACATTTAAAATGTCTTATTATAGGTGTTAACTGTAGACATCAGTTTTTGTGAAAGTATAAAAGCTATTTTTTAAATACAACTCTGTAAACAGTAAACAGTCACTTTATGCAAATTAGCAAAAAGTTAGTGATGTTTCCATGCAAGAAATTGATTGAGAATAAAAGTTGTTTTTCACCACTTAGATCAGAAGTGTCCAAACTTCTTGCTACGTGGGCCAAAACTGTGAAGTTGGAAGAAGTGGAGGTAAAAAAAAACTGAATTTAAATATATATATATGTGTATATATATATATTTAAATGACATTAATGAAATGAACAAAGTAGTCTTACTTTTGAAGAAATTGGATCTCTAAATCATATTGATCAAAAAATGCACAAACAGTTTCCTAAAATGTTTCAGGTTGATTGTTTTTTACTTTTGTTCCAAGAAGGAAATCTTGTGCTTGAACTACAAGAACTGAATATGGGTCACTCTTTCTTCAAAGATGCGTGCTGTATTTAGCCAAGTATTTTGAATCAGTGTCTCCAAATCTGCTTCTGAGGAATGGTCCTCTAACACTTCCTGTTCAAGTGAAAGAAAAAATCTGTGGATAATGAACATAAATGACTATATAATGTTCTTCTTCAAGAATATTTTGATTTGTCGCCTGGAAGGCCAACTTTGTATCAGCATTTTTTTAAAGCCTTTAAATTTCTGCCACAGCAACACTGTACTATATTCTCACATTGAAAAGTTTCAAAAATCCTTGTTTGTGTGCATTGCTTCATTAACTTGAAATATCAAGGTAAGAATGAGCAAACATCTGGTGACATCCACCAGTAAAGTGAAATGAGTTTTGGATTAGTCTTTCAACAGAATAATAATCCCAGAATAGGTTGAAACGTTGGTGCTGAAATTCAAGATGCCAATATGACTGCCGATTAATAAGCAAATGCTTAACTAAATAGTAGTAATGCCTTTCTGATTTGGGTTTATTGCAAACATTGAATTTAGGTAGCTGGTAGTCTATTCAGTTACTGGCAAAAAAATTCATTCATCATTCATCTTAATATTTTTTCATTGAAAGAAAAGTTGCTTCTGCCTACACCCGCTGTTATGAAATAAAAGGCTTATTTGTCATATCTTACTAATTTTACTACAAGTTTATTGCAGTGCACATCAACTACAAATCTGCTTCGTGAAAGAAAATAACTCTAGTAATAATTTTAAAAAACCTCAGCCATCAGGAATAATTTAAAAAAAATTTATTTTTGTAATCCCTCAAAAAATCGTACCAGAAAACAGGACATAACAGAGGTAAAAAAGGAACACATGTACAGTGGCTTGCAAAAGTATTCGGCCCCTTTGAACTTTTCCACATTTTGTCACATTACAGCCACAAACATGAATCAATCTTATTGGAATTCCGCGTGAAAGACCAATACATAGTGGTGTACACGTGAGAAGTGGAACGAAAATCACACATTATTCCAAACATTTTTTACAAACAAATAACTGAAAAGTGGGGTGTGGGTAATTATTCAGCCCCCTTTGGTCTGAGTGTGGTCAGTTGCCCATAGACATTGCCTGATGAGTGCTAATGACTAAATAGAGTGCACGTGTGTGTAATCTAATGTCAGTACAAATACAGCTGCCCTGTGACGGCCTCAGAGGTTGTCTAAGACAATGTTGGGAGCAACAACACCATGAAGTCCAAAGAACACACCAGACAGGTCAGGGATAAAGTTACTGAGAAATTTAAAGCAGGCTTAGGCTACAAAAAGATTTCCCAAGCCTTGAACATCCCACGGAGCGCTGTTCAAGCGATCATTCAGAAATGGAAGGAGTATGGCACAACTGTAAACCTACCAAGACAAGGTCGTCCACCTAAACTCACAGGCCGAACAAGGAGAGCGCTGATCAGAAATGCAGCCAAGAGGCCCATGGTGACTCTGGATGAGCTGCAGAGATCTACAGGTCAGGTGGGGGAATCTGTCCAGAGGACAACCATTAGTCGTGCACTGCACAAAGTTGGCCTTTAAGGAAGAGTGGCAAGAAGAAAGTCATTGTTAAAAGAAAACCATAAGAAGTCCCGTTTGCAGTTTGCCACAAGCCATGTCACACAGCAAACATGTGGAAGAAGGTGATCTGGTCAGATGAGGCCAAAATTGAACTTTTTGGCCAAAATGCAAAACGCTATGTGTGGCGGAAAACTAACACTGCACATCACTCTGAACACACCATCCCCACTGTCAAATATGGTGGTGGCAGCATCATGCTCTGGGGGTGCTTCTCTTCAGCAGGGACAGGGAAGCTGGTCAGAGTTGATAGGAAGATGGATGGAGCCAAATACAGGGCAAGGCAGGAGTCTGAAAAAGACTTGAGACTGGGGCGGAGGTTCAGCAGGACAACGACCCTAAACATAAAGCCAGGGTAACAAGGGAATGGTTTAAAACAAAACATATCCATGTGTTAGAATGGTCCAGTCAAAGTCCACATCTAAATCCAATCGAGAATCTGTGGCAAGATCTGAAAGCTGCTGTTCTCAAACGGTGTCCATCTAATCTGACTGAGCTGGAGCTGTTTTGCAAAGAAGAATGGGCAAGAATTTCAGTCTCTAGATGTGCAAAGCTGGTAGAGACATACCCTAAAAGACTGGAAGCTGTAATTGCAGCAAAAGGTGGTTCTACAAAGTATTGACTCAGGAGGCTGAATAATTACGCACACCCCACTTTTCAGTTATTTGCAAAAAATGTTTGGTATCATGTATGATTTTCGTTCCACTTCTCACGTGTACACCACTTTGTTTTGGTCTTTCACGTGGAATTCCAATCAAATTGATTCATGTTTGTGGCTGTAATGTGACAAAATGTGGAAAAGTTCAAGGGGGCCGAATACTTTTGCAAGCCACTGTAGATTATAAGTCAAAATCCAAATTAATCAAAGTGCTGAATGTTAAAGGTTTGTACTTTGAAATTCAAAGTCAAAGTGTAATTTACCTTGGATAGAGGGGTTACACAGCACATTTCCACTACACTCATCAATCACATCACAAAAAAACAATAAATACACATATGGAATAATAAAAATGATCTTAAAAAGATAGTTTAAAAAGGGTGAATAAATAACCATAGAAACCCTGTTTCAATAAAAATGAACCTATTCATCTCATGCCCTGTGTTCATTTATAATTGTAATCGATAACGGATAAAAAAATAAATTAATGTTTATACCGGAGGAACTGCCCTACCCATAATCCTCCCTGTTGTCTTAATTAAAGTTAAAATTTGAGCTTTAGATTTTACAGTTAAATTACCAAACCAACAGACAATTCCAGACCTTAAGATTGACTCAAATGTCCCAACAAACACCAACCAACCGAAGTCTGTGGAAAAAGTGTGAACGCTGATGGATCCGAGCATAAACACTGTCCACTGTTGTTCTCCAGCTGAGGTCACCATCAATGTGAACTCCCAGGTATTTAAAGGAGTTGACTTGCTGGATGTCATGGCCGTGCACGGCCACAGGGAGGTGAATTGCAACTGATCTGGGATCCACCAGCATCTCCACCGTCTCATTCGTGTTGATCTGTAGTTGGTGATCATCACACCAGCTCACACACACCTCCACTGCATAGGCGTGGGTTTTTAAGTTGGGATTTGCGGTTAAAAGACTGTGTCGTCTGAAAATTTCCCCACCTATTGAGTTGGCTGGGAACTAGTACAGTCACGAGTGTAAAACGTGAATAAAAAAGGTGCTGTGCTGCTAAAAACCATGTCAGACAAGACAGAGTTCAGTTTTACGTGCTGTGCCCTACCAGACATGAAAGAGTGACATCAGGTAAATAAAAAAGGGTTCACATTCAGCTCGATCAGTTTTGTTTTGTTCAGAAAATGTGAGGCTGAGGTGAAATCAATAAAAAACAGTCTTGCATTTGCAGAGGGACTCTACAGGTGTTTTAAAACTAGGGGCATAACAGTTGAAATGGCATCACTTGTACTCTACTTGTATATGCAAACTCATATTGATCCAGGTGAGGCTCCACCTCCTTCAGTAGCTCATTGATAAGTTACTCCAGTGATTTCATCACATTAGATGTGAAATCACTGTTTACCATGCTTTCTTAGGGACTGGAATAACAACAGATGTTTTCCAAAGCTTGGAAACAGAAAGTGTCAGAGAGTGCCAATCAAAGTGCTGAATGTAAAAGTGTGTACTTTGAAAGTTGCCGAATACAATAAAACTGCTTCTACACCACATTGCTGGGAAAGATTATCTGTATTTGAAGATTTCTTCCCTTTTTGCTTTTTCTTTGTCACTTTTAAATGTTTCAGATCACCAAACAAATTTTAATTAAAGCAAAGATAATCTGAGTCAAAACAAAATGAGATTTCTAAAGTGAAAACAAGAGCTTGAGCAAAAAGAACAAAAAGGACTGTCCAACAAATCTTGATGGAAGGAGTAGATGCTGTTAGATCTCGCCTAAAAGTAACACTGCCCGATCATACCAACAGTTAAACACGGCAATGGCAGTCTAGTGGTCTGGGCTGCTTCTCTACTTTAAGACCAAGACATCTTAAAGAAGTGCTGAAACTGGTACAACTATGAATTCTGGAGAATGTCCAGGCAACCAGTATATGAAACTCCAGCTAACTTGGGTTATAGAGCAGGACGGTGATCAGAAGCACGCCAGAAAATCCAGAGGCTAAATGAAGGTCCTGAAGAGGCCTAGTCAAAGTCTGTACCTACAATTGACTGAAATGCTGTGACATGACCTCAAACAGGTTGTTTGTGCCAAAGCAGCTGAAGTAAAACACTTCTGCAAAGAATAGTGGACCAAAATTCCCCCACAGCGATCAAAAAGACTCACTGCTAGTTACTGCAAACATCTAGTGCAGTTGTTGCCACCAAGGATAGCACAACTACTTCAGTGGTTTAGATGTCAGTTTTCCCTTAAGAAATGAAGTTGTCATTTGAAAACACCAGTTTGTATTTCCTCTGGTTAGTTTGATGATCTGAAAGACGTAAGCGTGACACTTTGATACTGCCAATGAAAGCCCTGAATGTCCAAACCCCCATCCTCTCTAGGTCTCTTTGACTCCTACCAGCCTCGAGCTGTGCGATTGTTTAGTTTTCCAATAGTTTATTATTATCTATTGTCTTTTTCGACCTCCTGTTCTCAATCCAGATTAACATTTCTAGAATGATACTAGCTCCAAACACTTTCCTAAAATAAATGATATCATGATGCAAAGTTCCTGCAACAGCCCACAGGCAAGTTCTTTAAATTCTTGCTTTCCAACCCTGCTCCTCAAGGCACGATGCCCTGCATGTTTTAGATGCTTCCCTGCTTCAGCACACCAGATTTCAGTTGATGACTGATTGACTAGGCTTTTGCTGAGCTGCAACAATCTGAATCAGGCGTGTTTAAAGCAGGGAAACGTCTAAAACATGCAGGTCACTGTGCCTGGAGGACCAAAATAATGATTAAAAGTAAGGTCTTTATTGGATTCGCTCAACACTTTTCACGTCATTAAAGATCTGTGGTGATATGCAATGAACTATTTTGATGGCTTCTATTTAAAAGAATTTCAGAACGTGATTTTCTGTAAAAAAAAAAAAAAAGCATTGAAAATAGAAATATTTTTTGCGGCTGTAAAAAAGACCCTTCCATTGTCACCAAGTCCCTTCTTTAAAGTCATTTTCTCAATAAAAATATGAGCCCGTCACTTTTTCTGAGCGTGGGTACCCAAGTGGGTTTTCAGGTGGGCACTCTGCAGGAAGCCCCTCCCACAGACTTCGCACCTGTACGGTCTCTCTCCCGTGTGGCTCCTAGTGTGCTTCTTCAGATGCCCGCTGTGGGTGAAACTCTTACAGCACAGCGAGCAGCGGAAGGGCTTCTCGCCCGTGTGGATCCTCGTGTGGATCTTCAGATCTCCTTTGCGCCGGCACTCTTTGCCGCAGACGAGGCAGCGGTGCAGCTTCAGCCCGGCGTGGCCGGCCATGTGCTCCTTCAGGGAAGTCGTGCTTCTGAACAGCTTTCCACACAAATGGCAGCACTTTGGGTTCTTGTGAGATCTGAGGTGCGCGTCGAGGCTCTCGGTGGACTCGAGGGTCCGTCCGCACACGGCGCAAGAGACACCAGGGTCCCTCGAGTGAGCTCGGAAAGCGTGGTTCACCAGGAGGGGACCGGAGGGAAAGGACTCGCCGCACAAAGAGCACTGGTAGTCGGCTCCAGGTGAGTTCAGGTGGGAGGAATCTGTGGTCAAGACGGAGCTGGACTGGCCCTGCTCTGTTTGGTCAGGTGTAAAAATGGCAGCAGCTTCATCTTGTAGGGGTGGTTTGACCTCTGCTGGCTTTGCTTCCCGGACCTCCTGAAAGTCATCTAGTACAAAGCTTTGAGTCCAGTGGGGCCCGGTAGGTTTTATATCTTCCTTCTCCTCCCTGACAGAAGCACGAGGGAGATTTAAAACATCCGCATCGATTCCTGCCCGCGTCTGCTCTTCCTGATCAGCAGCACAGAGGTCATGATCTTCCTCCTTAATGTGGCGGAGCTCTAGATTCCACTGAGCTCCCTGAGGGAGCCTGGACTCCTGCTCACAAGGGATTTTGTCTTTACAGGTGGACAACTGAGGGACGTCTGAAAGAAGAAAACAAATATTTTATTTTTAACTCCCTAATTTACAGTCAACACAATCATATTACTAGAAAATATAAACTAGAGACAAAGTGAAGTAGCATCATATTCAAATTCAATTCATTTCAAATTCAAAAATACTTTATTGATCCCAGAGGGAAATTAAGTGTTGGTATAGCTCATATAATTAATTCTTTAAGGAGTTGTTGTACGTGATGATGGCTGTGGGCAGGAAGGATTTCCTGTAGCGGTCTGTATTGCAGCGAAACTGAAGAAGCCTCTGACTGAAGACGCTCTGTTGTTGTATGACAGTCTCATGAAGGGGATGCTCAGGGTTGTCCATAATTTTTTTGATTTTATGAAGAATCCTTCTTTGCATCATCATCTCCAGATGTTCCACAGTTGTCCCAAGAACAGAACCAGCCGTCTTTATCAGGTTGTTTAGCCTTTTTAAGTCCCTGGCTCTGATGCTGCTACCCCAACAGATGACGGCTGAAGAGATTACACTCTCCACAACAGACTTGTAGAAGATCTCCAGCATCTTGCTGCAAACCTTGAAGGGCCTTAGCTTCCTCAAGAAGTACAGTCTGCTCTGTCCCTTCTTGTAGATGTTTTCACTGTTGCGCCTCCAGTCCAGTCTGTTGTCAAGGTGAACTCCGAGGTATTTATACACCTCAACCACCTCCACTTCTTCTCCCATGATGGAAACAGTTTTTGACTTGTCCCTGTTTCTTCTGAAATCTACAATCATCTCCTTTGTTTTGTTCACATTCAAGGTGAGACGATTGTTTCCACACCATGTCACAAAGCGGTCCACCAGCTCTCTCTATTCAGCTTCTTGTCCATCTCTGATACACCCGACAATTGCAGAGTCATCTGAGTATTTCTGCAGATGACAGGTCTATGATTTGTACTGGAAGTCTGAGGTGTACAGAGTGAAAAGGAATGGTGAGAGTATGGTCCCCTGTGGTGCTCCTGTGCTGCTGACCACCTGGTGTGACACACAATGCTTCAGTCTCACAAATTGTGGTCTGTTGGTCAGGTAGTCATTGATCCAGGCGATTGTTGAGGGCTCCACCTGTGTCTTCAGGAGTTTCTGACAAAGCAAATCAGGCTGAATTGTGTTAAATGCACTGGAGAAATCAGAGAACATGATCCTCACAGTGCTGCCAGTGGGTTAGTTGAAGTAGGTGGATGATGGCATCTTCAACTCCACAGCAATAAGCAAACTGCAGTGGGTCCTGATACGTTCTTGTTTGCTTATTCAGGGGTGCCAAAAGGAGTCTCTCCAAGACCTTCATGATGTGGGATGTCAGGGCAACAGGTCTATAGTCATTGATGACTGATGGGTGAGTTCTCTTTGGTACTGGAACAAGGCAGGATGTCTTCCACAACACTGGAACCTTCTCCTGAGTTAGGCCAAGGTTGAAGAGGTGCTGCAGAATCCCACAGAGCTGCTCTGCACAGGCCTTCAGGACTCTGGGGCTGACACCATCTGGACCTGCAGCCTTGTTCCGGTTCAGTTTCTCCAGGTGCCTCTTCACCTGACTTTTGGAGACAGACAAGTGGGAGGGGGAGGCAAAGGGGGTAGCAGCATTTCCTGACTTGGTTGAAGTCAAACTTGTGGAATTAGAACAGTCCGTGGCTGATGTGAAGGATAAAACATCCTAGGTGTAACAGGAAAGCTGTTAATCAGAGGAGAGTGGGATGTCTGTTTGGCTGGGAACAGGAGAGGAGGATGCTGAGCTAGTTCCTGAACTGAACCTGTAGAAGAATATGTTCAGTTCATTGGCTCTGTCCAGACTTCTATCTATCCAATCCTTCCTGTCATTAAAGCCTGTGATCTTTCTCATTCCTGACCAGACATCTCGGATATTGTTCCTCTGTAGTTTGTTCCCCAGCTTCTTCCTGTATGCCTTCTTGCTGTCTCTGATCTTGACCTTAAGTTGCTTCTGTATACTCTTCAGTAATTCCCTGTCTCCCTCCCTGAAGGCTCTTTTTTTCTTGTTTAGCAGTTCCTTCAGGTCACTGGTGATCCAGGGTTTGTTTTTAGGGAAGCATCTCACTGTTCTGGTGGGGAAGATGTTGTCCACACAGAAGTTTATATAGTCAGTCACACACTCAGTCCTTGCATTGATGTCCTCTCCATGTGCTTGGCAAAGAGTCATCTAGTCTGTGGTTGCAAAACAACCCTGCAGGGCTTCTTCAGCTTCCTGTGACCATTTTCTCACAGTTTTCTTTGTAACAGGTTGCCTCTGAACAAGTGGTTTATATTCTGAACAGAGAAAAACAAGATTGTGATCTGATTTTCCCAGAGGAGGTCTTGGTTTGGACGTGTATGAATCCTTTACATTTGCATAAAACAAATCCAAGGTCCTGTTTTCTCTTGTGGAGCAGCTGACAAACTGTTGAAATGTTGGAAGTGTAGTAGAGAGGGAGGCGTGATTAAAATAACCAGATATTGCCACAAATGCATTGGGGTGCTGTGTCTGTAGCTTCGCAACAACGGAACTGAGGACATCACATGCAGTGTCGGCAACGGCTGAATGTGGAATGTAAACAACTGCCAAAATACACTGGTGAACTCTCATGGTAAATAATATGGACGAAAACTCACTGCCAAGAGTTCAACATCTGGGCTGCAGAGACGACACTTCACAGTAACATGCCCTGGATGACACCATCTGTTGTTGACAAGCACTGCTACTCCACCACCTTTTCTTTTTCTGCTCGTCTTTAGATCTCTGTCTGCTCGTACAGTCAGGAAGCCTGGCAGACAGACGTTGGAGTCGGGGATATGATCCAGCAGCCACGTCTCAGTTTTTCGCTTCTGTTGATGTGTTTATTCATTTCCCGCAATACACGGTGCCTTACAAAAGGTATTCAGACCCCACAATGTTTTTAGCTTTTCATCAGGATACAATCAGAAACTTTTGCTTGTTTGTTAGGGATTTTTATGAGACTAGCAGATTAGTTATAAAGTGGGGCACTGCTGCAAGCCAAATAGTTCCATTTCTTTCTCATCTGACCAGAGCACCGTCCTCCACACGTTTGCTGTGTCTTCTATGTTGGCTTGTGGCCATCTGCACACAGGACTCTTTATTGCTTTCTTTCAGCGATCACTTTCTTCCATAAAGAGGCTTAGGAGGTAATGAATGCTTATGTAAGGTCCTGCACATGAACATTAATAATCCAACTTCTAAGAGAATCTAGTTTACTTCCCATGATTTGACTAAAAGTATTAAATTTTTGCAAAATTACAAAACATAAAAAAAGTTAAATCCCGGAAAAAAAATCCAACACAAAATCTGTCCTTTATCCATAATTTCATCGTTTAACACAAGTTAAACTGACCCCCAAGTGAAGTCCAGAGCAAGGCTCAGGCTCAGCCATATCCTTACATAACGGTTTTCTACACATATTTCATGTCAAAATCCATATTATTGTCCTTTTTAGCCAACTTTTAAAGAGGAAATAATAACCATCACAATCAATATACGGCAGATATTTTTACATTGGTGAGGCTAAATATGAAACCTGCCAAAATCACTCAAATAGAAGAAAAAAGGATGGATGGACGGATGCTTTTGAGTAAGCTATGGCATAATTGGGTTGGTCTTGCGATCAGAAAGCTGTGGGTTAGATTCCAGTTTCCTCCTGCCACATGTCGTTGTGCCCCTAAGCAAGGCACTTATCCCTAGGTTGCCTACTGATCTGTGTATGAATGGACAGATATAGATGGATGTATAAAGCATGTAAACAACTGGAAAATGAATAAAGCCTGGAAAATTCCAGAGTTTCCAGCCTGCACAAGAACCCAATAAATAAACCAGGTGAACCAGGATTTCAAAATAAAATGTCAGAGTACAATATTACAAGTATTAGAGAAATACAAAAAAAAAAAATCTAAATAAAACAACGATTATTCCTGCAGATTAAACACAGTAAATTAGACTGTGAAGCTTGTTTTTCTCTAGATAAAATCAAAGTCCAGACAGACCATCCGGCTCAACCTGGTATATTAACCAGGAAGTTACAGTGACCAATTCGTAACAGCCAGCCACACCAAGGAATGCGGCTCCTTTAAGAGCAGGCTAGGAGTGAAGCATTATTACTCAGAGTAATGCTAAGCAAAAAACACAAGGACAAACATGAAGGGAAAGCTAAAAGAAAAGCGAGGGTGGACGTTCCACGGGCTGCTCATGATGAGGAACAGCCAGTTTCACCTGAACTACATGCAAGAGTCCCGACAGTGGCAGAAACCAGTAGGGCCCCTATCCTGTGATCCATCAGCCTTTGATTCCATACTAACACTCCATAGTATCACACATAACCTAATTTGTGGACACCCATGTAATGATGAGAAATATGCTCTTATAATTTATGATTAGATTAGATTTCTTATTTAAAAATAACTAAACACATTAGAAAATAATTCCCAATATCACCACATTCCATCTCATCACCAGTTGATTTCCACAGCTAAACAGTAGATCTCAGCGCTGTATGAAACTGGAAAGCATACATCCACTGGATCAGCTGTAAGATGTGGTAGTTAGGTGTTGGTGAATTTAGCTAAAGGTTGAGGCAGTGAAAACCTCTTTGAAACTTCATCCAACAGCGTTTTTTTCTCCCTCTGTGTTCTTTCATTTTGATGTGATGGGTTATATCGAAGCTGAAACTAAAGGTTCCGGCCTGGTATCAATATGCAGGATAAAAATCTTTTTAACCACGTATTGGTGCACCTATAATGTTGTTTTTTAATGTATCTAAGATAGGAATACACAATATATCGGCATCAACATCGGTATCGGTCGATGTTAGTCATTTTTTAACATGCCGGTATCTGTCCAATAAGTAAAATAGGGATGTTATTAATAACCGATTTTCATATCCATGTTGTTGCTGTTTGTGTTTCAGGAGGGGGAGGGTAGGGTTTTGGTCATGTGGTATTTGTTTGGTCATGTGACAATGATGCAGATTATGGAATGGTTAACAAAAGTGGCGAAGCAAAGTAGGCGGTGTGGCTGTTTTTTCATGGTGTTGAAAAGTAGAGAAATGTATATCGCTAAGTATCTGTTGTCGGCCATAACAGCCATATTAATATCGGATATGGATATTGGCCCGGATTTTCACATCGGTGCATTTCTAATCTAAACTATGAACAGATGTCTAATACAACATCAAAGAAGCCTTTTAAATAAACCTGACACTGTGAAATGTTGTAACTCAAAGTAACACTTGCAGGACACAGTTAATTCTAGCCTACAGTGTATTTTGTAGACACTAGTCCATTCAGGATAACTGCAGCCCAATCAATAACAGGGGAAGTGCCAGTATCTATATCATAACATTTTAGACATCAGAAGTTAAACAGACTGTGATGTACAGTTTGTTTGTTTTCATGGGTGTAATGAAGTCAGCGAAAGCCTAGAGGCTCATGCCAGAAGCAACATGCACAGGGCAGAAGCTGAACGTCCACAGATTTCAGGGGAACCCTGCTGGTCGCCGTTAGTGGGACTATTTGGGACAAAGAGCAGATCTGCTCGTATGTCCCAGTCCGCCCCTGGGGCCAGCAGCTGTGAACACACCTGTGCTCTGGCTCTGCAGCTCCAGCAGCAAACCTCGCAGCCGATCGATCTCCTGCTTGGAGTTGGTCGCTTCTTCTTCGTATTTTGCGATCGCTCCCTCAAAAACCTCCAGGATCTCCCCGAGCACCGCCGTGAGGCGCTCGTTCACGAAGGCCCTGAGCAGCAGCGGAGACATTTTCATAGAGGCGTCGGAGTTTAAAGAAACAACCTGGATGACCCCGGCTGCCTGGAGGTTAATAACAAAGTGCCAGAGAAGGGAAGGAGGAGGAGGGGGCGTTTCTTCTTTGATGTTTCACTCAGGCAGCCTGCATTCTCGAGCGTGTCGTTATCGCCCTCTTCTGGATAAAGCCGTAATTGACACAGTTTTACATCTAAGCTATTCTTCCGTAATTTTAGTCACCAGATCCAGATCAGAACAAACAACAGAAAAAGTTATCGAACAGCCTTTGCTGTTTATGAATAACATTTTTTGCACATTGTTATTCATACCATTCTAATTTCTGATTACAACTCATCCGTTCCACCTCGGTTGCAATTTTCTAAAGAACCACAGAAATCACACTTTCAGTTTCGTCTATTTCGAGATATCCTTTATCAGTTCATCTATGTTGCATTCATGGGAATTTTTACATGTATCAGTTTCTAAATGTTCAGTGCGATTAAAAGTGTTGAGATCCCCCTGAACTTCCCCACGTTTTCAAACAAACAGAAACCTCAACATATTTATCAGGGTTACACCAATACAACGTAGTGTAGAGATGTAAAATGGAATGGAATCTCCCCCCCTACAAATAAAAATGTAAAAGTGTGGAATTTGTTGTTATTCAGAGCCATGTAGTCAATCCAGGTCAAATCTTTGTAGAAGACACATTTTGCTGCAACAGCAGCTCCAAGTCTTTGGCGGTATGTTTCTACCAGCTTTGTTCATCTATAGACTTACACATTTTCCTAATGTTCCCTGCAAAACAGCTAAAGATCATCAGTTGTCAGGCTTTACTACTGATTCTCATTTGGACGCAGGTCTGGGCTTTGACTTGGCCATTCTAACACGATAATGTGCTTTTATCTAAACAACTATAGCTAGAAAATTCATTTGTACAAACTGACAAATAAATAAAAATGTGTAGCCAATTGATGCTAGTAGTCGCACAGTGAGTGGAATGGAGCTCAACTGAGTCCAGTGACTGAGTTTAGTGATTGTAGTGTAAAGTGATGTGGAAAAATTATTTCTGGATCTAAAATCTTTGATATTGATCTAATAATTTGATCACAGAGATTATTAGAGTCAGGGAAGAGGCCTTTCACCTACTCTGATCTAACTGCTGACTCCTCAGCAGTGAGGTGTGTTTTGGTTAACCTTGTAACGAAGACACAACATCAGGGGACTGAAGGTAGAAGCTGTTTGCAGAGAGGGCAGACATGATCTGGGTGTGAGAGAGTTCGAGTGTTGGCCCAGACGGCATCATGTTTAAGACTGGCCGTAATAGAATATGAAAAACGCCGATGCAGACTCCAGCCTCATTCCCATGATGGGAAGATACATTTCTTCCCATAACAAAAGACACCCGTGTCTGGTTAATCAGTATTCTTGGCTACCACTACAGCATGAATAAAAAAGAACACTCCAGGCAAATCATAAAAAAAGTCATGGAAAAGTATAGGTAAGATAATGGATACAAAAATATCTAAGGCACTGAACATCCTCTGGAGTTTAGTTAAATCCATCTTTGAGAAATAGAAGGAATTTGGCTCAGGTGTAAATCTGCCTAGATCAGGCTGTCCTCAAAAAATGAATGACCGTGCAAGACAGAGACTTGTGAGAGAGGCTAAGACACCTATGACTATTCTGAATGAGCTACAAGCTTCACCTGCCGAAATGGGAGACACTCTGCATACAACTGTTGCCCAAGTTCTACACCTGTCAAAGCTTTATGCGAGAGTGGCAAAAAGAAAGCCACTGTCGAAGAAAACTCATATCAAGCATCAACTAGAGTTTGCCAAAAGGCCTGTTGGAGATTCCATGGTCAAGTGGAAGAAAGTTATTTGGTCTGATGAGACCAAAATGTAGATTTTTGGCCATCAGACAAGATGCTATGTTTGGTGAACACCAAATACCAGCACATTAACACAGACACTACAATCCACACTGTAAAGCATGGTGGTGGTAGCGTCATGCTGTGGGGATGCTTCTCAGCAGCAGGCCCTGAAAGACTTGTAAACATAGCAATTAAAATGAATGCCGCAAAATGTAGGGAAATCCTGGAGGACAATTTGTTTCTGTCTGCAAGAGAACTACCGCTTTGGAGAACATTTATTTTCCAGGAAGACAATGACCTGAAGCAACTAGCTAAAGCTACACAGTAATGGTTTGAGGACAACGAGGGGGATGTTCTGGAGTGGCCCAGTCAAAGCCCAAACCTCAGTCCGATAGAGAATTTGTGACTGGACCTGAAAAGGGCCGTTCACAGCTAAATCTCACAAAACCTGACAGATCTTGAAGGGTTTAGCAAGTAAGATTGGAGTAAAATTGCAGCATCCAGATGTGCAGCCTGATTGAGACCTATTCACTCCACTACCTGCTGTGATTGCAGCCA
Organism: Valencia hispanica; assembly: GCA_963556495.2. Taxonomy (NCBI): domain Eukaryota; kingdom Metazoa; phylum Chordata; class Actinopteri; order Cyprinodontiformes; family Valenciidae; genus Valencia; species Valencia hispanica. The sequence continues at coordinate 36,456,543 of OY747711.1, forward strand.
AAGGTGCATCTACTAATTACTGACTTGAAGGGGTGAACATTTATGAACTTCTTTTATGTTTCATAATTGTTACTTCTATCGTTACTTCGACATTAAAGGATTTTCTTGTAATAAAAAAAAATTGTTGATCGTTATTTGATTTGTATAAGATAAAACAGGGTAAAACTCCAAGAGGGTGAATACTTTTAATACTGTATATTGTACGTTGGTCAAAAAGTATGATTTTTGCCTCATCTGACCACAACACCTCCTGCAGGTTTGCTAGGCATCCTTCTTGGTTTCTAAATACTTCTTCAGGGTTTCCTCTCACCCCTCCTCCATAAAGTGAAATTTAAGGGGTGTGTTAAAAAAGGACTAATAATTTTCCGGTTATAGGTTCTCCCACTTGTCTTGGATCTCTGCAGCTATTCCAGAATAACCATGGGCCTCTTGAAAGAAATTCTGGTTAATGCTCAGCCTGTCTGGCCATTGACTTTAGGTTTATGGCAGTATCCTGGTAGATGTACTGTTGTGCTTTACACCTTTTGTTTTTAGATAATCGGCTAAAAAGTGTAAATAAGTTCCCCACAACTGTCATAATGCTTTATACATACCAGTGGAAACATTTTAGTTAGGCTACTTCTAAAAGCAGTTGGTTGCAATGGATTTTATTAGCTGCATTAGGAAATACAAATGCATGGCAAACTTTTCAGTTTTTTATTTGGGAAGGATTTTAAAAACTATAATTTTAATCCCGATTCAGGTCTGTTGCTATTCTGTGTCGGTCTGTCACATACATTTTTATTTATTTTTATCGATTAGATATCAGCAGAAAATGAAACACTGGTGTTTCAAAGAAAAACTGTTCTCAGACTCTGGTTTCCTTTGATGCGAAACGTTTGGTGGGAACACACCACGGCGGAGAATCCCTGGAGTCTGCATGTTCTGACAGGGACACATCCTTCTGTCTCTTTTCATTCACTAAGGTCACGGTGGAAATGTGACGTTAGTTCGCTAATGCAGAGCCAAGTCGTGACCCACTGCTCACCGCTTCCTCTCGTCTCCCCAGCAGACCATCTGTTCCATGCTGGGCTAAAAAGAGATGAGAGGACAAGCGTGATGTGATCTTTACAGCATGCTGCTGCTCTCCATCTGCAGCAGGAAACACGATAGATAGATAGATAGATAGATAGATAGATAGATAGATAGATAGATAGATAGATAGATAGATAGATAGATAGATAGATAGATAGATAGATAGATAGATAGATAGATAGATAGATAGATAGATAGATAGATAGATAGATAGATAGATAGATAGATAGATAGATAGATAGATAGATAGATAGAGAGATAGAGAGATAGATAGAGAGATAGAGAGAGAGATAGAGAGATAGAGAGATAGATAGATGGTTTTACTTGTATATTTTGAGTCATTGTCATGTTGCAGGGCCCAGTTCTGTTTAACTTTCTTTTTTAATAGAGGGTTTCATGTTTTTCTCTGGTGTATGGTAGATTTCATGGTGAATTCTTTGATGGAAATCTGGCCAGGTCCTGCTGCAGCATGCCCAAACCATGAGACTTCCACATCCATTCTCCACAGCTGGTTCTTGTTCTGAAATTTTGTTTCTTTCAAATGTAAAATATATTATCTTCCTTTTTCATTATTTATTTATGTTAATTGATCCCCCCCCCAAATATGTTAGAAAAACAATGATTGTGTTGTCATCATTTTCTGAAATGACTGTGTATACCTTTTATTTCCACTAGAGGGAACCAGATTATTCAGACAGTAACAAACCAGAGCAAGAACCCCGCAAAAGAGAAACTTCATTTAGCTTATTTTAACAAAATTGATTAAGGTTGTTGAGATCTAAATAACAACATGAATACTTAGCTATTAACTGTGTTAACTGGAAGGACTGGGGCAATCTTAGTAAATGTGATCTGTGTTTTGACTCTACTTCTGTCTCTAAATATCATTTTCTAAATGCTTCAGGAAATATTGCTTATGCTCAACATAAAAATGAAAACCTCACATTCAAACAAGAACATTTTAAAAAATCATCCAAACTTTTTTCTAAATGATGGTTTTCTATCATTACAAATTTACATTTAATGGTGTTACACCTATTTGTTTTTATGTTGTTTTTTTATCTTTATGCCTTTTATTTGACTTGTCTTTTTAACTTATTTTATTTCATCTGCCTGTGAAGCGTTTTATAATCTATGAAAGGCTCTATATAAATAACCTCTCATGCACTTATTTTCTTTGACATCTTTACAACATCCAATCATTATTAAGCTTGTTAACAACTAAATTATGGTGTGTGCTTTTGTTAATTGAGTTGAGCAACATGCAGGTTTTTATATCTCTTCATAATTAACAATAACACTTAATATTTATTTGTATTCATTGTTAGTATGACCTCCATATTACCCAATGCAGCAGAAATGATTCAGTTTCCCAGTAGGCTTTTATTGTTCTGAGTACTGGCAGGGTACAAGGTTTAAGTGCCTGTTATATTAAAAGCTTTGTGTTTTTCTTGTAAATTACATTTTCAAATATGGGATTTTAGCTGCATTACAAATCTATATTACAGCAGAAACAGGCAACATATTCAGGCGACAAACCGGATTGACCTTGTACTTTGCATTCCTTTGAAACTAAATACATGTAAAATACTCATAACATTGTGTAGCTATAGAACAAGCATATTGCTTAGATTGTGAAATCCTTTAGCTATCATATAATCTGAGGAAATAGTTCTCTTTTAGCATCTAGTTCTGTTTAGTCTGTTGCTAGTTTGCTAAGATTAATAAGGTTCGGGGGGGGGGGGGGGGGGTAAAAAAAAAACTCCGTACACAATCTGTTTATCTAAATCTATTTTGATTCACAAAACAGGAATAAAAATAACAAAGGAATGTTCAGAATGAATCATTGAATTAGGTACTAAATTTATATGAGAATTACAAATGTTTGTAAGTTGAGAGTAAATCTGTGCAGCATCTGTTGAGAAGGTCCTGGCTGCGCATCCGTTCACAGTAAACATTCACAAACACTGATGGATCATCAAAATTCTCTACAGGATACCAAGACAGGGTTATGCCATGCAGATGTTTCCAGCTGTGAGTGTTTGTGCTTTCAAGGCCCTTTTAAGAAAGATGATCTTCCCTTATAGAGAACGCTTGGATGGTTCTGGTAATAGTTTTAATTATAGGACTCATAGATCGAACAGTGAGCAGTTCCCATTACTCATCTGAAAAAACAAACAAAAGAATGCAGCTCCAACTTATATAAATTGCTTTAATTTGTCACAAGTAATTGAATTAAGTGTATCCAACTTAATTTATTTACATTTGTTTAACTTGGCAACTTAATAAACGTAATAAATTAATCAATTACATGTGACCAATTAATGCAATTTATTTAAGTTGGATCACAGATTCTCTTTTTTCAGTGGAGGAAGAACTGGTTGAAGTGTTTGTGTAAGAATTGGTTTCTTTTTAAGTTAGTGAATTTTATGCATATTATTGTTTTATATATTTTTTTAATATTTTAGCTTTGGTTTACATGTTGTGCTGCTTTTAACTAGTCTTTAAAATCAACTTTCAATTGAATTGAGTGACACGTATAAACAGCATTGCGATTTTTAAATTAATGTGATAGATCAACGGAAAATAACAAAACAAAACAAAACAGACAGATTTATAGATTAGATTATATATTGGTTATTGGGTGTATAGTTATATCCTTACAATGTTATTTATATATACATCGTTAATAACAGATGCAACACGTTAATTACAGTGTTTGCTCCTCCACTTGTGCTTTTACTTTAACTGAAGTATAAAAAGGCCACAGATGCTGCCCTTGTGGAGTCCTTTTGCTATTATTTTTACATCCCTCCTCCCTGTGCATGAACACACCTCCACGAGTGGGAGTGTCACCTGAGATTGTAGAGCTTATTATTCACTCGGAGAAGGACGATTCGCGTGTTTTTGGTCCAGCTATTTTGTTCGCTTGACACGGCAAAGCAGCAACCCAGACATTTTATTCTTTAGATTTGAGTATTTTCAATTTGGAAATTGAGCGGTTGCGCATGCGCAGAGCGTTGCTTCCCCTCTCGCCACAGCAGGCAGCCGCTCTGTGCTGAACACGCAGCCTCTCCGCCGCCGGGGTAGAACCCAGCAGAAATGTCTCAAAGTGGCAGTCAGAAAGCCGCCGGGGCCTCGGACGGCAGCGGCGGCCCGGCGAAACGAACACCACCGAGACCGCCCGTTGGCAACCGAGTGACCGTGGTGCTCGGGGCCCAGTGGGGGGACGAGGGAAAAGGGAAAGTTGTGGATCTGCTGGCACAAGACGCGGACATTGTGTGCCGATGTCAGGTGAGCTCCCGGGTTACAAATCGACCAGCGGTTACCTGCTAAATCTCTGTAGGTAACCGCTGGTCGCTAGCTATCTAAAGGCTCCTTTCGTCACGTCGGGGACCCATGCTGCATTAATGTCACCTCGTTTAATTAGGGGAAGCCAAGCCGAGGAAGTCAAACGCCTCTTTGACAGCGTCCGACTTCATGTGCGAGAGTTTGACAGTTTCTCCCGCTCAGTGATGGCAGAAGTGTTGCTACAGAGTTATACTTCAGGTGTTTTCACTGGGTTAGCATTAAGCTAAGCACTGTGAGACTGTTGAGTTATTTTCTTACAGGTTTGCAGATATTACTTGAATGCAGCACTGGTTTTAACAGGCTAACCAACATCAGACAGAGCTCCTCTGTGTTTGCTAAAGTCACCTTGAATTCCTGCTAGCTGCTTTGCTCTTTAAACACCTGTAATGTAGTTGTGTGATATTTAACCCTAAATAGTTACCAGGTTCTTCTCCTCTTTACGGGTTGCTTTATGTTTTAGATATAATGGATTATTTAAAGCTTCTAGTCAACCAAAGGACTCTGGTTTTGTTGCCATTCAACACCTTCTTCTGAGACCCCCAGACTATTGAAGTCATAGTGTATTATTATTAATATTACTACTATTATAGCTATAGATGCGTTATAAATAACTTCTTACCATTCAAAAGTATATTGTTCTTGAAATGGTGCGATCTTTTGATATTCTTGCAAAGGAACATGATCCTGCAATTTTCATGTATTACAAAGAAACACAAACCATTCTAGTAATTCTGAACTTAATTCAATAGTTCCACCTTTCGTTTGCTCCAGTTTTCAGTGCCAGTAAAGACGCGTTCAAACCAGAATTCAGAATATCAGCCTTTGGTGAAAACAACCAGTGTTTGAATGTAATTGTACTTAAGTCAATAAGATCACATCCAGACCTAAACGTCTCCAAGAATCCCTCTTGGGTTTGTTCATTCTTGGTGGGTTAGATATAACTAGGTGTCAGACTCATTCCTCAGATGTTTTGGTCCACATTGGCTTGATAGTGTCGCACAGTTGCTGCAGATTTGTTGGCTGCACAACTATGAAGCAAATCTCCCATATTATCACAGCCCAAAGGTGCTGTAGTGGATTGAGATCTGGTGACCGAGGAGGCCAATGGTGGACAGTGAACCTACAGTATGTCATGTTCAAGAAGCCAGCCTGGGAGTATTTGAACATGCGTGACACGGTGTAATGTCCTGCTAGAAATAATCATTGGAAGATGCGTGGGCCGTGGTGAATGAGTTATGGATGTTGTCCGCACCAATGCTCAGTTGTTAGTGAAGTGGGCCAAGAATGAATCCCCCATCATTACACTTCAACACCTGCCTGGAACATTGGTATGGAGCAATAATGTCTAATGTTGGTGAGCTTGTAGTCTAAGATGCCTGCTCTTTAGGGATGCACGATATATCGGCATCAACATCGGTATCGGCCGATGTTAGGCGTTTTTTAACATATCGGCATCGGCCTGATAAGTAACAGAGGGCCGATATTAACAACCAATGTTTATTTATTTCCATATTTTTGATGTTTCTGTCTGTGTTTCGGGGGGGGTGTTATCCATGTGGTGTTTGTTTGGTCATGTGACAGCGATAGTGATGCGGCACAGGAATGTGGGGGTGTTTAACTCAAGCAGAGAAGCGATGTAGATAGTGTGGTTGATTTTCCACGGTGTCGAAAGTGTAGGGAAATATACCGTATACCATATCGGTGCGTATCGGTTATCGGCCATAACAGCGGGATTAATATCGGACATCGGTATCGGCCCAAATTTTCATATCGGTGCATCCCTAGCTCTTAGCTGACAGCAGGGATGATCAGTTGAATCTGTTTCAAGGTTAGACATGTTGAGGGTCCAGCACTGATATTCTGCACACTTTGATTGTCATGAATGGTTGCTTGAGTTAATGTTGCCTTTCTATCATCTTGAACGAGTCTGATCATTTTCCTCCGATCTCTGACATCAACCATACATTTCCGTCCACATATTTGCCACTCGGTGGATATTTTCTCTTTTTCTGACCATTCCATGTAAATCTGAGAGATGATGATTGTTGGTGCTAATCCCAGTAGAGCACCAACAACCATCCCATGTCCAAAGCCAATTTGCCCTTTAGAGCAATGCAGACCAGGGGTGTGCCAATTCAGCATAAATCAATTAATTGTAATGTGAAACGTACCAAAATCGTTTAGAATATCGATCCATAATATTCTCTTTTTTTTTTTTGCGCATGTACCACCCCTTTTGTGGAAGGGCACCCTGGGTGGGGAGCCATATCCCCCATTGATCCCGACCATCGTGACAAAAACATTATTCTGGTTTTAAAGACAACTTCAGCAGGATTAAAACTCTACATTTGCTCAGTAACTCACTAGAAATGAAAAGCAAACAATCCATCTATTTGGTATTTACAGCCAGGTAGGCGGAGGTGGGGACATGTTGCACATATCTCTAATTGTTACATATACTGACCACACTAACCATGCATTATCTATCATTAACATATTTACATCCGCATGTAGTTTAATTACTCGTATATAATGTAAGACTTTGTGTTATGTTAAAGATGCAGATCAGTATCCGTGCATTTTTACAGAATGCAAAATATTAGTATCTCAAAATGCTGCCATATATGGGAGACTATTATGTTTCCAAGTTTCATATATAGACAGTCTTTAGGCCTAAATAATCAGATTGACCCAGGGCTGAATTATAGGACAGCGGCTGAGATGCTGAAGGTGGTCGGAGTTGTAAGCGTCTTGATCACAGACGGCAAAGGCAGGAGCATTACATGTCACATCATCATTTATCATTTTCAACAGGGATAGTTTGTAATGATTGCAAAAGAAAAGGGTCAGAGCTGTTTCTCTGTTGAATTTTAAACGGATCCATCACATCTTGTAGCAGCTTGAACCAATGTCTGGAGAAATGCCGTTGTGCATGGTTTCATGGCGACTGCTCTGTGTTTGCTATAACTTCTTAGAGCCATTGCCGCCTTCTCAGCAGGAACAGATAACGTGCTTGTTATTCACACATACATTGACACGAACAAACTATGAGCATAGAAGAGCAGCCTGGGCATTGTGTTTGTTCATTCTAAAGATTTTAACAAAAGAAAATTCAGCTTTATAGTCTCAATATTATTTTGTACAATACTGTGAGAAATGTTTGATGTGTCTGGAGGAGAGTTCACCTTAGCATGGGCGATATGAGCATCAACTCGTGTCTGATTGTGTTGCAGCTGTTCCCGCTGTCCAGCTTGATTAGATTATTCTGATGGTTTTCCACTGAAGTGCCTGATTTCCATTTTGTTAAACATTTTTAATACAAACAACACACAGACATCACCTCACATGATTGGATAAAGGCAAGTTCTTGTTAAATGTTTGGTTGTTCTGGTAAGCCATCAAATCGTTTTCAGACTAACTGAGAATGGCAGGCCAGAGTAAAAAGTAAGCTAAGTGATTATCATCTTGTGTAATGAGTCTTTATGTATGTCTCTAGCTTGGAGCCAGATTTAGTTAAGTAAATTTGCATCTGATCTGAATTCTCCATGCAAGTTTTTGCCTCGGACTCCCAGCTCTGTTCGTGCCTTTTTGGGATGATTGTTGTTGACACTAAAGTGATCAGTTTCTTAGATTATTTTTATTCCATAAGTTTTTTGTCCGCTTACTCCTTATCTCAACTTTCAACAAATTTGAACAATTCAGCTATCAAAATGTTCAGCTCATTCAGGACATTATTGCTGTGACTTTTAGAGTCTTTTTTTAGAGTCTTTTACCATAATTGAAAAACATTGTAAAGTCAGTATCTTACCAAACCTTCTGGTTTCCAACACCTATATGGTTATGCAGTTTCAACATTGTACAATTAATCTTATAACACATATTATTGTACATTATGGTATTTTAAACCATTTAATTGCTACTGCTGCTGCTACTTCAACTTTTAAACTTTTTGTGCTTATTTGAGCCTTTTTAGCTTTTGGCATGCTAGTTAGCATTAGCATGCTAACTAATGTTAGCATTTTAGCATATTTTTGAATTTTGACTAACTTTTCAAACTGATTGTTTCAAGGCTAATGATAGCACACTAGCTACCATTGGCATGCCAGCCATTTTAGCTTTTTAGCTAATTTTTGCATTTTGATTAACTCGCTTACTGATTGCTCAGATGCTAATGATAACATGCTAGTTATCATTAGCAGAATTTCCATCCAGCAATCGGCATTCACACAGCATTTCCAAAGGAAATGCAATTTCTCTAGTTGCCTTTGATCTTCAAGATAAAGGGAATGCTTGATCGTTAGTAAAAGCACCAGAGGTGGGATGAGGTAAGATGTTTAAAAAGCCCTTTTCTATAATGGCATAGAGCCACATATTTAATCAGAGATTAGTTCCCGCATTCTGGCTGTCCTGTTGCAGACTATACAGCACATTCAGACCACTTGTAACGTCCTGTATTGATCTTTTTTCCAGGTCATAAAAAGCGACATGCATTCTTGTCGGTAGCCAATCTGAGAATGTAGAGATTTATTTTGTGGATCTGAAACTCTCTACTAGGACGTTCTCCTTATTAGCTTCTGTTTACCTCTTAAATGTCACCCTAAAACATGTTAGCTCTTTAAATGGTTTAAGAAAATACGAATGTGTTAATCTCTTGGTAGGGAGAACAGAGACCGCATGTGGAGTTTAGATAGCCTGTGTTTGAAGGGTGGAGTTCACCACTAAATCTTTGAAGTTTATTTCAAGTTTCAAGTTTACATATTTTTTCGTTTCTTCACATGACATGACTGACATGACTCTGTTTCACCGCATATTGTTTTTTGTCATTGATAGTTTTGATTTTTCAGCTGCTCACTGAACATCTTAGATATATTCAATTTCTGTTTTGTTTTGTTTTGTTTTTTGCCTCAGTCCCTTTTAGGTCTAAGAGTTTACAGTATTGGACCTGTGATGCTGGAACTGAGTCTGGTTTAGATGCTAAACATAATGCTGATGTGCATTTTCTTTTTTTACATATTTACACTTAAATAAATTTCATCACGGATCACAAATCTTTAAAGAATCAGTATTTATGCTGCAATCAATATTTAGGAAGTCTGAAGTCATTTAAGGTTGATGTTAACAAAGTTTGTTCTTAAGCCAAAAAGGAAAGCTCAACACCACCTTCCTCAGCCTGCTGGGGAAAATGGGTGTTTATCTTTGGAGTGCTCCGAATAACAGCCGCGCTCAGAGAGAGATATTAGTTTACTCTGTTGATAACAAGTTGACATAACAAGGCTCCCTGGAAGTGCCTCTCTACAGACAATCTTGCCAAGAATGGAGCTGGATTTTAGCTTCCTGCACAGCGTCTTTTCCATACCTTGTTGTGTGTGTGCATGTTTGGGGGTGGGATAGTAGTGTTGATCTTTTTATAAAACCGGCTCTGCAAGCAGTTTTTCCTGGTGTTCATTACAGAAGGCCACTGAGAGTAAGGACCTTGTGTGAGGGAGTACGGTGGCCGGGAAGTGCAAAACAAAATTACATTAACCTGAAACACTTTTACATTTTTACCAAAACACATTTACAAGTTTTACCAAAACACTTTTACAAATTCACCGAAACACATTTACAATCTTACCGAAACACATTTACAAATCTACCAAAACACTTTTACAAATTCACCAAAACAAATTTACAATCTTACCGAAACACATTTACAAATTTACCGAAACACATTTACAAGTTTACCGAAACACTTTTACAAATTTACCGAAACACTTTTACAAGTTTACCGAAACACTTTTACAAGTTTACGAAACACATTTACAAGTTTACCGAAACACATTTACAAGTTTACCGAAACACTTTTACACGTTTACCGAAACACATTTACAAGTTTACCGAAACACATTTACAAGTTTAATGAAACACATTTACAATCTTACCGAAACACTTTTACAAGTTTAACAAAACACATTTACAAAGACATGACCCGGAAGTGATACTGCAGGTCGGGACAAGACCAAAGTGGTAACAGTAATGGAATCGATCCTGCCAGCAGCTCAATCTGCAGAGATGTTTTGCCTGTTTTTCCGAATCTATTTTCAAGTTTTAGGGGGAACAGGTCTGATGGCGTTTCTGATATCTACTTCAAATTAATAGTTTTTTCTGCGGTAGAATCCGGCATTATTTTATTCCGTTTTCACGGTCCACAAAAACAGGTGAACACTGTGAAGCCGTTCCATCATGTCAACAATCACATTGTATGAGTGGCCTTCGTTTAAATACTTTACGAGGCAGTCCATAAAACCGACCTCTTCTCCCTCTCCCTACTCAAAGTCCAAACTATGTCCACAATCACCACAAAATGTCCCTAAAACTTGAAAATAGATTCCGCAAAACAGGCAAAACATCTCTGCAGATTGAGCTGCTGGCAGGATCGATTCCATTACTGTTACCACTTTGGTCCCGACCCTAACCTCATCCCTGCAGTATCACTTCCAGGTCATGTCTTTGTAAAAGGGTTTTGTTAAACTTGTAAAAGTGTTTCTTTTTTTAACTTTTAAATGTGTTTCGGTATGATTGTAAATGTGTTTCGGTATGATTGTAAATGTGTTTCTGTAAATCTGTAAATGTGTTTCTGTAAATCTGTAAATGTGTTTCTGTAAATCTGTAAATGTGTTTCTGTAAATCTGTAAATGTGTTTCTGTAAATCTGTAAATGTGTTTCTGTAAACTTGTAAATGTGTTTCGGTAAATCTGTAAATGTGTTTCTGTAAATCTGTAAATGTGTTTCTGTAAATCTGTAAATGTGTTTCTGTAAATCTGTAAATGTGTTTCTGTAAATCTGTAAATGTGTTTCGGTAAATCTGTAAATGTGTTTCTGTAAACTTGTAAATGTGTTTCTGTAAATCTGTAAATGTGTTTCTGTAAATCTGTAAATGTGTTTCTGTAAACTTGTAAATGTGTTTCTGTAAACTTGTAAATGTGTTTCGGTAAATCTGTAAATGTGTTTCGGTAAATCTGTAAATGTGTTTCGGTAAATCTGTAAATGTGTTTCTGTAAATCTGTAAATGTGTTTCTGTAAACTTGTAAATGTGTTTCGGTAAATCTGTAAATGTGTTTCGGTAAGATTGTAAATGTGTTTCTGTAAAAGTGTTTCAGGTTATTGTAATTTTGTTTTGCACTTCCCGGCCACCGTAGGGAGTGTGCAAATACACGAGAACATTAGTGGGAGTGTATCGCTGGTTTATTATGTATGTATATATAATTGTTTGGCGATTAGTACAGCGGGTTCCCATTGCTGCTCACGCCCTTATTCTTCTGCACACCATGGCTCACGGCTTCTGGGTGTTGGTCAGAGAAATTAAGAAAATCAACCCTGTTGCCTTGGAGCTTGATGTTTGATTGTGAAAACACCAAGACCTGGCTGGGAAACTGTTGGCCCTTTTACGTTGGGCTGACGTTCTCTATGTGTCAGGTACTTTAGTCATACCTGAAATATGTACACATGTCCAGGCTTTTGCTTAACCTGTTATCAAGATATTTAATGAAACGTTTACCCTCCAGCATCTAAGAGGTCAAAACTGTTCTGAAATAGTGACATTATTGATCATTTGAATAAAACTACAGTATCCTATTGTAATGTTCCTAACTCGTTTCTTTGTAGAGCTGCCTCCGAAGGGCAAATTGTATCCAGAGTAAGTGCTCCTTTAGCTGGACCTCACCATGATGCCATACTTCCCAGAGACGAGGTTTTCAACACCACTACGGGGCTGATACTAGGCATGAAAGTGCCTTGCAGAACCATTTATAGTGCTTGACCTTTTCCACATTTTATGACATTTCCACTAGAAACTTCAAGGTATTTTAATTTAAATTGTATTTTATATGTTGGACCTGCACTGCAAGTTCTACATAATTAATAAGTGGATGGAAAAGGAAATCTACATTGATCCTTATTGAACCTTCTTTGAGTGGAATTACAGCTGCAAGTGTTTTGCAGCTTTGCACATCAAGAGCCTGAGATTTGTGCCTGTTCTTCTTTATGCAATAGCTCCAGCTCAGTTGAACTGGATAGATTCTTTTTTTAAGGTTGTTGTCGTGCTGAAAGGTGAACCTTCTCCTCAGTCTGAAGTCTTTTGTCGCCTCTAACAGCGTTCGGTATTACTCTGTATTTGGCTTCATCCATCCTCCCATTGACTCTGACCAGCTTCCCTGTCCCTATTGAGGAAAACACACTAAGACTGTTGCCTTGCAGCAAGAAGGTCCTGGGTTCAAATCCCGGCCTGGGGTCTTTCTGCATAGAATTTGCATGTTCTAACTGTGAATGCGTGGGTTCCCTCCGGGTACTCTGGCTTCCTCCCACAGTCCAAAGAAGAAACATGACTGTTAGGCGAATTGGTCTCTCTAAATTGCTCCTAGGTATGAGTGTGCCCGAGCATGGTTGTTTGTCTTGTGCGTCTCTGTGTTGCCTTGCGATGGACTGGCGAGCTGTACAGGGTGGACCCCGCCTCTCGCCTGATGATTGCTGGAGATATATAGGCACCAACCCCCCCGCAGTGGATGGATGTTGTTATTGTGGATAGGTGGAAATATAGAATGAATTCTATCTCTTTAACCAATGAGGGAAAGCCCAGATGATGATGTCGGGGCTTTGGAAACTTCTGATAGGTTAACTGACCCATCTGAGTCAGTGGGAGGCATACCAGTGGATGCATTTTAAGGCCACGGCTCAAACACGCTACTTTTGTGTTTGGTACGCTGGGAAAGTGAAAGAAATCAGCTGAGATACCAGGAAGAGAATTGTGGGGCTGCCCAAGTCGGGGTTATCCTTGGAAACAATTCCCAGATGCATGAAGGCGCCATGTTAATCTGTTCAAACAATTAAATGCGAGTATAGACATGATAGGAATGTCCGACTATTACACTGCTTAGGATGAAGACAGGTTCTGTGTCCCAGAGATGATTGTGTTTTGGTCCGAAATGTGAAAAATAAATAAAAGCCAAAGACCGTGTGAAGATGGTGGCTGAAGCTGGTACAGTGTTTTCATAATATATATGTATGTGATAGCGATGATATGTGAAATATGATATCATACATAATCCATGCTGTGGTTCTGTTTAGCTGCAGGAGGAACTGGTACACTTCATAAAAGAGATGGCATCATGATGTGAGAACATTATGTGGACATATTGAATCAACGTCTAAAGACATCAGACACAAAGTTAAAGCTTATTTTATTGTTACTTTATTCGATGTATGTTAACTTCTGGTTTTAACTGTTTTAACTTTAACTTCTGGCCTCACTTTTAAATTACTGTTTGTTAAATTGTGACAAACCGTGTGACATTTTCCCCTCGCGTTAGTTTGTATAAAACTCTGGTAGATTACAATGAAGTTTGTGGTTGTAATATAACACAACATGACAAAAGGGGTGAGAATACCTTTGCAAAGCCCAAAATCCACCATGAATGCATGGCTGGTCATCACGCATAGTGATAGAAAGTTTTTGCAAAAGCTGAACGGTATGTGATGGCGGCAAAGCAGAAGTTCCTGTTCTGTTTTTACTTTGACACTGTGTGAGCACACCATCACACTTTATGCTCGTGAAACATTAAAGCATTTCTTGTTTGTTCCCTCGGGTTCGGTCTCAGTTGTGAAAGAATTCGCATGCAATGGAACTAGATTTCAAAACACGTAAAATCCTTGGCTGATGTAAGACTGGATTAATGTTCAGGATCTCTGCAACACACTATAGTTACCCTTTAATATATTGTCATGAAGCTGCTCTTTTTAAATTCCAATTATTCGATTGTATCAACTGTCTTTTAGATTCACTTTAAACATTGACTATTCACAGACGCCACAAGGAAAGTGACTTTGTTTTTTGTTTTCTTTTTTCACAACACCAGCAGTCGTCACGCTGCCATCTGTGGCTGCAGTTTCCGAATCTGACTTTTAAAATCCAATCAAAACGCTGCAGTTAGTTTGACTGAAATGCTCAAAACAGGACGTGTTACGTCATCTGGTTTTCTGAGCTATAAGCTGACATTAATAACTGTCCACCTGCGCTACAACGTGACTGAGATATTAAAGAGGAGAAGTAAGAAAGTGTAACATCAAACCATTTTTAAAGAGAATAAGAATAGCTTGAAACTGTGCTTAAGCACACTTTCCTTTTAGCAAGCCGATCAATTCTCTGTCTGATGGTTTGCTTTGGCACAGGTATAGATAGCTGTAGGTATAGAGGAAACAGTCTGGAAGGTTTTCCAATGAATGAGCTTCTGCTATAGTAAATGAATGCTCTAAAGCAGTATGGCCTAAATTGTGGGAGGCTACTGACCAGCACTGGTGAAAATGCTCCACCTTCTCTCTGCATTCATTGCTCCATTCCACACACACACACACACACACACACACACACACACACACACACACACACACACACACACACACACACACACACAC